>OX101790.1:1668055-2010555 GCA_944452715.1 Ophion slaviceki
GGGCTCACTTATTTATTTCCCTTCCAAAAAAATCTCGAAAAAACGCTTTTTTGTACCTTCTCAAGAAACCGCCCCAAGAAACAAAACACGTATTTGTAGACGCCCCGGATTTGAATACATCAAAAACACATGTAAAAAGTTCCTTGATAGATTGTTTTTTTTTAGGAAGTACTAATAATCATTGACTATAGTAAGTATGCCAACTGCTTTTCTCGTTTTGGGTATCGTGATTAAGCATCTAAGGGGCTTTCCAAAGATAGCCCAATGGCCTTGGCATCTAGTACAGACATCTCCGATCCTTCTTGTCGACGATGGCCTCGATATTAATCATTGCAAAGCCTAACAGCTCGAAGCCTGGTAAACGCCAGCAAAATGGGAGACGCAGTCAAGACGGGGCTAGTCGATGCATATATCATACAGATCAAGCGTATTAGAATAAGGATGACAGGGACTGTATAGCAATGTCATAATGTTCGGGGATAAACGTTGTCTATATGTACGATTGTCCAGGCCTCGACCCTGTCGTATATCATTGGCGGCACCCCCTACCCCCCATCTTGCAGATATATCGGAGAATCCGCAGTGCATGATAAATGCAATAATTGCCCTTTCATCGGCGTATGTGAAATCAAGCGTTTCCAGATCTGCACCTGAAGCGAACGGAATCGCTCGGGGGTTGCAAATGGAGATGGAGGCAGGTTGATATCACAAGGGGATCGATGGTCCAGATGGAGGGAGGGATACAGAAAGGGATTAAATGGAGGAAGGGCCAAGGCGAGACGAAGGAAGGAACGATTGGATTGGGAAAGGGCGAGGAAGCCGGAGGAAAAGGTAAGAGAGAAAAAGAGAGTAATCGACAGTGAGAAATCGAAATAGTGGCGGAGACGGAGAGAGCAGGCAATAGAAAGCAAGAGATCGAAAAGAGCGATGGCGAAGGAGAGAAGCTTCAGGAGGGCGAAGAAAAGACTAATAAGCAACGAAGTAGAACGAAGCTTTCTGATTCTCCGTGAACAACATTTAAACTCACAACACTTTAATTATTTAAGGAACTACATACGTTTGCATTAAAAAATATGGATTTCCTATTGATATTCACTATACTTCAATGCATCTGCTGAAAATAAATTATTTCTAAAATGGAAATTTCGTTTAAAATTTACGTTACCAGAAAACCCGATGTTCAACATGCTCATTGTCTCCGACCACTAAACGCTTATTTAAGGGGTCTTTTCACTTTAGACGCTAAAAATGCAATTTTCATGATTTTTTTTATAGGTTTATATTATAGATATTGATAGAAAAGTTGTTGCACTTAATTAATACACTTTCGAAATACATTTTTTAAATAAATCTATTTAAATCACTATTTCTAGACGAAAATGGTAGTTACAAAAATGTCCTAAAAAAATTGTAGGTCTGTGCTGTTGATGAAATTTCGGAGATGGATCATCCGAAACAAAAAAATCAAACGGTTTTAAATCCCGTGTGTTAATGGCTATAGCGCATATCATACGATTTTTGATACATGCAAAAATAACAAAATGGCGGACATTTTTCGAAAAAACAAAAAAACCTGTTTTTCACTGTTTTTGCAAAAAATAGTAAATATCAAAATAAAAAAAAATCCTTGATATGCGCTATAGCTATAGTTGTGAAGAATATGTGGTTAAAATTTCATAAGGATCGGTTCAGTAGTTTCGAAGATTTTATCAACAAGCCGTCGAAAAACGTTGTTTCGAGAAAAACGCGCTTAAAGTTTGTTTGGGTTACATAAATGTATTTAAAAAAAATTTGAAGTGCATTTATTAAGTGTAACAACTTTTATATTAATATATATATATATATATATATTAATTCAAAAAAAAAATTCTGAGACGAAAAGTCCTCAGTCATTTTTTTATCAGACGCATAGATAATTAATTATGAATTAAAATAAATAGCGAATCAGGTGCGCGCTACAGCGGAAAGGCAGCGTAGAGGGGAGGGATAGGGGAATGCGTTGTAATTGCGTGCGCCTGAAAATGTGTGCGGAGGGAAAATTCCGAAAGCATGTGTGCAAGTGTGAGTGTGTGTGTGTGTGTGTGTGTGTGTGTGTGTGTGTGTGTGTGTGTGTGTGTGTGTGTGTGTGTGCAAGTGTGGGTGTGTGCGTGTGTGTGTTTGTGTGTGTGCGCGCAAGTGTGTGCGTGTGTATGTGTGTGTGCAAGTCTGTGTGTCCTAGTGTAAGTGTACGTGCGCACACGCGTGTGTGTGTGTGTGCACTTGCACACATGCTTTCGGAATTTTCCCTTCGCACACATTTTCAGGCGCGCGCAATTACAACGTATTCCCCTATCCCTCCCCTCTCCGCTGCCTTTCCGCTGTAGCGCGCACCTGATGGGCTATTTATTAAAATTCATAATTAATTATCTATGCGTCTGATAAAAAAATGACTGAGGACTTTTCGTCTCAGATTTTTTTTTCCTACCAGATCCCAAAAGGGCGTACGTTACTTCTGGGACACCCTGTATAACATAAACCTATCAAAAACAATCCTGAAAATAGCCTTTTCATCGTCTAAAGTGAGACGCCCCCTTAAATCTAACAATTCACAAAGTAGAAGAATAAATATCTCACTAAAACGTTTACTCAATCTGAATAAATGATTAGTAAAGTTCAAGGTGAATAAAGAGTTTATTTCAAGTGACGTTTAAAATGTGATCTCTGAAATTAAGATTGAAATTAAGATGAAATTAAGATACTAATAGAAGATAGAAGATGACTATGTGACTTCATTTTAATAATTTTCTCATTTATTTATCTATGTAGGAACTCACCAAAACGCTATTGATTATTGCAACTATGTTTTTGACATGTTTGAAAGTTGTATTGTTACCTTCTGATAACGATTTCCACTATTATTTTCAGATGCTAAATAAATATAAACGAAAGACACAACAGCCCTCTTGGGATGACAGTCTTAAGAAGAATTTGAAAATTAAGGAAAAGCCAAAGAGGTGAAAAAAGAAACAAACTACAGACAAGGAAAAATAACGTGTGCATTATATGGAACGAACCATATATAGATCCTCCCACCGAATACTGGATTCAATGCAGTGACTGTCAAATGTGGGCTCATGCATGGACTGGTTAACCTGGTGTTGGATCATTTTACTGTTATAATTGCCAAAAATATAAAGTTTACTGACTGTTAAGAAGACACGTTAACTTTTTGTTATGTTATGATAATAATAATGATTTGTCTGCAATAAAATATGTGGGTACATTCACAGTTTTTTTCCCTCTGTGATTCCCTATTTCCATCTTATTTATGCCTAATCTCAGGAAAAAATACAGGGTGCTCGCTTTACCCTCTACGTGCCCGCTTTGCCCAGAAGCCGTGTCCGCTTTAGGCTACTCCCCCGGGCAAAGCGGGCATTTCTCAAAGTTTTTAAATTGGTTTCATTATTTGTATTTTGAAGATTCCCTGGAAATGTGTGAATGTAACAAATGTTGGAACAAATGTTGGAATATGACATTTTATAAGGAGTCGTCCATTAATTACGTGAGGCTTAAATAGGGGGGGGGGGGGGAGATTTGGATAACATCACGATTGATCATGCTGGGGGGGGGGGTCTTGTGACTTATCACGTGTATTTTTTTTGTGTAACTGCGCGGACAATGCCATTGAAAAATACTGACAATATATATTACTTCGTTTTTCATAATAAAATACCGTACTCACTATCGCTTGTGTCTGTCGTTTCTTAACAAAAAAGTACACGTGATGTTGGGGGGCGGGGGGGGGGGGGGGCTAGAAACAATACCACATATCACCATGGGGAAGAGGGGGCTAAAAAAGTGGCCTAAAAAACCTCACGTGACTAATGGACGATCCCTAACTGCTTTTTTTTATTTCCTTTGGAGGGAAATTTCTATGAAAGCTGAAAAATTGGAGTTGTAAATACGTTTATCGATCATTCAGGTGATATGAAAAATTTGCATAAAAATTGAATACCAATTGACTTTGCGCCGCAAATCTACGGCTACACCGATTTCGCCGATACATTACATCTACCGATAGTTTTGCAGGATCACGTCGTCAGCAGAAACCTACAACTGCTGCAACTTTGCATTGGCGCAATAATTGATTCGCCGATACTTTTAATTGAGGACTATTCAGCGAGCTACCGCTGGTATTTAACGACTGGAGTTTTACGATGAAATCGCCGTAACTTTGGCAAGTCTGTCAATTTTTAGTGGTTTCCTTCGTTGTCGATCGGTTTGCTATAAGTTCTCGTTGAAAATTGGACTTTTCCTTGACAGTTGTGGCTTCCAGCGGTAACTCGATGAAGACTGAATATATGTGAGTTTCGTTGAGTTTCCTTGAGTTTCAACTTGCTTCATCCGATACCATCGAATGCTCATCGAAACTGCAAGATAGCTGCATACAAATTCGATCAAAAGCATTGGCGCCCGAATGGAAAAATAGCAACATCCATTTTCCGGAGCTGCCCCTCTTTTGCATTGTGGTAGATCGAGTAAAAATTAGTCAAGACGACGTGAATACGTTTCACGTATTTTCCAACTTTTTACCGCAGAATCGATATCGTGCGGGGTGTAGACAGTCCTATTTTATTGGGGTCGTAAAGGCGAGACCAAAAACGATGGTTTGAAAAACATCCCTTATTTTTTTGTGAACGCACCACTAGCGAACTCGTTCTCGTTTACATTTCC
The DNA here is from genome assembly GCA_944452715.1 of Ophion slaviceki. NCBI lineage: Eukaryota > Metazoa > Arthropoda > Insecta > Hymenoptera > Ichneumonidae > Ophion > Ophion slaviceki. The sequence goes on from OX101790.1 coordinate 1,672,769, forward strand.
AGCGTTCGTTGCTCCTTTTTTGTAACCTGTATTATTTTCACAACCACACGTGTTTTCTTTCTCTCGCGTTTTGCATTCGTTCCCACGTTGATCTCGCCTCCACATCCGTTTCATTTTTATTCAGCCGCGTACTCTCTTCGCGAAAATCAGCGCGATGAGGAATGTGGGCTCAATATTTCACACGTACCGAACATGCAAGTGATACTAGTCGAAATTTCGTCGATGGTTGTTTATCTTGTCTATTTTAGGGACTGTTCGCAGGTCTAAATAATCCATTTCCAATTGTCGACACATCCTTCTATACGTGACATTTTTCACAAAGTACTTTCCTGCTTTCACTCTCGTTCAATTTTTTATGTTTTTTACGTCATGTAAAACTTTAACATACGTGGACATTGTGACTGAAAATTCCATGGGTCGCTGAAGCCATTTATCTCTTGGCGAGAATTCCGATTCTACTCTCCAGTCCTCTTTTTTCATCGCTCATACACTTAATCTCCTTCGTCTCTTCGAAAGCCCCGAAATTCAGTGAGAAAATGCAGAATGTGAGGAAAAACATTTTTTGCAGACTTGCGCGCATTGACCTCTGTAGAAATTGGAGTCGGAAAAAAGTACTGCCCCTGATCTGCCTTCCCTAGACAATATCAGGCTCTGGTCGGGCCTTCCACCCTGGAATAGGTGCGCAATGTAACGGGTCCAACAAGAAAAGGTTGCGAGGTCGATCTCTCCGACTTCGATGAAATTTGCCATGCTTGTTGAATGGGTAAAAGTAGGCGACACGTATCTTTTTATATCTGCGGAACCCGATTTTTAAGGGGTGAAACGCACCCTCAAAAAAAGGGGTGTTTTTCGTTTTTCGTCGATAACGTTATCGTTCTCATCTCCAATGCACAGTACACGAAAAAATAAAAATTGTTGCAATTTGAATTTTTTTCACATCTCGTACCGTTAAAACGTTATCGATGAAAAACGAAAAACACCCCAGTTTTCGAGAGTGCGTTTCAACCCTTAAAAATCGGGTTCCGCAGATATAAAAAAATACGTGTCGCTTATTTTTACCCATTCAACAAGCATGCCAAATTTCATCTCAATTTCATCGCACTTAAAGACAGGCTCCACTTTTCGGAACATGTTGAAGTTCTGGCCGGGTAGTGAAGATGTATTTGCTCGCAATGTATCCCAGCCAGAAGATGGTAATTTCCAAACATAGAGGGTCAGCCGTAATAAACGATTGTGCGGTCTTCCTGGTTTGTTCCATGAGAGGGCCCGGTCGGGTAAATCAGAAAAGGCCAGTCTCGTCAGGGCCGAGCACACAATAGGGAATGCCCGGTCACATTTCTGCACGGGGTCTGAGCAAGTGAGCTCATCAAGTAACAACGACAACATCTCACAAGTGATGACCATGTGGTCCAATTTCGCTGACATCGTGCAAAGCTGTCATTCGTTTTTTCTCACGTATGTTTCCAGCTCCCGTCGCTCAAACGATACAAACTGTGGGTGTCGTTGGGGCTGTATTTGATCGCTGAATGAAAGGAAAAAAAATGAAAAAATGTCCTCTCTAGGGACGGAACGTTGAAAGCGGCAAAAACCGTGCACAGTATCAGCAGCGTGTGCACACTCTCGTTTGTCCGGCTTGGTGTATGGGTGACCGTATCGCTGACGCAACAAAACCGGGTTAAAGCAACTTTACAGAGATGAATGCACATGGCGGGGTATGTAGGGTATTTGGAAGGCTACGCCAGGCTTGAATAAATAAGTGTTACGGTGAGGGGTTGACAGTAGCAGGATCGGTCACAAGGATAAGGCAAGAGCGGGACTGCCCATGGATAAACACGAAGCAAGCGCGTTCAACGTTCCGGGTACAGTGTGCAACTGGAGAGTGACGAGTCGGGTCAACCCAGTTGAGGAGAGAAACCAGGGACCGGGTAAGTTAGGAGGGTAAGAGAGCTATTCCCTAACTCTCTTCCCTAGTTTATGTGCGTGGATGTGCGTACCTTGCAAGTTGTGTGAGTTTAAGGCCGGAGATTAGGCGAGGAAGTTTTTTCCTGGTTTTCATTATTTTTTTTGCAGGAAAGATTTCTTAAACAAATTTTGAGATTCAGGGTGTATATTATTGCTACTTTTGGCTGTTACATGGTATTTTTATTTATTTATTAATCTTTAAAAATAGCAGATGTGTGGTCTTCTAAAGTGCATTTTCAAAACTTGCGTGACGACAGCTGAAAAACTAATCGACCGATTCGGCTGACATTTGGTATCAACCTTTCTAACCTTATTGTCTAAAACCTGACCCTTAATGTTTTTGAAAATTAAAAAGAACGTATTTTTTATTGTAAAATGCAGCCATTTTTTCGGAAAATTCAATCTTTTTGTTTCAAAATATAATATTTCATCGCTTTTCAACATGGCTCACTTTTTCTTGGTTCATATTGGGGCTACAGTAGAACCTCGATTATCCGAACCAATTGGGACCGAGACTAGTTCGGATAATCGAAACGTGGGTTGTTTGGGACGAGATCATAAACAACACCTTTTTACATAAAAACAGAACATACATATATATAAAAATTTGACATACATATTAACGTTGAAATATATATATGTGTGTGTGTGTGTGTGTGTGTGTGCGTGCGTGCGTGCGTGCGTGCGTGCGTGCGTGCGTGCGTGTGTGTGTGTGTGTGTGTGTGTGTGTGCGTGCGTGTGCGTGCGTGCGTGCGTGCGCGCGCGTGTGTGTGTGTGTGTGTGTGTGTGTGTGTGTGTGTGTGTATTTTAAACTCCTGAAAAAAGTCGAATGCTATTTTTTATATTTTTTTTTATAAAATCGTCCATTTTTAATTGACGAACGGCTGTAACGCATTTTTGAGCGGCTAAGTCTCGCAGCCGTTTGAGAAGGAGAAGTTGCGTTGGGTTGCTCATTGTGCATCTTTCGCGCCAACGTTCGGATAATTGAGCGTTCGGATAAACTAAGTCATCGTTCGGATAATTGAGGGTTCGGATGATCGAGGTTCGGATAATCGAGGTTCTACTGTACTTTGATTCGTGGGGTTAGTTTGATGAAAAACTTTGTTTTGTTTAAATTCAAATAACGAAGTTCCCGAACGCGACCGAGTTTTTTTTACGGTTGACAAGTCTGAATGTCTCTTTATGTCATCACTGAGACGCAGCACGAACGAACGGGTTTAAGTGACCGTAAGCATATAAAAAAACGTACGTAACGTATTTAAACTATGCTTTATGCTCGAACTTCAAAAATAACAAGTTGAATGTTGCAATAACATGTTTTTGGTATCAATCACCTTGTCAGATGTTCATCAAACTTCACCATTATACATTGTTGTGTGGCATAACCTCAAAAAACATATTTTATGGGAGATAGTTGTTTCGTTGGGCTGTCTTTGATAACCTCGACGGGGTAACACTGATCATCGATCAATTTCACCCCACTCATTATCTTTATGCTAGTCTCGGAGCATTCTCAGGAATTTTCGTCTGTCGGTCATTTTTTTTTATTGAATTTTCCATATGTAGGTTAAAAAATGTTCCCAATGTGTTCATTAGGAACATTTCTTAACCTACAATTCTGCAATTCTGTACCAACTAACACTAATTGTAAGACAAAAAATATCAAATTGTCATTTGATTTTTTTGTTTCATTAGTCGTCTCATAGTCTTCTTTCATTAGTCTGTTCATAGTCGTTCCTTAAGAAATAAGGCCTCCTTGTTCTTTGTTCTGAACAAAGAACAAGGAATAAGGACTCCTCAAGGTATATCTATGAATACGGGTGTTAGTGAAGGGGCGTCGGGTCCCCATGGCAGGTAGCGGCTGACAAACGCGCAAACGATAATACCCAGGAAGGCAGAATGCTTCGACAACAACAACAAATTGATATTTTGGAAGCTTCCACATCGGCAGAAGCCCTATTGTATGGGCGAGAAATTGATGATTCGATGTAAGTAATTTTTTAATTATCAGGTGCGCAACTTAGTTCCCGCTGTTTTTTAAGAGATGGCTCCACTAGTAAGTGCTGGTCGATTGTGACATAACCAAAACGTCATGAACCAAGCTTAGACATATGGTAAACAAACCGCTTTGACACATTAGTGATTTTGTTTTTGCGTCGTATACTTTTGGTTGTGTGACAATGTCTGATTTTGTGGCAAATAATCGTCATTTGCGGGAAGTGTTGCTTTTCTTCTTTCATTCGAAGAAAACGGCGGCTGAAGCGCATCGAGAACTCCAAAAAGTTTACGGAGATGCTGCTCTAAGTGAAACAACGTGCCGTGATTGGTTCCGTCGCTTCAAAGACGGTGATTTCGATCACCGTCGATCATCGTCGATATTGACGACCGTTCACGTGAAGGAAGGCCAAAAACCTTCGAAGACGCTAAATTGGAGGCATTGCTCGATGAGGATCCGTGCCAAACGCAAAAAGAGCTTACTTCAGTATTAGGAGTTACCCATCAAGCCATTTCCAAGCGATTGCATGCGTTGGGAACCATTTTTTCACAATAAAGTGGCATTATCATAAAAAAAACAGCGAGAACTTAATTGCGCACCTAATAGTATTTCTATTCATAATTCAACTGTAAAATTGGAAAACTTTTTCAGAAATTTTCAAAAATTGATTACTCAAAAACTATGAACTTTAGCAAAATTTTATTACGAATTCTTTCGTTTTAAAATTGCCCAAAACGTTTAAAAAAATAATAATTCATCCCGAAAAACTTTAATTTTTTGAATTTTTTTAAACAATTGGCTATAAACATTTGAATGCTCGACTTTTCGGCAAAAATTGTGATATTCGGATTCAGCGGGTCAAAATACATAAAAGAAAGTTTAGCTTCAACCATCGAGCTCAAAATTTTACGAACACATAATACCGTATCCACATCGAAAAACTTTAGACGCGTTTTTCTCGAAACTATGTTTTTCAAGTCGGTGGCCACTATAATTAAAAAATCACTCTTTTGTGATTTTGATGAAATTTGGTGTGCTTATTCATAGCATTAAAAACTAGCCCAAAATCGAAGGATTTTCATTTTTGTTGAAAATTTCCATTTTTTTTAACAATAAACAAGCGATTTTTTTGTCGAAAATCGAAAGTTATCTGTCGGAAGCCGCCATTTTGTTAATTTTTGGAAAAAAAAGCTTTGTTTAAGGACTATATTTATTATTGAACTAATGTTTTTTTTTGGTTTTTTAATTTCAGATGATCCAGTAAAATTGTATGATGGTCACCGCTGTATGATGATCACTACATGCCGAAGGAGGTCCGACAAAGATGGCGATATTTTTATAAATGCTCAATATTTTTCTTTGAAAATTTGTACAAGTCAAGTTGAAATATAACATGAAAAGTCTGTGTAACCACTTTTGAAAAACAAACTTAATTACTAAAAAAATTTTTTAATTGAAAATGCTCGTCTTTTCACACCTTTGACTGCATCTCATCCCTTAAGTGAAACATGTTCCTAATGAAACCAATGTGATCTCGTTTCGTGATTTACATACGTCGGTAGCGTGTATTATAACTTGTTTTTGCTACTTTTTAATGTTTCAAAGTTTATGGATGTGTTATCGCATAAATAAATATAAAATACCAGTTGTTTATCAATAAAGTTGATTTTGAAAGGTGAAGATGTAATATTTGTTCGATCAAAGTAGCCCCAAAACAATAAAAATCGTTGTAACTTTCGATCTCGTTGACCGTTTTTTTTCTTCTTTAGGAAAAATGCTCCTTTATATATATACTTATTATATGTATACTTTATATATATACTTCCGATTCTCATGAAGAAAAAGGGAGGTATCAAAGTAACCCCAATCTCAGTATAAATTTCATCACGACTAATTATTTTTCTTCTCATTTACTTTTAAATATTTTAAATTGTAATTTGGAAAACAAACAGACGAATAAAAGTTGATGTTTCCAGTAAAAAAATTTTTTGCGATATTATTTACAGAAATTTATTGATTTTCATTTTAAAATGATAAAAGTACCCGCAATCCACGGTATGAGTATTGATGAAAGAAAAATCTTCGTTGGTTTTTTCAGACAAATCCCGTTGACGCTACGTGTCACGCCGTCTGACAACATCTGTCGCAACCCGTTTCGAAGACCGAGCCATACCTCCGCCACTTTCGAAAATAAATTAAAAAAAATACCATGTAACAGCCAAAAGTGCTAATAAAACATACCCCAAGTATAAAAAAATAGTGAAGAAATTTATTCTCAAAGAAAAAAACCATGAAAATCAGCATTTTTTCCTTGCCTAACGGTCTCTCCCCTTTAAGGGAAGGTACTGTCTTGTTGGGCCTAAAAATGTTCGATTTTTCACCAATTTTTTATGCGAAAAGTATTACATATAGAATGTTGATATTTGGTATGTTGACTAAGCGGTTTTAATTGAACATCCAAATATTTTTTAAAGTTTGACAAAACATGGTGGTGGGAGTGTGAAGAGCTCCGCATGACGTGCGGGGGCGATGACATTCTTCGCTCGCGGAAGTCCTAAGCCCCGGACAGGTGATCTGAAGCCAAAAAATCAAACCTATTTTTACTTTGGATAATATTGTGTATAAGTTGACCTAGAATCAAGAAGAAAAATTGAAAAATAACAAAATTGTGAGCGATCGGAAGGAAGTGTGTTTTTTTTTACCAAAATTTTTCGCAGTTTTTTGCTCACAATTTTTTTACTTTTTTAATTTTATTTTTTGATTCTAGGTCAAATTATACACAATATTGTACAAAGTGAAAATATGTTTGATTTTTTTGCTTCAGATCACCTGTCCGGGACTCAGGACTTCCGCAAGAGAAGAATGTCATCGCCCGCGCACCGACATACGTGGCTCCTCCCCCACTCCCTCCACCATGTTTTGTCAAACTTTACAAAATATTTTGGTGTTCTATAAAGACTGCTTAGTCAACATGCCAAATATCAACATTCTATATTTAATACTTTTCGCATAAAAAATTGGTGAAAAATCGAACATTTTTTGACCCAACGAGGCAGAACCTTCGCTCAAGTTATGTGTACCTCTTCAATTCGCTATACGAGTCCGTTATGGTCTCTCCGTTTCGCTTAAGGCGTTACCCCCACTTGCAGCGCAAAAAAGGCCTTTTTCATGAATTTTTTTAAAGAAAACTACAAAACTTTTTTAATCGATCAATATACCATCTTAAAGAACACATCTTGAAGAACTTTCAGTAATTTTTTTATTGAAAAATATTACATTGTTTAGTGGCAAATGGCCATCAATGAAATAATGTTTTTATATACACGGTTTGCGGTGACCAACATTGCGGCGAAGTGGATCATCTGAAAAAAAAATGCAGATGGATTTAGTCAAATATAAGTATAAACTAGTCTTTAATCGAAGGATTTTAAAAAATATTCATTTTTCACAAAATGGCGGTCAGTCAAAGTTAATGGTTCGATTTTAACGAAAAAAAACGGCCGTTTTTTGGCTATAAGACGGCCATTTTTTTTCGAAAAAAAAATCGAACGATTAAAGACTACATTTTTATGTATTAAATAAGCCTGCAAAATTTCAAGAAGATCGGTTCATTAGTGTTCGAGTAATCTTGGTCACCGACTTCAGAAATGCCATTTTGAGAAAAACGCGTTTAAAGTTTCAATTTCAGTTTACACGAAGAAAATATTTTTTTTGTAAACTTACATAGAGTCATCTATTCCGGGCATAAAAAAAACTGCACTTCAAATTGCACTTCAAAAAAATGCAATAAAAAAATCGATTTTTTCAAAATCGCAAGTGGGAGTAACCCCTTAATCTACTCGTCTATCGTTAGGGTCGTAGCGGGCTCGCACATATGGATCTCGAAGATTCTCGGATAAGAGCCAAGATGATCGTTTTATTCCCATTCCGGGATGGTTTATGCAGAAGAGATCTTCGCGATATCGACTGAACTAGGAAACCCAGAGGACACGAGGATATATTTGGTCAAACGTGTGACCCCTCCTGCGCCCTTGATGCCCTCAAATGGCCATGGCCTGCCTCGATTTATCGCGACAATGGATGATCGTCCGTGAAGATACGTCGGGGATCATTGTAATGTGAGGCTTTACTGGAATTGCAAGAACTTATAGGGGATGTTAACAAAACAACTAGTTTTCGATAAATACGGAGCGTTTGTAACAATATAGCTTTGCACTCGTGGTTGTAGCGACATCAAAATTAAAAAAAGGATAGCTGAGAGCAGCCCTGGATTTGCCAATAGGCCGTTAAGCAGCTGCCTAGGGGCGGCAGACTTTAGGGGACGGCGGATTTTCGAGACACGTCAAAAGGCATAGATAAATACAAGTGATTACGATAGGAGGGGCGGCACAAAGTCAAGTGTCCTATACTCAAGGCCTTTTATACGCGAAACATTTCAAAATTTTACATTTTTTTAAATTATTTTTGATTCCATTAGTCTAAACGGTTAGGAATATTTTAAGCTTTACAGAATTGAAAAATTCTGTAAAGCTATTAAATGAGGTAAGATTGCATTTATAATAAATACCGCGCAGCGCGCCCGACCGCCAACTTCATAGCCGTTTTTCCACGATTCCTTTTTTTAAACCTTGTGAAAGTTCTAACTCTTGAGCGAAGGTTCAGATCGCTTTGAAATGTTTGCAACATATTCTTAGTATCATCACCTATCGTGTGAACCACAGAAACAAAAATTTCAATGACACAAAAAAGTATAAAAAATAAAATACCGTCGAATTTTTATTATAATCATTTTTTAAATAATATTGTTGGTTTACACTGAAGATACATTCATTATGCAATTATAAATATGTTCATTTTTTTCAGACACCCACATCGATGCCGAGAACGTTTACCATCGTCGCGCGCGCAACAAAAATACATTGCTTTATTATGTTATATCTCCGCCATTTGTTAACATTTCTGATTTTTTTACACATACTTAACCATGTGCATAAATGATCTGTAAAAAATGTTGTAAATATTTGCGTCTTTTTTTTTAAACGCGTCTAGAAAAGTACCTTAAAAAATCGGCTAAATCGCGTATATAAGGCCTTAAGAAGAGTATAAATCGGATACTGGCTGGAGGCTGTTTTATGCTATGGTCAACTAATAATCGTTTTTCTGGAGACTGAAAATCAAGCGATTGGTAGGTTAATGAGTTTGAAGGATTGGCCAGCTGCAACTGGAGCAATGTCCAATATTGAGCAACTTTGGCTTGGACTGATACTTGGATGGGTGACCGCTAAGCTGCGCACTGGCTTGCTGGCTGACTATTGACGGGAAACTAAAGGGTGTCTCAAAATGACCTGGCATTTTAAATTGCACGCCATTTTTTTTGTGGCGAACATACAAGGAGACGGCACGACCGTGGGGTCGGGGATTTGGCCGAATTTTTTTGTTGTGTAAGAGGACCCCTAGCACCTCACGTGGTTAAAGTAGTAGGAGGCACTACTCGGAAAATTCCGAGAAAAATCGATTCAAAGTTTCTTAGGCGTCTTATGAGTTTAAAATACCAGGCACTTGTCGAGCCGCCGACAAGTGCCTGACATTTTAAACTTAGAAGGCGTCTAGGTTAGGTCAAACTCATAAACCGTCTAGGTTAGGGCTGGGTCTTTTGTGCCGGAGGTCTCGCGTTCGATTCCTCCTTCAGATCGCATTTAAAAAAAAAATGTATCCCAACAATTATTTAAACCGTTTCTCATCCCTACATTTTTTTAAATTTATTTACATTATTTTTTTTAAATTCTTTTTATTTCTTAAAAATTATTTTCTTTTTTTTCAATAAAACAATTCATAACGGTGAGTTTTTTAAATTTTTCATTGTAAATAGATACAATGAGAATAGAATAATGAGAATATCGCGAGACCTCCGGCGCGAAAGACCGAGCCCTAACTGTCTAGACTAGACGGCGGCTCGACAAGTGCCGGACATTTTGAACTCATAATGCGCCTAAGAAACTTTGAATCGATTTTTCTCGGAATTTTCCGAGTAGTGCGTCCTACTACTTTAACCACGTGAGGTGCTAGGGGTCCTCTTCGGCCACAAAAAAATCGGTAAATCCCCGACCCCACGGTCGTGCCGTCTCCTTGTATGTTCGCCACAAAAAAAAATGGCGTGCAATTTAAAATGCCAGCTCATTTTGAGACACCCTTTAGTTTCCCGTCAATAGTCGTCCCTCCCGTCAATAGCCGTCTCCTTGATAGAGTACTAATCTTTGACAACTGACATAAGGAAGTATTGAGGTTTACAGTTATCTGTTTTAGCGAAGGTTTGCCACGGTTTCCCTGCGCCATCGTAATAATGCGATACAGGCAGTTTATCGGAAAAGAGTAGCTATAGCATCACTCTAGACACGCGTTGCCATGTTGATTCTACACACTTATGCATTTGGTAACACGTAAAGCGTTACAATTACACACGTAATGCGATAAAAATACATACGTGAGTGTGCAATTTTTACGCGTTAAATTATTACACACCTTCGTAGCTGTCTTTATCAATAACACGCTTATTCGAACACACATAAAGCGTGTAGAATCAACATATAAGATGCATATTTACACACATTGGACTAAACAACACACGTTGATAGCAACACACGAGCAAAAATAACACGGCAAAAAGCAACACAGTTCAAGTATGTTAATTGCGAGTTAGTGATCATATGTTTTAAAAATCACATTGGTTACGGCATCACGTGAAACTCATTAGTTGCTTTGACATCGATTGATTAACCGGTTAATTGAAGACCACATTTGGTCATAACTTTTTGTTTCATTTATAGATCATTTTCGAGTTTGTCACATGGAAGAACCTGAAATTAGAACCTATTTTCCGAAACCTCAATAGCTGCATTGAATCTTTAGTGACGTATTTTTGTTCCGAGGCCATCACCTACAAGCAAAAAGCTGCTGTCATCGTGAAGCTGTATGAGAAGCTAGCCTATGCGAAGACAAGAAAAACAGTGACACCTCTCATACATACTACAGAGTAATATACAAGTACTGTTGAGTTCAGGTCAATAAAGGCATGTATTTTGACGATAAAAAGCTTTTGTTATTCAATGTATTATTCCGACGCATTCCATGTATATGCAGTACTTCAAAAACATGTGTGCTGTTTTTACACACTTTGAGTATGTAAATGGCTGTATACACTTTTTTCACGTTTCAACTTGTGTAAGAAAATAACACACGTAAGTGTGTTGTTCGAACGCATTTATCCGGGTTATTTTTCACACACGTTGAAACGTGTAAAAAGTGTATGCAGCTATTTACACACCTAAAGTGTGTAAAGACAACACATTTGTTTTTGCAGTAGATGCTCGAGATTCGAATTTCTATTGTAATCGTAAACTCCTCGCTAGTGTGCTCAGCGTCATCCTTAGACATTTCCGAGGCTCAACGTTCCTCTCGGTGCAATTATTTCAACGGGAATCAGGAACGAGACAGGAACGGCATTTGGGGGCGATGGAGGGTAGGGAATCAGAGAGTCCCGTCAGCGGCATTTTGGCGACATTTCCAAGCAGGTGAAGTGAGACTGAAGGGGACATTGGGATTCTCGAGGATCACGGCAGTAAACACACTTCGAGAGATCCCAATCTTGCTATGGATCCTCGAAATACTTCGTTCATTCGACCACGATCTCATCTGCAGAATCCAACCTCTCATATCATTCGAGATTCCCAAGATTCGCGCTCTTCCCATCGACCGACTCTCGGCTCCAATGAGATTTCCAGTGGTCTAATGGAATTGAGCACCTTCTTGGTTGATTGAATAAAACGGGAAGAGGGTTCGAGCGAGCGGAACGAGATCGAAGGGGTGTAAGTGACACCGCAGCACGTGTGGAATTCTACCGGACAGCAGGGGCTTAGCCGTAACGTTTCTTCAAAAAGACCCTGTCGCACGTGACCGGACCTTTATCACTGCGTCATACTTATGGCTTGCAGATCACACTAATTATCTTTATTTTTCTTTTCCCACGGATTGTTTTCATTAGAGCGCGAATGTCGCGTATTTTTGAGTATTTTGATAGCGTTTGCCATATTTATATTTGAGACGGGAATCCAGTTTCGGAGTACGTTTTTTTGGTGATTTTCATGATTTTTTTACGAGGAATGAATGGAACGATTTTGTTCAAAATTTGGGAATATTTTATACATATTTTCAAAGAAATATTTTAATTTTTTCGAAGCATTTCCTCTGATATATGGAACATGTAACCTGCCACCCATCGATGGTCACCATCAGACTTGGCTATTTTTCTACGCTCTGGAAGCCACAGTTTTAATCGGAAATCAATACGGTTTGAAGATTACTTTGAGAATATGTTTTCTTCTATATGAACCTAGTTCTGGCCACAAAATTTTAATTGCGTTTTTTGGAGGTGTTTGAACAAATGGGTATAATCTTTGCCATTATTTTATAAACTTTGTGCTCTGAAAAACATGCTTTCAACAATGAAATTACCCCAAATTTAGGTTCATATAGAGTGTAATTATATCAAGAAACTATCTGTCACTTTATAAAATGATAGGTAAGAAACTTTTTGAGCTAGAGTGTATACAAATTGAAAAAAAATCGTTTTTCGAAAAACTTATTTCAAAGAAAATTACCAAAAACGTGTATGAAAGAAAATTACAAAAAACAAAAAAATCAAGGCAGCAATGAATTATTTATACAGCTTAACGGTATATTCTTGAATAGTTTCACAAACAATTTATGGAATTTAAAAAAATTGTTTTTTTTTAATCATCTAAACTTTGCGCCTTAACGTGCTACCCTACCTAGGTGAGTAAAAAAATTGCATTTTCCAAAAATATTTTTATTCGATACCTTTTAGCTGTATTCCGTGGATATTTCATTGAAATATTCCCAAAATTAAATGAGCTCCAGCTTTGAAAGCCGGTGGACAGGATATCTCGATAACCACTCGATGGATTCTTTCCAAATTTACAGGAGATATGATGAGAAACATTTAAAGGTCGTTGACGATCTCACTTTTTCTAAATAGATCTTAATTTTAAAATAGAATTTTTCATAGATTTTATATGATCGAGTTTCAATTCGTCGCCGCGTTATTTAAAAAAAATTATTTGAAACATCGACGATCGTCAACGACTCGTACTTATTATTAACTTGAAAAACCCGTTTGGTTTTTAGATTTATAATGGACTCTTTAAGCCTGACAGTGTCCACCGCAAAACGTCGTGGAAATAATTTCAACATTTGCCGGCTGCCATGTTTTTGTCGTTTTTCTGTTTTTTTTAAAGGCTCTCAATATACATGGTGAGGCACATAAAGTGTTACAGAGCACTCAAACTATTGATCATATCCACAAATGTTTCAGACAACAGTTTCAGTGTTCGAGAAGGCCGTCATACTGGACCACCCTATTTTTTAATCGGTGGAGGCGCTGAAGCTACGTCAAGGTCAACGCCACTTTTTGTTTAATGGAACCATGTATTTTTTTCGACGATATTATTATCGATTTTGAGACGAATCCAGCGACCTACAACACAAGGTCATTCTAGTCACGCAACGTATGAAAATAGTCGAAAAATCGAAAAATATCGGAATAATCACTTTCAAAGGATCCATTAACCTTGGTTTGGGTCTACCTACAGAAGATGCTCGAAGTGATGACCCTCGACTTGTAAGCACTTGTTTGATCGCTCTTTTCATTTCTTACGATACCAATGTTTCTCATCGGCAGCAAGTACGCATTTTCTGTTGACATATCAGTTAGTCACTCATTACCTTCTAATGTGAGTACATCGGATCGCGAAAATGAACGATTTTCAAGAATCTTTTGATATGTTGATGGTGCTGGGGGAATGCCGTACTGCCTCAATTACTGGAAGACGTGCCCTTGCATGTTCGCATGAACACGTGGATTAAACACGACGGTGCACCACCCCATTATGCTCTGTGTTCAAGACAAGTGATAAATGAGATTTTTGGGGAAAAGTGGATAGGACGAGGCGGCCCTGTAGCTTGGCCACCTCGTTCGCCAGATCTGAAATCACCAGATTACTTTTTATGGGGTTTTGTCAAAGAGCGCATAATGTCGGTAGCACCTACCACGCCTGACGACATTACAGAAAGAATACGCCGAGCATGTACCGAAATTACACGACAAATGTTGGCTGAAGTTAGACGGTCTTTTCATCAGCGAATTGACTAGTGTTTAAAAGTCGAGGGTCATCACTTCGAGCATGTTCTGTAGGTAGACCCAAACCAAGGTTAGTGGATCCTTTGAAAGTGATTATTCCGAAATTTTTCGATTTTTCGACTATTTTCATACTTTGCGTGACTAGAATGACGTTGTGTTGTAGGTCGCTGTATTCGTCTTAAAATCGGTAATAATGTCATCGAAAAAAAATACATGATTCCATTTAAAAAATAGTGTTGACCTTGACGTAGCTTCAGCGCCTCCAACGATAAAAAAAAACAGGGTCGTCCAGCATGACGGCCTTTTCGAACACTGAAACTTTTGTCTGAAACATTTGTGGATATGATCAATAGTTGGAGTGCTATTGCTCTGTAACACTTGATGTGCATCACCCTGTATGTACTTATGTTTTTCAAAAAAGGAGTTACTTGTTCACCGACAATTTCCCAAAAAATCAAAATTTTGCCATTTTCGGGCCTCTAGCTAGATGTAGCCCCTTAACGAATGTTAAAAACTGGGAAATTAGTGAAAACTGGAACGAAATTCCTCCATTACGGAGTCATTGATTAATGCCTCGTTGAGTCTGAATTTGCCGTTGATGATTGTTATTACGAACTTTCGACACAGATATTACATTAGCTTGTTCCAAATGGCAAGAAATATCACAGTATCGTTAACGTTAATAATAAATGTGGCCATACAGACATGAATATACGACGGTATTTGAGCCAGGTGACCATGGAATCAACGTCATAAATGATCGCAGTAATGAACCGCATTGCCAGCCGTAGCGAGAGCGCACCTGCCTATATACTCGAATGTCATACTTGAATTACACATACGCAAATATCTGTGAATAACGCGCAATGTGTGTTTCGTATTCGAGATCGGTATGTACAAGTAGTAGGCGAAAAAACTTATAACTAGAACGAGCAAATGCTATCTCAAGTTCAGATTGGAAAAAAAATTGGTTTGCACAACTCGACTGTTGATGTTGGCAAGCGATTTGAGCCAGAAGTTTTCAAAATTAAAAATTTTTTTTTAAATTTGTGAGTAAAATATATCAATACTAAAATGTGACTATTGTTTTATGCCTATTACATTTTGTTTTATTCATATTTGCTTGAATGTATTCCAATCATTTTTTGGTCAAGTTTGATGAAAACGTCAAGTCGCGCAAACGGGTAAAGCGGGCAGGGCAAAGCAAGCACGTGCCCGCTATGCCAAGTATAACAGATGGCCTTGGGCAATGAAGTTGATACTCTATTTAAATAATTTCCCTTTTTTAATATTCATTGTAGGAAATCGAGTACGTGCCCGCTATGCTCCAATGGCAGATGACAATGTGAAATTAAGATGATAATAGATGATAGAGGATGACTATGGGACTTTATTTGAATAATTTTCCCATTTATCTATCTATGTAGGAACTCACCAAAACGCTATTATTTATTGCAATTATATTTTTTACATGTTTAAAAGTGGCATTGTCACCTTCTCATAACGATATCCACTATTATTTTCAGATGGTAAATAAATATGGAAGATAGACACAACAAGCTTCCTGGGATGGGAGCCTTAAGAAGAATTTGAAAACTAAGAAAAAGCCAAAAAAGAAACAAACTACAAACAAGGAAAATTACGTGTGCATTATATGCAACAAGCCATATATAGATCCTCCCACCAAAGACTGCATTTACTGCAATGACTGTCAAATGTGGGCTCATGTAAAAAAAATAAAGTTAAAAATAAAAAATAAAATATACTCCAAAAAATTAAGATTACTGACTGTTAAGAAGACACGTTAAGTTTTTGTTCTTTTATGATAGTAATAATGGTTTGTCTGCAATAAAATATGTAGGTACATCCATCGTTTTACCCCCCTATGATTTCCTATTTTCTTCTTATTTATGCCTAATCTCAGGAAAAAATACAGGGTTCTCGTTTAACCCTCTACGTGCCCGCTTTGCCCAGAAGTCGCGCCCGCTTTAGGCTACCCCCCCCCCCCCGGGCAACGCAGGCGTTTCTTAAAGTTTGAAAATTGATATCATTGCTTGTATTTTGAAGACTTAGTGTAGATGTGTGAATGTATTATTACACTACAATAAATTCAGCAACCGATAGTAAAACAAATGTATAACTACTTTTTTTCATTTCCGTGGAGTGCCCACTTTGCGCCCCGCTCCCCTACATAACATTTCAATTATGTAAAATACAGTCTTGAAAGGAAAAAATCTTGAAAAATCGCTTATTTTCAGCTGCCTAAATGTATCATCCCTTTAAGGGGTCTCCTCACTTTAGACGCTAAAAACGGCCATTTTCATGATTTTATTATACATTTTATTAGATAGGTTTATATTATAGATATTGATATAAAAGTTGCTACACTTAATGAATATACTTTCGAAATGCATTCGAAAAAAAAAATATTTATTTAAGTCACTATTTATAGACGAAAATGGTAGCTAAACAAATTGTAGGTCTACGCTGTTGATGAAATCTCGGAGATGGATCATCCGAAACAAAAAAAATCGAACGGTTTTAGACTCAGTATGTTAATGGCTATAGCGCACATCATACGATTTTTGATTTATGCAAAAATAACAAAGTGGCGGACAATTTTTGAATAAACAAAGAAAAGTGTTTTTCCACCGTTTTTCGCAAAAAATTGTAAATATCAAAATTTAAAAAAATCCTTAATATGCGCTATCGCTATAGTTGTAAAGAATGCGTGGTTAAAATTTCATAAGGATCGGTTCAGTAGTTTCGATGATTTTATCCACCAGCCGTTGAAAACCGTTGTTTCGAAAAAAACGCGTTTAAAGTTCGTTTGGGTTACATAAATACATACATGTAAAAAAATGTATTTCGAAAGTGTATTTATTAAGTGTAACAAATTTTACATCAATATCTATAATATGAACCTATAAAAAAAGCATGAAAACAGCCTTTTTAGCGTCTACCATGAGAAGACCCCTTAAAAATCAACGTGATCTCATTTGGTATTCCTTGTCAATTGAGGGATTGACGAAGAAGATGAGGAAGAACGATCGATTTTCTCGAAGACGACTGTAACGTCCTCGTGATTAACGGGGGTGAACAATTATGGCCCGACGAATGGTTCAGAATGAGGAAGAAGCTAGAATTAACGGACACAACGCTCGCAGGGATGTCAGCTTTGTTCGGAGCTTTCAAGCACATACACTCGTCGGAACGAAATGAAAACCAGGGCGGATTCACTTGTTCTCCAATGAAATATCGTACAAATATTCTGCAAAGAGGGTTGAGGTGTTAAGTGCTGCATGATAGTGTGGAGCACGCGAGAAGACGTTGGGAGAGATGAAGCTTTATCTTGACTCAAATGAGAGGGCGGGGACATTAAAATTCCTCCTCAAGCATCAAGTCGTCAAGGTTTCTTGATTAATCTTCATGTTTTCCGAGAAAAAGATAAAACGAGGAAAAGGTGCGTCCTCGTTCCTAACGTTACGCAAAGCTCGCGGCAAAGTCTTAAGCTCTCGCAAAAAAAAAACGTTCTCCGCTTATCTTCTACCTCAGATTAGACTGAAAAATAAACGGGTAACTATTACCTAACCGCGGAACTGTTAGTGTGGCATTTCGACGTCCGGTTATTCCGCCGTGACGAGGAATTTTTTTGGAGGCACTGGTTGGGGTCCCGTTCTTCCGGCATTTCTGAATTGTAAATATCAAATCTCTTGGGTATCTATCATCGAACGCGTGCGGATAATCGTCAGGACGACCGCGATAAAATCCGGGCCCTTTAAGAGGGGAAATACCTTTCGAGGAAAAGTTTAGCTAACTTTCATGATTGTTTTTTCAAAACTAAGATTTCTCCACTTTTTTGAGACTTACAAGGAAAGGTTGCGAGGTCGATCTCTCCGATTTCGATTAAATTTGGCATGCTTGTAACATGGGTAAAAATAGGTATTTTTTTATATCTACGGAACCCTATTTTTAAGGGGTGAAAGGCACCTTCGAAAATAGGGGTGTTTTTCGTTTTTCGTCGAGAACGTTATCGTTCTTATCTCCAATGTATAGTACACGAAAAAAATACAAAGTACAACACTGTTGAAATTGGAAAGGTTTTTATATCTCGTACCGTTAAAACGTTATCAACGAAAAACGAAAAACACCTAAATTTTCGAGGGTGCGTTTCAACCCTTAAAAATCGGGTTCCGCAGATAATACAAAAATTCGTGTCGCCTATTTTTACCCATTCTACAAGCATGCCGAATTTCATCGAAATTGGCGAGATCGACCTCGCAACTGTCACGTCCTGAGGGGACGTGGGCATATATTTTTACGTTTCCCTCTTTGTAGCCTGCGCCTAGCGCAATAGCTCGGGATGAGGGTAAAAAAGGGTAGTGCTTGGGTAAAAACGGGATGACGCGATTATCCGATTGAGGAATAATTGGACACTCAAATTCTATCGACTTGGGGTTTATTGGAATGAACCAATTTGGTTACGTCGATTAAATTAATAATACAGAAAATATACATGAAGTATTTCGCTTACATTTGTCGATGCGCCGTGAGTACAATGGTTGGAGATACGAAGGGTCGAATTGGGCCTCCGTAGGTAGGCCGGACCACTCGGTTATGTACGCTCGGTTACGGGTTTAGCGTAGCTAGTGTTCTTCACGTAGACACAATCTTTTAATGCATGAGTATTTATCGCGAGCCGAGTCTTGGAACTAATTGGGAATTTACGCAATTCAATGTATCGATGTTAGTGTGGACGCTCAATATGAATAATTAGAAGGTTTATAACTCGCGCTTTACAAAATATAGACAGAACTTGTAACGATTACACCGGAGATATACTAATTTTTAGAGTTAACGTCTGGACTTGTCGGATACTGTCAGGAGACAGCTTTTCGTTTCGAACTCGATCTGATGGAAGATGTTGGAGACTTGTCGGATCGCGATAGAAACTGTTGGGAGACTGACTTCAACGAGTGGTGATGGAAGGGTGGGGTAAGAATGTGGAATGATCAATATTCAAAAGGATCGAAATGTCGAAATCAGTAATGACGAACGTTCCAATATAGATAGAACAATTTTGCGATAGCCTGTAAAATAGTTAATCGAAATTGTGAATGCAAAAATCTCGAAGTTGATTTATAGCGAAAACAAATATCAGACTTAACAAAATAACGAGAGACATAGTATCGACTCGCCTTATATATAAACCAAACAATTCGAGACGTTAAATCGTCGAATTGTAAATATTACGACAGTTTACAATTTCGAATTCATTAAAGCAAAGGGCTAAAAAGTCGATCAGTTAGTATGGCGATCGGTCAAAAAGGCGAACGGTCCGGATATCGATAACAATGGAACAATGAATCGAGCAGTACGTTACTTGCGCTTCAGAGTGAAGCTGACACATGACTCCGGCGGTCAGTCGGCAGCGGCCCCCTGAAACTGGCCGCTGGAAACGGCTCGGGAAATGTAGCTCAGAATTGTCGCCGAGTTTAGCCGCTTGTAGGGCTGGCAGGTACAAGACTGCTGTTATGGGATCAGCTTGTAATTTTTATAAATCGTAAATAACACAACCTATCCAACGAGATGTTGGCAATACATTCATAAACATGTTAAGGGAGGATACACCCGTAAAATTTTCGAATAATCGTTTTCTTGGAGATTCGGATTCCAACAAAATGCGCTAGGGTAAGGTCAGTGGCGTACTGAATGGCTCGTGGGTGTCCCAAGCGGAATAAATTATTTGATGCCATTAACATTAAGGGAATTAGATTTTATTTCGCAATTTATTTTTCGCGATTTATCTTTAATTATTTTTTATACAAATTTCATAAATCGTACATAAAAGGACCGAGCAATTTTCATGAATCGTAAATCACACACTCTTGCAGATTTCGTAAATCGTACATAACACAAAACCCGTCCAACGAGATATTGGCAAAACATTTATAAACGCGGTAAGGGAGAACACCCCTGTAAAATATTCGAAAAATCGTTTTCTTGGAAACAATTTAAAATAATTCTTACAGCCTTGAAAAATGTGATGCATTTTTGTTTATAGCAGGAAAAACAGTTTTCAAATGTTTTTCGAGCTATTTTTGAGTCCGAGCGCTGAAAGGCGCCTTCGGCGATACGAGCGCTTTTTTCGATAAATGAGAGTCGAAAAAAACTTCACTTTTTAGATAAAAATTAGGGTCGAAAAAACGAACCGTTTTCAAGACTGTCTCTCTTTATTTTTTTTTTCATTATTATTCATCAATGGAGTTGTTGCGAGATCGACTTTTATTCCGCCCCCCGCCACATGCGTCGCTACTCGCATGGGTTACCTCATAGACCCTCCTCTGTGATCTCGCCCTACTCCCCTTGCCGCTAAATGTTTCCCGTGTTGTCATGTGAACGATAACCTCGGTCTGTGTGACAGCTCATGCTGAAAAAGTCTTTTCAACACGAACGCCAATATTCGACCATCGTAACATATCGTCCATCATCAAGGAAGAACACATCCCCGCATCCTCGTAAAATTTCAAGCTACAATACCGTACTTTAAAGGAAAAATTACGATTGTAAAAAACTTCTCATTCATACGGCGCTTTATGGGGATAACGCGCCCGCCACATTTTTGTCGGATAGTTTGTTCGCTGAATAACGCTAGATGCCAGAAATAAGTTTATTACTGGCATCTAGCTGACGCGTATAAAAAACTCCAACAATTTCGGAACAACAATAAAAACCCAGGGTCATCGAAAATTTGAAGAAAAAAATCAGGATTGACGTGAGAAAATCTGACTAGCAGAAACATTCTCGTGCCCGCGAATATTCCTCGAAAATGTGTCCTCCAATAATTTTGATCATCAGTAAGCTTATTATTTGATGATATGTTTTTTTTTTAAATTCGTATTCCAATAAAATGCGCGAGGGTAAGGTCAGTGGCGTACTTTATGGCTCGTGTTTGTCCCACGCGGACTAAAAAAAATTGGTGTCATTAACATTTAGGAAAGTTACAAAAGTGCAATTGAATTTCACTTTTTTTTCATTAAAACTTCATAAACCGTACATAACACAACCTATCCAACGAGATGTTGGCAATACATCCATAAACATGTTAAGGGAGAACACACCCGTAAAATTTTCGAAAAATCGTTTTCTTGGAGACATTCAGAAAAAAATGTTAGAGCCTTAGAAAAATATGATGGATTTTCGTTTATTCGTGAAAAAAAAGTTTTCAAGTGGTTTTCGAGCTGTTTTTGAGACTCCTATCGCTGACAGCGCCTTCGGCGATACGAGCACTTTATTCGATAAACTGAAAGTCTAAAATACATATCGCTTTCTACTTAATCATTTTGGTCATCAGTGAGCTCATTATTTGTTGATTTGTTTTTTTTTTATTCGGATTCCAATAAAATGCGCGAGGGTAAGGTCAGTGGCGTACTGAATGGCTCGTGGGTGTCCCAAGCGGAAGAAATTATTTGACGCCATTAACATTATGGAAATTAATTTTCATTTCGCAATTTATTTTTCGCATTTCATCTTTAATTTTTTTTTATACAAATTTCATAAATCGTACATAGCAAAACCCAGCAATTTTCATGAATCGTACATCACACACTCTTGCAGATTTCGTAAATCGTACATAACACAAAACCTGTCCAACAAGATATTGGCAAAACATCTATAAACGCGTTACGGGAGGATACCCCTGTAAAATTTTCGAAAAATCGTTTTCGTGGAAACAATTTAAAATAATTCTTACAGCCTTGAAAAATGTGATGCATTTTTGTTTACAGTAGGAGAAATAGTTTTCAAATGTTTTTCAAGTTATTTTTGAGGCCGAGCGCTGGAAAAGCGCCTTCGGCGATACGAGCGCTTTTTTCGATAAATGAGAGTTTAAAAAAACATCACTTTTTAGATAAAAATTACGGTCGAAAAAACGAAATGTTTTTCAAGCCCGTCTCTCTTTGTTTTTTTCATTATTTTTCATTAATGGAGCCGTTGCGAGATCGACTTTTATTCCGCCCCCGCCACATGCGTCACTACTCTCACGGGTTACCTCATACACCCTCCTCTGTGATCTCGCCCTACTGCCCTTGCCGCTAAATGTTTCCCGTGTTGTCATATGAACGATAACCTCGGTCTGTGTGACAGCTTATGCTGAAAAAGTCTTTCCTACACGAACGCCAATATTCGACCATTCGTAACATTTCGTCCACCATCGAGGAAGAACAGATCCCCGTATACTCATAAAATTACAAGCTACAATACTGTACTTTAAAGGAAAAATTACGATTCTGAAAAACGACTCATTCATACGGCGCTTTATGGAGATCGCGCCCGCCACACTTTTGTCGAATAATTTGTTCGCTAAATAACGCTACATGCCAGAAATAAGTTTATTACTGGCATCTAGCTGATGCGTATAAAAAACTCCAAAAATTTCGGAACGACAATAAAAACCTAGGGTCATCAAATATTTGAAAAAAAAAATCACGATTGACGAGAAAAAATGTGACTAGCAGAAGCATTTTTGTGGCCGCGAATATTCAGAGAAAATGTGTCCTCCAATAATTTTGGTAACATTTCCATCGAGGAAGAACACATCCCCGTATACCGGTAACATTTCAAACTACAATACCGTACTTTATAGGAAAAATTACGATTCTGAAAAACGTCTCATTCATACGGCGCTTTTTGGAAATAACGCGCCCGCCACGTTTTTGTCGGATAATTTGTTCGCTAAATAACGCTAGATGCCAGAAATAAGTTTATTACTGGCATCTAGCCGACGCGTATAAACAACTCCAAAAATTTCGGAACGACAATAAAGACCCACGGTCATCAAATATTTGAAAAAAAATCACGATTGACGAGAAAAAATGTGACTAGCAGAAGCATTTTCGT
The DNA here is from genome assembly GCA_944452715.1 of Ophion slaviceki. Classification (NCBI taxonomy): domain Eukaryota; kingdom Metazoa; phylum Arthropoda; class Insecta; order Hymenoptera; family Ichneumonidae; genus Ophion; species Ophion slaviceki. The sequence continues at coordinate 1,695,838 of OX101790.1, forward strand.
GGCCGCGGATATTCAGAGAAAATGTGTCCTCCAATAATTTTGATCATCAGTAAGCTTATTTCTTGATGATACGTTTTCTTAAAATTCGTATTCCAATAAAATGCGCGAGGGTGAGGTTAGTGGCGTACTATATGTCTCGTAGGTGTCCTAACCGGAATAAAAAATTTGGTGTCATTAACAATTAGGAAAGTTACACAAGCGCAATTTAATTTCAATTTTTTTCATTAAAACTTCATAAATCGTCCATAACACAACCTGTTCAACGAGATGTTGACAATACATCCATAAACATGTTAAGAGCGGACACACCCGTAAAATTTTCGAAAAATCGTTTTCTTGGAGACACTTAGAAAAAAATCTTAGAGCCTTAAAAAATGTTATGGATTTTTGTTTAAAAGTGAAAAAACAGTTTTCAAGTGGTTTCCGAGGAATTTTTTAGTCTCCTAGAGCTGACAGTGCCTTCGGCGATACGAGCGCTTTTTTCGATACATTGAAAGTTTAAAAAACATATCGCTTTTTACATAATGATTGTGGTCATCAGTAAGCTCATTATTTGTTGATATGTTGTTTTTTAATTCGGATTCCAATAAAATGCGCGAGGGAAAGGTCAGTGGCGTACCGAATGGCTCGTGGGGGTTCCACGCGGAATAAATTATTTGATGCCGTTAACATTAAGGAAAGGTACAAAGGCGCAATTTATCTTTAATTATTTTTTATTTAAGTTCCATAAATCGCACATAACACAACCGAGCAATTTTCATGAATCGTACATCACACACTCTTGCAGATTTCGTAAATCGTACATAACACAAAACCTGTCCAACGAGATATTGGCAATATATCTATAATTTAAGGGAGGCGTTAAGGGAGAACACCCCTATAAATTTTTCGAAAATTCGTTTTCTTGGAATCGATTTAAAATAATTCTTACAGCCTTGAAAAATATGATGCATTTTTGTTTATAGCAGGAGAAACAGTTTTCAAATGTTTTACGAGCTATTTTTGAGTCCGAGCGCTGAAAAGCGTATTCGGCCATACGAGCGCATTTTTCGATAAATGAGAGTCTAAAAAAACATCACTTTTTACATAAAAATTACGGTAGAAAAAAACGAACTGTTTTTCAAGTCCGTCTCTCTTTGTTTTTCCATTATTTTTCATCAATGGAGCCCTTGCGAGATCCATTTTTATTCCGCCCCCCGCCACATGCGTCGCTGCTCTCATGGGTTACCTCATTCACCCTCCTCTGTGATCTCACCCTACTCCCCTTGCCGTTAAATGTTTCCCGTGTTGTCATGTGAACGATAACCTCGGTCTGTGTGACACCTCATGCTGAAAAAGTCATTCTTACACGAATGCCAATATTCGACTATTCGTAACATTTCGTAACATTTCCATTGAGGAGGACCACACCCCCGTATACTGGTAAAATTTCAAGCTACAAACCGTACTTTAAAGGAAAAATTACGATTCTGAAAAACGTCTCATTCATCCGGCGCTTTATGGAGATAACGCGCCCGCCATATTTTTGTCGGATAATTTGTTCGCTAAATAACGCTAAATGCCAGAAATAAGTTTATTTCTGGCATCTAGCTCACACGTGTCAAAAACTCCAAAAAATTCGCAAGGACAATAAAAATCGGGAGTCACCGAATGTTTGAAGAAAAAATTGATGATTGAAGGGAAAAAAATGTGACTAGCAGGCGAATGTTCGTGGCCGCGAATATTCAGAGAAAATGTGTCTTCCAATCATTTTGGTCATCAGTAAGCTTATTATTTGTTGATGTGTTTTTTCAAAATTTGTATTCCACTAAAATGCGCGTGGATACGGTCAGTGGCGTACTATATGGCTCTTGGCTGTCCCAAGCCGAATAATACATTTTGTGTCATTAACATTTAGGAAAGTTACAAAAGCGCAATTTAATTTAATTTTTTTTTCTTTCAAAGTTCATCAAACGTATTTAACACAACCCAGCAATTTTCATGATTCGTACATAACACGAGCTTGCAATTTTTATAAATTGTACATAACACAACTTGTCCAACGATATATTGGCAATACATCCATATACGTGTTAAGGGGGGAACACCCCTGTAAAATTTTCGATAAATCGTTTTCTTGGACACATTTTTAAAATGCTCTCAGAGCCTTAAAAAATATGATGCATTTTCGTTACAGCTGAAAATACAGTTTTTAAGTGTTTTTCGAGCTATGTGTGAGTCTCCGAGCGCTGCAAAGCGCCTTCGGCGATACGTGCGCTTTTTTCGATTAATTGAAAAATGTGCGACGTCTCCGTTCATACCTATATATGTGATCGCGCTCTCCGTTTTGTCCAAACAAAAATATCCAAACAGCAAAACCCAAACACAAAAACTATTGTGTGTCGCCAAAAATCCCCTTAGGGGTTTTTCACGAAGGTTTGGAAAAATGTCAGCTCGACCAGCGGGAGGGGGGGAGGTTTTCGGTTCCTTACCCTATTTTAGACATTGATAAAAAAGTTGTTACAGTTAATAAATACACTGCCGAAACAGATAAAAAAAAATATTTATTCAATTGCTATTTATAGATAAAAATGGTAGTTAAAAAAATGTCCTAAAAAATAGTACGTCTGCGCTGTTGATGAAATGTCGGCGATGGATCATCTGAAGCAAAAAAAATCAAACGGTTTTAGATTCAGTATGTTAACTGCTATAACGCATAGCATACGAGTAGAGGAGCTAGGGCGGTTCTAATTCAAAAGGAGGTCACCGGGTCGAGAGGAGGTCGCCGGGCGCGTGTGACGTCACAGAGGGGGCCTCTTTAGGGGGCCATGTGGTCCGTGGAGCGTCTGGCGGGGAAGCCGCCGTCGATGAGTGTTGTGTGTGTGTGTGTGTGTGTGTGTGGGGGGGCGGCCTTTCAAAGCCCAATATTTATGACATGCAGCTGGTTCCATTCCGAAAGACAATGTATATGGCATCCGCCTCGTCTCCAAGCTCGCCGACACTCGAGACAGGTCCTGACAGGTTTCTCGGGAAAAATCTTTAGGGATCAAAGGGACCACGGATGGACCACTTGAGCGCAGCTCTTGAAAACGCGAGGTCTCCATTCCGAAATATAACGTCAAGATGTTCGCATGTGCGAGTATGTACGCAGTGCATCCAGCCAAGCACCCCCTGGACTTGACCAAAAACGAGCTCGAACAGGTTCCAAAGGTCTTGCTCCTAAAATATTGGGGTAAATATGTTGGCTTATTGTGGGATCGTTTGCCAGAACATCATCGAAATGATAGTGAAGTGATATCATATCTTCCATGCTTGGAGCATTATAATACGCCACAGATGAAAGATCACATCGATGGCCCTCCACCTCAACGTCGGGAGTGTACAAAATGCTGTGAAAATTCTCCACGTACGAGGTTCTTCGAACGTGTTTGAACCTGTTTTTCGGGAGCATGAAAAAATGTTGGGGGAGGGAAGGGATTCCCACGGTTCTTCGAACGTGTTCAAACCTGTTTTTCACGATTGGAAGGGAGGATTTGAGTGGGAGGCTTACGAGGGAGCTTATAATTTCGTGGACCACGCTCAGACTGCACGATTCCACTGCACCATCAACATCTAAAAAGAACTTTGAAAGTGCGCGGAAAATGGATCTCTCGAGTATCAACAAAGTCGGCCGGATGGCAGAATTCCTCCCAACGAAGAAGCTGTCAGAACTCTCCGTTAAGTCGGAACGACTAATCTCCGACATAAGGGCCGTACAAACCAAATTTGGGAAACGCTACATCGCAGACATCGCGGATGAGTTCTCCGTCTTCTTACCAGCGCGACTTGTGAAGGTCTTCGACCAAGATCCAACGATATTCGAGAGTATGCTGCAACTGGCGCGCAACGGTCAACTCTACATGAAGTACATTGGTGGAAAATACAACAGCGTCGAGTTCCATCGAGTCTGAGTATAGTGGAAAAGAACGCTCGTGAAGGCCCGGTGGAAACAACGAGTTCAACAGCAGCCAGCATCGTCACCATCGTAGAGTGCAACGACTGTTTGCATCACAGTCATCATCATCGTAGAGTTTTCAACGCTCGAGTCTGAGTATGGTGGAAAAGAACGCTCGTGAAGGCGCGGTGGAAACAACGAGTTCAGCGGCGGCTGGTATCGTCACCATCGTAGAGTGCAACGACTGTTTGAATCATCATCGTAGATTTTTCAACGCTTAGTGCTATGTAAAAATGTACAAAAAAAAAAACGTTTTCATCGAATATAATGTAAAAAAAATGTCGTCAAACTGTATTCGCCGTAAATATAGGAAATAAATGGAGAACGATATTTGTTCAAAATGTTTTTATTCATTTAAAAAAATCCCTCGCTCACGCTTCGTACACAGAGAGCCAGCTTTTCAACGACTTTACATTCGCTTTGGCGCAATTGTATTTAGTATTGAAGGAATGATGGGGACATTTAACGTTTGCGATTTTCGGCAACTTCTGCAGCGATGGACAGTCCAGAGTCTCGAGATCGATGACTTTTGTTGGTGAATCCGCGAATCTCGATAGCCATGAGCACTTCTCGAATCCCTTGGCATAGATCGTAGGAGCTCCTTCCAAGATTCCTCGAATTGTCGTTCTAGCTGCCTCGTATGGTATGCCGCTGTGATCCCATCGTATTCCATGATAATTGCGTTCCAGCCACTTGTTTGTCATTTAGTACTTGGCCGGTAAAGCGTCCCAAGCGAATGGTGCATCGAAGAAGAATGTCAGCGGTTCAGCGTTCTTCTCATGGAGTTTGACGATAGACATCTCCTTCAGGACAAATTCGTTGACGGGTCTCTTGAAGCCCTGCACATCGACGATAAGCTCCATGTTGACCGAAGTGGATGAGAATCATCGGCATGATTTTATACCATTTTTTTAACTCCATCACTGATTGGATTGTACTCATGGTGAGACGTTCCAGAGACTTCCGAAGATATTCATAAGACGTTCAAAGACATTCAAGAGACGTTCGAAAACATTCATAAGCCGTTTGAAGACATGCATGAGGGGTTCAAAGAGTTTCAAAAGACATTCTACAACGCCATGAGACGTTTGAAGATGTTCGTGAGACCTTCAAGAGACTTTCGAAGACGTTTAAAGACTTTCATGAGAGGTTCGAAGACGTTCAAAAGATCTGTGACGATATTCATAATATGTTTGAAGACATCGATGAGGGGTTCGAAGACGTTTAAGAGACTTTCAAAGACATTCACGCGGGGGTTGGAAGATGTTCAAAAAACTTTCGAATTCGTTCAACAGACATTTAACGACATTCATAATACGTTTGAAGACATTCATGAGGGGTTCGAAGATGCTTAAGAGAGACTTTCAAAGACATTCACGAGGGGTTTGTCCGAAGACATATATAAGACGTTTGAAGACATTCAAGAGACGTTCGAAAACATTCATAAGGCGTTTGAAGACATGCATGAGGGGTTCAAAGAGTTTCAAGAGACTTTGTACGACGTTCATGAGACGCTTGAAGATGTTCGTGAGACGTTCAAGAGATCTTTAACGACATTCATAATACGTTTGAAGACATCGATGAGGGGTTCGAAGATGTTTTAGAGACTTTCAAAGACATTCACGAGGGGTTTGAAGACGTTCAAGAAACTTTCGGATCCGTTCGAGAGCCTTTTGACGACATTCATAATACGTTTGAAGACATTCTTGTGGGGTTCGAAGACGCTTGAGAGACTTTCAACGGCATCCACGAGGGTTTCGAATACGTCCAAGAGACTTTCGAATACGTTCAAGAGACTTTCAGAGACATTCGCGAGAGGTGCGAAGACGTTCAGAGACTTTCGAACACATTCAAGAAATCTTTGACAATATTCATAATACGTTTGAAGACATCGATGAGGGGTTCGACGACGTTTTAGAGACTTTCAAAGACATTCACGAGGGGCTTGAAGACGTTTAAGAGACATTCGACGACATTCGTGATACGTTTGAAGACATTCATAAGGGGGTCCAAGACGCTTGAGAGACTTTCAAAGACATTCACGAGGCGTTCGAAGACGTTCAAGAGAATTTCGATAGCATTCATAATACGGTTGAAGACATTCATAAGGGGTTCGAAGACACTCATAATACGTTTGAAGACGTTAAAGAGACTTTCGAATACGTTCAAGAGACTTTCAGAGACATTCGCAAGAGGTGCGAAGACGTTCAGAGACCTTCGAAGACATTCAAGAGATCTTTGACAATATACATAATACGTTTGAAGACATCGATGACGGGTTCGAAGACGCTTGAGAGACTTTCAAAGGCATTCACGAGAGTTTCGAAGACGTTCAAGAGACTTTCGACGATATTTATAATACGTTTGAAGACATTCACGAGGGGTTTGAAGACGTTTAAAAGACTTTCGAATACGTTCGAGAGACTTTCAGAGACATTCGCGAGAGGTGCGAAGACATTCAGAGACTTCCGAAGACATTCACAAGACTTTAGAATACGTTCAAGAGACTTTCAGAGACATTCGCGAGAGGTGCGAAGACGTTCAGAGACTTTCGACGACATTCATGATACGTTTGAGTACATTCATGAGGGGTTCGAAAACGCTTAAGAGAGACTTTCAAAGACATTCAGGAGTGGTTTTAAGACGTTCAGAGGACTTCTGACGACACTCATAATACGTTTGAAGACGTTCAAGACACTTTCGAATACGTTCAAGAGACTTTGAGAGACATTCATGAGGGGTTCGAAGACGCTTGAGAGACATTCAAAGGCATTCACGAGGGTTTCGAATACGTTCAAGAGACTTTCAGAGACATTCGCGAGAGGTTCGAATACGTGTAAGAGACTTTCAAAGACATTTACGAGGGGTTGGAAGATGTTCAAAAACTTTCGAATTCGTTCATAATACGTTTAAAGACATTCATGAGGGGTTCGAAGACGCTTAAGAGATTTTCAAAGACATTCACGAGAGGTTCGACGATGTTATAGAGACTTTCAAAGACATTCACGAGGGGTTTGAAGACGTTCAGAGACTTTCGAAGCATTCAAGAGATCTTTGACAATATTCATAATACGTTTGAAGACATCGATGAGGGGTTCGAAGATGTTTGAGAGACTTTCAAAGGCATTCACGAGAGTTTCGAAGACGTTCAAGAGACTTTCGACGACTTTCATGATATGTTTAAAGACATTCATGAGGGGTTCGAAGACGTTCAAGATACTTTCGACACCATTCATAATACATTTGAAGGCATTCATGAGGGGTTCAAAGACAAGTGGCTTTGAAGACTTGAGAGACTTTCAAAGACATTGACGAGGGGTTCGAAGACGTTTAAAAGACTTTCGACGACACTCATAATACGTTTGAAGGCATTGATGAGGGGTTCGAAGACGCTTAAGAGACTTTCAGAGAGATTCGCGAGAGGTGTGAAGACGTTCAGAGACTTTCGAAGACATTCAAGAGATCTTTGACAATATTCATAATACGTTTGAAGACATCGATGTGGGGTTCGACGACGTTTTAGAGACGTTCAAAAGACTTTCGACGACATTCATGATACGTTTGAAGATGTTCGTGAGGGGTTCGAAGAAGCTTAAGCGAGACTTTCAAAGACATTCACCAGGGGTTCGAAGACGTCCAAAAGACTTTCGACGACACTCATAATACGTTTGAAGACATTCATGAGGGGTTCGAAGACGCTTGAGAGACTTTCAAAGACATTCACGAGGGGTTCGAAGACCTTCAGAGACCTTCGAAGACGCACGAGGGGTTTGAAGACGTTCAGAGACTTTCGAAGACATTCAAGAGATCTTTGACAATATACATAATACGTTTGAAGACATCGATGAGGGGTTCGAAGACGTTTGAGAGACTTTTAAAGGCATTCGCGAGGGTTTCGAAGACGTTCGAGAGACTTTCGAATACGTTCAAGAGACTTTCAGAGACATTCGCGCGAGGTGCGAAGACGTTCAGAGACTTTCGTAGACATTCAAGAGATCTTTGACAATATTCATAATACGTTTGAAGACATTCATGAGGGGTTCGAAGATGCTCGAGAGACTTTCAAAGGCATTCACGAGGGTTTCGAAGACGTTCAAGTGACTTTCGAATACGTTCAAGAGACTTTCATAGACATTCGCGAGAGGTGCGAAGACGTTCAGAGACTTTCGAAGACATGCAAGAGATCTTTGACAATATTCATAATACGTTTGAAGACATCGATGAGTGGTTCGACGATGTTTTAGAGACATTCGACGACATTCATAAAACGTTTGAAGACATTCATGCGCGTTTCGAAGACGCTTAACAGACTTTCAAAGACATTCGCGAGCGGTTTGAAGACGTTCAAGAGATTTTCAAAGACATTCACGAGGCGTTCGAAGACGTTCAAGAGACTTTTGGCGACATTCACAATACGTTTGAGGACATTCATGAGCATTTCGACGACGCTTAAGAGACTTTCAAAGACATTCGCGAGCGGTTTGAAGACGTCCAAGAGACTTTTGACGACATTCATAATACGATATTCGACGACATCCATAAAACAAAGATATTCATGACGGTTGAGTTTCGCTGGAATTGTTTGGGTTTGTTTGGGATTTTCACAGTTTTGGTAAAATGTGTTTGGGTTTGTTTGGGATTTTCACAGTTTTGGTAAAATGAGTTTGGGTTTCACGAAACCCTCGTGAATGCCCAAAACACATACCCAAACACATTTTACCAAAACTGTGAAAATCCCAAACAAACCCAAACACATTTTACCAAAACTGTGAAAATCCCAATCAAACCCAAACAATTCCAGCGAAACTCAACCGTCATGAATATCTTTGTTTTATGGATGTCGTCGAATATCGTATTATGAATGTCGTCAAAAGTCTCTTGGACGTCTTCAAACCGCTCGCGAATGTCTTTGAAAGTCTCTTAAGCGTCGTCGAAATGCTCATGAATGTCCTCAAACGTATTGTGAATGTCGCCAAAAGTCTCTTGAACGTCTTCGAACGCCTCGTGAATGTCTTTGAAAATCTCTTGAACGTCTTCAAACCGCTCGCGAATGTCTTTGAAAGTCTGTTAAGCGTCTTCGAAACGCGCATGAATGTCTTCAAACGTTTTATGAATGTCGTCGAATGTCTCTAAAACATCGTCGAACCACTCATCGATGTCTTCAAACGTATTATGAATATTGTCAAAGATCTCTTGCATGTCTTCGAAAGTCTCTGAACGTCTTCGCACCTCTCGCGAATGTCTATGAAAGTCTCTTGAACGTATTCGAAAGTCACTTGAACGTCTTCGAAACCCTCGTGAATGCCTTTGAAAGTCTCTCGAGCATCTTCGAACCCCTCATGAATGTCTTCAAACGTATTATGAATATTGTCAAAGATCTCTTGAATGTCTACGAAAGTCTCTGAACGTCTTCGCACCTCGCGCGAATGTCTCTGAAAGTCTCTTGAACGTATTCGAAAGTCTCTCGAACGTCTTCGAAACCCTCGCGAATGCCTTTAAAAGTCTCTCAAACGTCTTCGAACCCCTCATCGATGTCTTCAAACGTATTATGTATATTGTCAAAGATCTCTTGAATGTCTTCGAAGGTCTCTGAAGGTCTTCGAACCCCTCGTGAATGTCTTTGAAAGTCTCTCAAGCGTCTTCGAACCCCTCATGAATGTCTTCAAACGTATTATGAGTGTCGTCGAAAGTCTTTTGGACGTCTTCGAACCCCTGGTGAATGTCTTTGAAAGTCTCGCTTAAGCTTCTTCGAACCCCTCACGAACATCTTCAAACGTATCATGAATGTCGTCGAAAGTCTTTTGAACGTCTCTAAAACGTCGTCGAACCCCACATCGATGTCTTCAAACGTATTATGAATATTGTCAAAGATCTCTTGCATGTCTTCGAAAGTCTCTGAACGTCTTCACACCTCTCGCGAATCTCTCTGAAAGTCTCTTAAGCGTCTTCGAACCCCTCATCAATGCCTTCAAACGTATTATGAGTGTCGTCGAAAGTCTTTTAAACGTCTTCGAACCCCTCGTCAATGTCTTTGAAAGTCTCTCAAGTCTTCAAAGCCACTTGTCTTTGAACCCCTCATGAATGCCTTCAAATGTATTATGAATGGTGTCGAAAGTATCTTGAACGTCTTCGAACCCCTCATGAATGTCTTTAAACATATCATGAAAGTCGTCGAAAGTCTCTTGAACGTCTTCGAAACTCTCGTGAATGCCTTTGAAAGTCTCTCAAACATCTTCGAACCCCTCATCGATGTCTTCAAACGTATTATGAATATTGTCAAAGATCTCTTGAATGCTTCGAAAGTCTCTGAACGTCTTCAAACCCCTCGTGAATGTCTTTGAAAGTCTCTATAACATCGTCGAACCTCTCGTGAATGTCTTTGAAAATCTCTTAAGCGTCTTCGAACCCCTCATGAATGTCTTTAAACGTATTATGAACGAATTCGAAAGTTTTTGAACATCTTCCAACCCCTCGTAAATGTCTTTGAAAGTCTCTTACACGTATTCGAACCTCTCGCGAATGTCTCTGAAAGTCTCTTGAACGTATTCGAAACCCTCGTGAATGCCTTTGAATGTCTCTCAAGCGTCTTCGAACCCCTCATGAATGTCTCTCAAAGTCTCTTGAACGTATTCGAAAGTGTCTTGAACGTCTTCAAACGTATTATGAGTGTCGTCAGAAGTCCTCTGAACGTCTTAAAACCACTCCTGAATGTCTTTGAAAGTCTCTCTTAAGCGTTTTCGAACCCCTCATGAATGTACTCAAACGTATCATGAATGTCGTCGAAAGTCTCTGAACGTCTTCGCACCTCTCGCGAATGTCTCTGAAAGTCTCTTGAACGTATTCTAAAGTCTTGTGAATGTCTTCGGAAGTCTCTGAATGTCTTCGCACCTCTCGCGAATGTCTCTGAAAGTCTCTCGAACGTATTCGAAAGTCTTTTAAACGTCTTCAAACCCCTCGTGAATGTCTTCAAACGTATTATAAATATCGTCGAAAGTCTCTTGAACGTCTTCGAAACTCTCGTGAATGCCTTTGAAAGTCTCTCAAGCGTCTTCGAACCCGTCATCGATGTCTTCAAACGTATTATGTATATTGTCAAAGATCTCTTGAATGTCTTCGAAGGTCTCTGAACGTCTTCGCACCTCTTGCGAATGTCTCTGAAAGTCTCTTGAACGTATTCGAAAGTCTCTTTAACGTCTTCAAACGTATTATGAGTGTCTTCGAACCCCTTATGAATGTCTTCAACCGTATTATGAATGCTATCGAAATTCTCTTGAACGTCTTCGAACGCCTCGTGAATGTCTTTGAAAGTCTCTCAAGCGTCTTGGACCCCCTTATGAATGTCTTCAAACGTATCACGAATGTCGTCGAATGTCTCTTAAACGTCTTCAAGCCCCTCGTGAATGTCTTTGAAAGTCTCTAAAACGTCGTCGAACCCCTCATCGATGTCTTCAAACGTATTATGAATATTGTCAAAGATTTCTTGAATGTGTTCGAAAGTCTCTGAACGTCTTCGCACCTCTCGCGAATGTCTCTGAAAGTCTCTTGAACGTATTCGAAAGTCTCTTGGACGTATTCGAAACCCTCGTGGATGCCGTTGAAAGTCTCTCAAGCGTCTTCGAACCCCACAAGAATGTCTTCAAACGTATTATGAATGTCGTCAAAAGGCTCTCGAACGGATCCGAAAGTTTCTTGAACGTCTTCAAACCCCTCGTGAATGTCTTTGAAAGTCTCTAAAACATCTTCGAACCCCTCATCGATGTCTTCAAACGTATTATGAATGTCGTTAAAGATCTCTTGAACGTCTCACGAACATCTTCAAGCGTCTCATGAACGTCGTACAAAGTCTCTTGAAACTCTTTGAACCCCTCATGCATGTCTTCAAACGCCTTATGAATGTTTTCGAACGTCTCTTGAATGTCTTCAAACGTCTTATATATGTCTTCGGACAAACCCCTCGTGAATGTCTTTGAAAGTCTCTCTTAAGCATCTTCGAACCCCTCATGAATGTCTTCAAACGTATTATGAATGTCGTTAAATGTCTGTTGAACGAATTCGAAAGTTTTTTGAACATCTTCCAACCCCCGCGTGAATGTCTTTGAAAGTCTCTTAAACGTCTTCGAACCCCTCATCGATGTCTTCAAACATATTATGAATATCGTCACAGATCTTTTGAACGTCTTCGAACCTCTCATGAAAGTCTTTAAACGTCTTCGAAAGTCTCTTGAAGGTCTCACGAACATCTTCAAACGTCTCATGGCGTTGTAGAATGTCTTTTGAAACTCTTTGAACCCCTCATGCATGTCTTCAAACGGCTTATGAATGTTTTCGAACGTCTCTTGAATGTCTTTGAACGTCTTATGAATATCTTCGGAAGTCTCTGGAACGTCTCACCATGAGTACAATCCAATCAGTGATGGAGTTAAAAAAATGGTATAAAATCATGCCGATGATTCTCATCCACTTCGGTCAACATGGAGCTTATCGTCGATGTGCAGGGCTTCAAGAGACCCGTCAACGAATTTGTCCTGAAGGAGATGTCTATCGTCAAACTCCATGAGAAGAACGCTGAACCGCTGACATTCTTCTTCGATGCACCATTCGCTTGGGACGCTTTACCGGCCAAGTACTAAATGACAAACAAGTGGCTGGAACGCAATTATCATGGAATACGATGGGATCACAGCGGCATACCATACGAGGCAGCTAGAACGACAATTCGAGGAATCTTGGAAGGAGCTCCTACGATCTATGCCAAGGGATTCGAGAAGTGCTCATGGCTATCGAGATTCGCGGATTCACCAACAAAAGTCATCGATCTCGAGACTCTGGACTGTCCATCGCTGCAGAAGTTGCCGAAAATCGCAAACGTTAAATGTCCCCATCATTCCTTCAATACTAAATACAATTGCGCCAAAGCGAATGTAAAGTCGTTGAAAAGCTGGCTCTCTGTGTACGAAGCGTGAGCGAGGGATTTTTTTAAATGAATAAAAACATTTTGAACAAATATCGTTCTCCATTTATTTCCTATATTTACGGCGAATACAGTTTGACGACATTTTTTTTACATTATATTCGATGAAAACGTTTTTTTTTTTGTACATTTTTACATAGCACTAAGCGTTGAAAAATCTACGATGATGATTCAAACAGTCGTTGCACTCTACGATGGTGACGATACCAGCCGCCGCTGAACTCGTTGTTTCCACCGCGCCTTCACGAGCGTTCTTTTCCACCATACTCAGACTCGAGCGTTGAAAACTCTACGATGATGATGACTGTGATGCAAACAGTCGTTGCACTCTACGATGGTGACGATGCTGGCTGCTGTTGAACTCGTTGTTTCCACCGGGCCTTCACGAGCGTTCTTTTCCACTATACTCAGACTCGATGGAACTCGACGCTGTTGTATTTTCCACCAATGTACTTCATGTAGAGTTGACCGTTGCGCGCCAGTTGCAGCATACTCTCGAATATCGTTGGATCTTGGTCGAAGACCTTCACAAGTCGCGCTGGTAAGAAGACGGAGAACTCATCCGCGATGTCTGCGATGTAGCGTTTCCCAAATTTGGTTTGTACGGCCCTTATGTCGGAGATTAGTCGTTCCGACTTAACGGAGAGTTCTGACAGCTTCTTCGTTGGGAGGAATTCTGCCATCCGGCCGACTTTGTTGATACTCGAGAGATCCATTTTCCGCGCACTTTCAAAGTTCTTTTTAGATGTTGATGGTGCAGTGGAATCGTGCAGTCTGAGCGTGGTCCACGAAATTATAAGCTCCCTCGTAAGCCTCCCACTCAAATCCTCCCTTCCAATCGTGAAAAACAGGTTTGAACACGTTCGAAGAACCGTGGGAATCCCTTCCCTCCCCCAACATTTTTTCATGCTCCCGAAAAACAGGTTCAAACACGTTCGAAGAACCTCGTACGTGGAGAATTTTCACAGCATTTTGTACACTCCCGACGTTGAGGTGGAGGGCCATCGATGTGATCTTTCATCTGTGGCGTATTATAATGCTCCAAGCATGGAAGATATGATATCACTTCACTATCATTTCGATGATGTTCTGGCAAACGATCCCACAATAAGCCAACATATTTACCCCAATATTTTAGGAGCAAGACCTTTGGAACCTGTTCGAGCTCGTTTTTGGTCAAGTCCAGGGGGTGCTTGGCTGGATGCACTGCGTACATACTCGCACATGCGAACATCTTGACGTTATATTTCGGAATGGAGACCTCGCGTTTTCAAGAGCTGCGCTCAAGTGGTCCATCCGTGGTCCCTTTGATCCCTAAAGATTTTTCCCGAGAAACCTGTCAGGACCTGTCTCGAGTGTCGGCGAGCTTGGAGACGAGGCGGATGCCATATACATTGTCTTTCGGAATGGAACCAGCTGCATGTCATAAATATTGGGCTTTGAAAGGCCGCCCCCCCACACACACACACACACACACACACAACACTCATCGACGGCGGCTTCCCCGCCAGACGCTCCACGGACCACATGGCCCCCTAAAGAGGCCCCCTCTGTGACGTCACACGCGCCCGGCGACCTCCTCTCGACCCGGTGACCTCCTTTTGAATTAGAACCGCCCTAGCTCCTCTACTCATACGATTTTTGATATATGTAAAAACAACATAATGGCGGTCATTTTTCGAAAAAAAGTGTTTTTTTCACCGTTTTTGGCAAAAAATATAGTAAATATCAAACTTTAAAAAAATCCTTGATATGCGCTATAGCTATAGTTGCAAAGAATACGTGGTTGAAATTTCATAAAGACCGGTTCAGTAGTTTCGACAATTTTATCAACAAGCCATCGAAAAACGTTGTTTTGAGAAAAAAAACGTGTTTAAAGTTTTTTTTAATGAAAAATCGTAAACAAATCTTACCTGTGCTTAACCAGTGATGCCTGCACCATAGAGTATGCCTTCTACTTCTTCATGGTGTTCGTTTGCATCTAAATTAGCATTTCTGCGTTTTGTTTTGGCGTCTTTTGAGGCACCGGAGCTGCGGCGGTTTGCTATGCGTATACGCTCACTACTACGTTTAGCGAGGTACTGTCCGGCTATCGGACCGAGTTTGACGCCCATCACCTCCAAAATCGCCAAAACCGGTTGTAAACCTTCGTTGAAAATGCAAGCAGCTGTTTGGCAAGCAATTTCAACTTTTTTTTCCACTGAAAATGTGTTTAGGTGCCATTGTCCATACGCAATTATTAAAATTCTCATTGTTGTTTCGAGTATTTCCTCCGAGCATCGTTCCTCCGGCATCGTTCAAATAATTCTTCCTTAGTCAAATCTTCGTACATCGGTTTTAAAATTTCTTGAACATCTTTACTGAGAGCAGGAGAATGTTTGAAAGTTTTAACTGTGTTGTTTTTCACGGCTTTCTCATATTTACACCAGGAGTTCGAACAGTATAAAGGCTGTGGATTGCTATCAGTTGAAATTTTGTGATAGTATCCTGCCCAAATCTCCTTGCACATATCTTCCACAGAATTTGGGTGTCTTCGAATTGCTAATCCATACTTTGTTTGGGTCAATCATTTAATTAATTTTATCATTCAATTTTTAGTTTTAACGACAGGATCTTTTTTGATAACGACTTTTTTCTTCCTTGCTACAACTTTCTTGGTGGTACTTTTTTTTTGCTGGAGGTTCTTTCTCGTCGTTCTTTGCAGCTTTTTTCATCTGTGTAAGAGTTTTCTTAGGGTCCTCAGCATACTTAAACATTATTTTCACATCGTGTAATACGCACTCAAACTTTTTGATAATAAAGTCTTCACCATACGGTGTTGTATTGAGTAACGTTTTCAAAGTTTTACAGTCGCCGTCGCCGATGTAAAAACCATAACGCGCAGCAAATCTTTTGAGGGATCGCCAAAAAATCTTACACACAGGGCGATCCAGAATAGGTGTAACAGCGGGAAATGCCGGGTTCGGCAGGTTACTCCGAAGATTTCTACGTAACCGTTCTCTTTTTCTCGCCCCCGTCGTCAAATGGGAAGCATTAGAAAATAGGCGTTCGATTTTCGAAAGGAACCCTCGAATCCACCATGTTCGACGATCGGAAAGGGCAGAAGAGTAGACGAAGGGCCACGTAGCCGTAGCCGTCGTCAGCAAGGTTCTGCGAAACCGCAGCGTTTGACAGATGTCCACGCGCATGATCTGACGTTTTGCGAATCATTCACTACGTTGTCTGTCAACCTACTCGGTTAGAGACTCGTGACATACGATTTGACGTTTCACCTATCGTCTGCTATCGCTCGGGGTATTGCGTGCCGAAGGGTAAAGCGCGCCGCAATTAATGAAATTTATGAACTTTGCCGCGATTATCCATTGAGAGCGCCTGTTCTTTTTGCTTCCTTAAGAAATAAAAATGAACAAAATAAAAAAAATTGTCAATGAATGTCAAATTTCGATGTACCGAGCGATTTTTATTGCGTATTGAAGAAAATCAATACGCGAATTTTAATTAACAAATTCTTAATAACTTGACGCTACATTTTCGAGAATTGGATGTTTTCGGGATTCCATTTATCACTCGGCCACTCCGTTTAGTATCATACTCGGATTGATCTCTAGAAATAATTTTTCCTCTACGAGTAATATCTCAAAGTGTGTTTGAGCTGGGTTAGGAATCATGAGAAGAAGCTTTTCATTTCCTCATTAGGGAAGACAAAATCAGTCGGTTTCGGCAAACGAAAATCGATACATTTTTTGAGGATTGAAACAAGATGAGAAGATCTTCTACACCGCCTGAGATACGATTTTTCACGTCCCAATACGGGTTGATTCCGGAAATCCCAAAGCGTTGCGACGCTGTTTGCGGTATCTCTTAAGGGGTAACACCACTCTAGCGGCAGAAAACAAAGCCTAACTTTGACAATTTATTTTGGCAGTATGAAAAAAGAAATAGGATTTCTTTTGAGAGGGTTTATTTAACACATATTGACATATAAAAATGAATTATAATTTTCATACAAAATGGCGGCGACAGAGCCCATCTTGAAAAACGTGTTTTTCAAACTGAGAGGACGGAGTATTCGAACCACTTTACATGGATCGATTTGAAATTTTGATAGTAGCTTCACAATTACATTCTCTATGGGACGACGTAGGGATTTTTAAATGATTTTTTGAAAAAATAGCGCACTTTTAAAGAAATAAATCGATTTTTTGCCCGAAAAATAGACAGTAAACTGTTTATAATAAAGTTTACATTTAATCAAAAAACGGCTACCTACTCCCATAGAGAATATAATTGTGAAGCTACTATCAAAATTTCAAATCGATCCGTAGAAGGTGTTCGAGTATTCCGGCCTCCCAGTTTGAAAAACACGTTTTTCAAGATGTGCTCTGTCGCCGCCATTTTGTATGAAAATTATAATAATTTTTTTTCATACTTTAATATGTGTTAAATAAACCTTCTCAAAAGAAATCCTATTCCTTTTGTCATACTCCCAATATAAATTGTCAAAGTTAGGCCTTATTTTCTGCCGCTAGAGTGGTGTTACCCCTTAAGAGATACCGCAAACAGAGTCGCAACGCTTTGGGGTTTCCGGAATCAACCCGTATCGGGACGTGAAAAATCGTATCTCAGGCGGTGTAGAAGATTTTCTCATCTTATTTCAATCCTCAGAAAACGTATCGATTTTCGTTTGCCGCAACCGACGGATTTTCTCTCCCCTAATGAGAAAATGCAAAGCTTCTCCTCATGTTTCGTAACCCAGCTCGGACACACTTTGAGATGATATTCGTACAGAAAAAATTATTTTTGGAGATCGATCCGACTACGATACTAAATGGAGTGGTCGAATGACAAATGGAATCCTGAAAACATCCAATTCTCGCAAACGTGGCGTCGAGTTTTGAGAGTTTGTTAAAAAAAATTCGCGTATTGATCTTTTTAATACGCAAGAAAAATCGCTCGGTATATCGAAATTAGATAATCATGGACAATTCTTTGGTTTTGTTAATTTTCATTTCTAAAGGACGCAAAAAGAACAGGCGCTCTCAATGAATAGTCGCGGCAAGTTTGGCATTGATCCACCCCCATCTCCTTTCATCCCTTAAAAAAACCCTACACCCTGATTTTTAGGCAAACTTGGATTTATCACCCGCGGCACCTACAGAATCAACTGTCAAAAAACTAGCCTTCTCCTAATTTTTTCCGATTACGGGATTTTCCAGCGACAGCACGACTGTACTATTTATAATTTCTTTGTACGGGTTTTTTTTTCATCCTGCCAAATCGCTCTATCTCTGTAAGCTGCCGTGTGCAGCTGAAGTGGGCAGATTTCCTTTTGTATTTTTGCGGCTTTCATCTCGAAACATTCCTGCCATCTTTTTTCGGTCTCCTTTTATCCTTTCATCGATTTTGTCCAGCAATTCTTTATCGTTCGTTTTTTTCTGCGCCCCTCCCGTTTTCCATCGCTCGCGCAGCTTTTGTCAGCTGGTCGTCCTCCTCCCTTCCCTCTGCCATACTCGTGCTTTGCGTCAAATTTACTACGGTTTCTCCCGCCTCCACCCTCACATTACATGTAAGCGATAATATTACTTGGCTACTGGATTTTTTATCCTCGTCCATCGGTGCCCACTCTTGTTCGCTATTTGATTTTTTCTTTTAACGAATGCCGTAATTTTTCTTTTGGAGCGAATGCGTTGAGCTGCGCTTCCCGAGCCGGTGACGCCGCTCTCGTGAAGAATCCGTCGATTCTATCGTTATCTTCTCAGGCCCCTGACACAGAGCCGTTTCAATGGACCACGAGATGTCGCTCGCCGCTAGGGGCGCTGGGAGTCATGTGCCCGGCCATGCCCCTAACACTGCAGACCTCCCATGGTAAGAAACGATGGGAACGATGCGAACGATATGCTCTACGACCTATATATCGTCAACCGGGCACTCGTCTACCAGCGCCACACAACGTAGTTATAATACGACCGGTACGTGTGTGTGTCGTGTGTGGATGGGTGTAGCCTGTGAGCTATTTCCCGACGAAACGCGACTAGCTCCGAGGCTCAGAAGCGAACTCGTGACCGGCTGTATTGGTACAGGTTTTCCTCAGTTTCCCTATACACATGGCCATATTTCTTACGAGCGCTGGCCGGAAATGAGGCACCCACACTTCTTTAGATTGACATTCTTACTTTGAATGTCGTCTCCATAATATAATTGCTAATCAAATCGGGGTGGATAGAGATGCACGTGCCCCTACCATTCATACGCTTTCAACAGCCCGGGAAAACGAAAGCACAATCCGATAATTCGAATTTTCGAGGAGGGGACTACTATAATTTGGAGAGAAGTGTACACAGATTTCCAAACAACCGAGTGTACGTAGTTTGACATTGTAGAAAGAAAATAAAAATCACTTTTTGGTCCAAATCTGGCAATGAGCTCCACAGAGTTGAATGGCCGCAGTATACCTTGCCATCAGGCAACAGATCCGTAGGGCTGCTTCTTTTCGAAGTCAATGTGGCCCGAGGTGACGCCGGCGTCTGTTTGAAGTAGTGGTTATTCGTAGGGTCGCTTCTCTTCAGAGTTAATGTGGCCCTCCAAGTCGCCGACATTTCTTACAAGCGCTGGCCGTAAATGAGGCATTCATACTTCTTTGGATTGACATTCTTACTTTTAATAATGCCTCCATAATATAATTGCTAATCAAATCGGGGTGGATAATAAGATGCACGTGCTCCTACCCCTCATACGCTTTTAAAAACCCGTGAAAGCGAAAGCACAATCCGAAAATTCGACTTTCAATGCACAGATACACATATATTTCTTACAAGCGCTGGCCGAAAATGAAGCATTCACACTTCTTTGGGTTGACATTCTTACTTTGAATAACGTCTCTATCATATAATTGCTAATCAAATCGGGGTGGATGAAAATATGCACATGCCCCTACTTCTCATACGTTTTAAAAAACCCGTAAAAGCGAAAGCACAATCCGAAAATTCGAATTTTCGAGGAGGGGACCACTATTATTTGGAGAGAAGTATACACAGATTTCGGAAGAACCGAGTGTACGTGGTTTGACATTTCAATAAGAGAAAAAAGATCACTTTGTCCAAATCTGAGCTCCACAGAGTTAATCGGCCGGAGTGTACCTTGCCATCAGGCAACAGATCCGTAGGGTCGCTTCTTTCCACAGACAATGTGGCCTGCGGTGACGCCGGCGTCTGTTTGAAGTGGTGGTGATTCGTAGGCTCACTTCTCTTTTGAGTATATGTGACGCGTGATGTCGCTGTTGCTTTACACAAGCGCCAGAGGAAAATATGGCGGGAAAACTTCTCTAGAACCGCGGTTTGTTCAAATGAGATTCACGAATCTATATTGCTTTGTGAGAATGTTCAATTCCTCCAAACTCTTGTGTGTCTTGAAACATCGACGTTATTGGCACGCACTTCGCATCAATTGTCAGCTATATAGTTAAAATTGTGGGTACTTGTTTTTAATTTCTTTTAGTCGCATGTAAGATATGTTACCTCCAGAGGGCCACCCACATTTTTCTGCCGTGTGGGTACTGCTGTTGCTGCGCCTCGTGCGCAGACAGCCTTTCGCACATGGAACAGGATTCCCGATGTCCTTTATGCCGGACCGAAGCATCCGAGCCTCCACGGAGGATTTGGCTAGGCGGATAAATGAACGAAAACAAGCTCGGAAGAAGACAATCTCTGGGTCCCAGCGAACCTCCGAGTAATACACAGAAATATTTTTCATTCATCGTTTAAAGATTCGTGAACTCACACTCTACGTAAATAGAGAAACAAGTTTAATCTTTATGGTTAGCACCGTTGTCACCCGCCTCGGCCACCTTTTAAGCCAAGGGGGGCCACAATCGCGTGCGCGTATTAAAATAAAAATAAACGTAGTGCAAAACACTACATGCCACACCGATATAACAATTAATTATACGTTTTTATTGTTTACTTACCCAAAGTCCGAACACTACACACTACTCGTCGAACAAACTCGTACACGACCTGTCAAAAAACAAAACGTATTGCGGGTTAAGTGTTGTACAGGACCAGTGAGCTCTGTGTTTCTATAGAAGGTCAATTGTCACTTTTGCAACTGCATAACCAGTTTCCGAAGGGGATTAGCCTTGCGGATACTGATTGCGGGAATAAAAAGTTAGACGAATCATACGTGCAGACTTTGCATAGAACCTTTGCATAACCTTTAAAGTGCAGACTTTGCATAGAACCTTTGCATAACCTTTAAATTCTATGCCTAACAAAAGTAAGACACCAATTACCTTTTCACTGCATACTAAGGCTATGCAAGGAA
This sequence comes from Ophion slaviceki, assembly GCA_944452715.1. Taxonomy (NCBI): domain Eukaryota; kingdom Metazoa; phylum Arthropoda; class Insecta; order Hymenoptera; family Ichneumonidae; genus Ophion; species Ophion slaviceki. Next base: position 1,717,101 of record OX101790.1, read on the forward strand.
TTATTCTAGCATAACTAGTAGACACAAGGAATTATTCTAGCCTAACCAGTCTACTCAAGGAATTATTTTAGCGTAACCATTCTATGCAAGGAATTATTCTAGCATAACCAGTCTACGCAAGGAATTATTCTAGCCGAACCAGTCTACGCAAGGAATTATTTTAGCGTAACCAGTCTACGCAAGGAATTATTCTAGCGTAACCAGTCTGCGCAAGGAATTATTTTAGCGTAAACAGTCTACGCTAGGAATTATTCTAGCGTAACCAGCCTGCGCAAGGATTTAACCTAGCGTAACCAGTTCACACAAAGAATAATTGTAGCGTAACCAGTCTATGCAAGGAATTACTATGTACAATTAATTTAAGCAAGGAATTACTGTGCAAAGTCTTGTTGAGCGGTATATGACTCACATTTTCATTAACAGCGAAAGAATAATAATCTAAAAAATTACCATTATAATAGTTGAAAAACTGCGCCATAAGCTGCGTACGCCTTCGATGATCCTGTCGATGCATGTCTGGATAACCTTGCAGTCTTCCCGGATATGACTCAAAAACTGAGCACTGGACCATCCCCGACGTTCACGCATGGTATATTTAGTCTTCCCGGATATGACTCAAAAACTGAGCACGGGACCATCCCAGACGTTCGCGCGATGGTATATTTGGCTCTATAAATATTAACATTTTGTAAATGTCACTTCGAAGAGCGTAGAGAATACCCAAACTTCGATTCTACATTACTTTTTACACACAACTATCGTACTATTGTCAGTTTATATGAATTACAAGGTAAAAAAAGCTTGTAATCATTTCATATTTACTCACCTTCTTCTTCAAACGTATAACCCTCGTTTTGTCGAATGAAAGGCGTTTCAGATCGAATCTCGTTGTCGGGGTGTTCCCGGGCCACGTGTCGTTTGTAAGTTTTCCATTTTTTGAAAACTGTAGCGCACCCGTCCTCAGCGCACTTAATTTTCAGCCAAGGGTCATGTTTGTGATTTTTCACGATGTGGTGGAGCAAAAACATGTGTTTTGGTTTTAAAATGACACATTTCGCACTTGAAAATCTCTCACACTTGATATCAACTCACTTGACGCGGGTTGTTTGTGGTACACGCGTGCAAGTGAATTGTTTTCTGACGCTTTGTGCGACGAAATGTGTCGTTCGCGTCGCGTATACCTCCACCAAGTGTGTTGATCCGAAAAAAATGGGTCGATTCAACGTGCTTTATGTGTGTTACAGTAAGTGGGTTCTCCGCCAACACGTTAAAATCGTGTTGATGCCAAGAATGGTATAAAGCGTGTTGTTTCAACACGGCAAAATAAATAAAACGCATTGTTTCAACACATTAACCAGGTTCTACACACGTTGTAGGCGTGTTATGTGTTGTTTCAACACACCGACAACACGCTCATTTTTTACAGTGCTCATGCCCTTCATTCGCTCGGATCGTTAGCATTCCGATCCTTATTTGGTCTATGTGCGGTTGTGCTGCTTCTTTCGCTGAATCTCAGTTTTTGGCGCCCTTTATCGGCGGGGTCTGTCCGCCCGCTCCGCGTTGCGCGGCGTGGACTGCGTGCCCGGCAACTTGTTTTTTTCTTATTGCCTGTAACGACTTGGACTACTGCGCGGTGGAAATATGCGTTGTGAGGAAACTCTCGTTCCATAAGATAATAGCGATTAATATCCAGTGTGTATCCGACTCTCGTCTAATAAACATGTTCCCCTTAAGAAAATCGCGGTGTTCTCAACAGTATCGAAGAAAATGTATGCGCGCAATTCGGCGATCATCAAAAGGGAGTTTTTTTCTCCTCCCTTTTGAACGACCATCGGCCTGGCCCGGGCTTCGTGTTGCGACTGTGCGAAGAAATCCGAACCGGGTGGGGGTAAAAATGTCGAATGACCAAATATAGAACGACAAAGATTTCGAAACGATAGAATTATGAACTCTCAAAATAACGAAGGTTAAATCATTCGAAATTTTATCTTTCGACTGATAAAAAAATCGAATGACTATAAATCGAACCATTATTTATTGGAGAGGTAATTTATTCGAAAACGAATATTCAGATTGTCTGCAATTCGGAACATAAAAATACAGAATCGAAAAATGTAGAACACCCATATCTCCGAAACAGAAAATAGCGAGTGCCTAATATGCGTAATACCGTCGATGGCGAAAAGCAATATATCGAAACGCAAAATGTCGATGGCCCGAAATGTCGAACGCCGAAAGGTCCAACGGCCAAAATGGCGAACGTGGTGGGGCCCGTCACGTGGGATGACTGTCTTACAATATTTTAGCCTACAGATCGCCATGGCCATCTCGCAGCTTCACTCTGAGGCGCAAGTAACGTATTGCTCGATTCGCCATTCGGGCCGTTCTACATTTTGACCCTCCGCGATTTCAACCACTCGACTTTTTGGCCGTTCGCTTTAATGATTTTCTGCATTGTGAACCATGGTCATTTTTTTAATTCGGAGAATTGTCGTCTCGAATTATTTGGTGTTATGCATACAGGTCCATCGATTTTATGTTTTTCGATATTTTATTAAATCTGATTTTTGTTTTGCGCTGTATATCAACTTCCGAGATGTTCATATTCGTAATTGTTATTTTCGACTTCACAGACTCTAGTAAGATTGATCTATCTATATTCGAACACTCGTCATTTTCGAATTCGACATTTTGGCCCATCGGCATATCGATCGTTCGACATTTTTCCCCCCACCCGAATCCGGCCACTCGCTCGCGAATTTGCGTTAGATCCGAGGACAAGCTTTGCCCTTTATTCATTAGGATCGTTACCATTCCGTGGCTTGCGTGCCCGACCTCTTGTTTTTTTTTATCGCCTATAATGACTCGGATCACTGCGAGGTCGAAATATGCGTTGTGAGAAAACTCTCGTCCCATAAGGATATAATAAGGATTAATAGCCCGTGTGTGAGACTTTCTTGAAATAAAGACGAATATTCAGTGTGTAAGACGCTCGTAAAATAAGGATTAACATCCATTGTGTATGACTCTCGTCGAATGAAGGTTTAACAAAATCGCCGTGTTCTTAACTTTGTATCGAAGAGAAAATTTGTATCGAAAAGAAATTTTGTACGAAAGAGAAAATTTTATTGGAAAAACAATATTTGTACAGAGATAAAGATATTTGTACTCGCATAGAGAATAGCATAACTCGGACGTGGAAATTTCTATTGCACGTCCATCCATCACGGTCGCTGATGCATCAGCGAATGTGAGGTAGGAAATTTACGTCACGATTTGAGAACTGCCAGAAATAGTAAACTTTCTGCATGTTCAAGTTTTGAATTTAAATCGCGCGCGCAATTTTACCGCGGAAAGTCGACAGCTTTCCATATGAAATGTTAGTTAAGGGGGGAAGTCACTGTCCAAGAACTTGCACAGTACCTTTCCCCCTTTCACCAAGCAAAATTTGGAGAAATAAAATTATTTTTTATAATTCTTGAATGTACATATATTCAAAAATATGTTGCCAAAATTTGTTGTCACAATTCCGAAAATTGAGGGAGTTACAGTTACTTTAGTGGAAACAGGTAGCGCTACCGGTTAGTGCCCTCACAATCCATACAGGTGTGGCATCGTTCACAATAGATAAAGTGCAGACTCTTACATTAAATTTTGTAAAATTTAATGAAAATGAAGAACCGTCATCTCGCCCGGTACAAGATACTTTAATGGAGGTATTAATATTCTAGAAAAAAACAGAACGAAAACATTGAACGCGTTTTTCTCGAAGCTCCTTCTTTCGACCTGTCCCAGCGAGTACTCAAAAACTTATCATCCGATTTTCAATTTTTGATGTCACTTGTAATTGCAGCCACTAAGGTTGTACGTAGCCGACTCTTTAAAATTTTCTAATTATTAGGAGTACAACTTTGCAGTGACCGTTTTACTTAGAGAGCCACTGCGGCCGAAGTAGTGGCCCTAGCTCAATAAAAAAAGTGGCATTTTAAACTAGAGGCTCTGCCAATGTAAACAATTTAAAAAAGCTAACGGATACGTGTATGCATTATAAAGTTATAGGCACTCAAACATGGCAACCTACGAACCGAATTCTCAGCATTTGCGGGAGGTTATGATTTACTTCTTCAACATCAAGAAATCTGCGGCTGAGGCCCACCGTTTGCTTGTAGATGCTTACGGGGAGGATTCTATTAGTGCGAAAACGTGTTGGCGGTGGTTTCAACGCTTCAAAAGTGGAGATTTTGAGGTCGAGAACAAGCATGGTGGCGGAAGGCAGAAAGTTTTTGAAGACGGGCTGACAGCTGGGCGTTGTGTACTATGAGCTGCTCAAACCATCCAAAACCATCACAGGGGAACTCTACCGACGTCAGTTGATGCGCTTGAGTAAGGCACTCAAAGAGAAACGGCCACAATTCAACGAAAGACATGACAAGGTGATACTGCAGCTTGACAATGCCCGACCCCATGTTGCAAATGTCGTGAAAAAGTACTTGGAAATGCTGAAATGGGAGGTTTTATCCCACCCGCCGTACTCTCCAGACATTGCCCCTTCCGACTATCACTTGTTCCGGTCAATGGCACACGATTTGGCTGACCAGCACTTCGGTACTTACGAAGAAGTCAAAAATTGGGTCGATTCCTGGATTGCCGCCAAGGACCAAGACTTTTATCGACGCGGGATTCGAATGCTACCTGAAAGATGGGCCGAGGTCGTAGCTAGCGACGGGCAGTACTTTGATTAAAAAATATGTAGCCACTTTTTTATAATGAAGCCTTAAACTTTTGAAAAAAACGGTCACTGCAAAGTTGTACTCCTTATACTATTTTTAAAGACGGCTTGAATACAAAAAAGGGCGTTGAAAATTAAAAAAAAATGTCCAAACCGTCGGCATATTGTAAAAAAATCAAAATACAAAAACGGCTACGTATAACGATAGCTACATTTGTAAACAATGTCGATAAATTTTAGACTTTTTATTTACAAATAACGTTTCATAAATATATCGATAAGACAATGAAGAGATTTTTTTCGTCGTCAAATGGGGTGGCGTTACGGTCCTGCTACGTGGGTGAAGGGGGGGGTGTCAAAAGTCGGGGAATTTCACGTTACGTAATTTGTGTACACCCCCATAGCGATAGGTCAAACAGGCGTATGGTTGCGCTTCAGGAAGAAGCTGGCAGATGGCGTTAGTAGTCAGTCGGGTCAGGCAGCCCCACCACGTTCGTCATTTTGGCCGTCCGACCTTTCGGCGTTCGACATTTCGGGCCATCGACATTTTGCGTTTCGATATTTTGCTTTTCGCCATAGACGGTATTACGCATATTAGGCACTCGCTATTTTCGGTTTCGGAGATATGGGTGTTCTACATTTTTCGGTTCTGTATTTTTGTTTCGAATTGCAGACAATCTGAATATTCGTTTTCGAATAAATTACCTCTCCAATAAATAATGGTTCGATGTATAGTCATTCGATTTTTTATCAGTCGAAAGATAAAATTTCGAATAATTTAACCTTCGTTATTTTGAGAGTTCGTAATTCTGTCGTTTCGAAATCTTTGTCGTTTTATAACTGGTCATTCGACATTTTTACCCCCACCCGTGATGGAACACTGACTTTCTATAGGATAATTCTTCACCAAGTGGAAAATAGGAGAGGTCTCGTTAATGGGGGCAGGAGTGCATTTCCATGATGCGTTTTTCTTAGGGATTGGTGAAAAAGGCATCAAATATAGGTATTTTTGGATGATTGGTCGAAAATAGAGAGTGGGAGCTGGACGTAGTCTGCGAGTCATATCCGTCGCTCTATTTCGAGGAATTGGAGCAGCGTTTCCTTTATCTGGAGCGCAGAAAAATACCGGGCGGAAAAAGGGGCCTTGTCGGCGGCGAGAACGCTCCGCTCGAGATAGGGCTTGTTGACCAAGGCCCGCGAGTGCACGTGGTGTTTTATGACAGGGTGGTTTCCTTGGATCGAGGATTCCATTCTGGCGAGTGTGTATTCGTTCTTCATATGGTTACGACTGCTCTGCTCTCACGTGGGAAAGTACGTGAGACGCTTACTTATCATCAATAGCCTACATTTTCGCCGTGTAGGTCTAAGCTTAAAGAAAAAGATAAATATCCGTCGAAAAATGAGAATGCCCCTATCGCGCGTATGTGGTCGCTCACGATTTTCATGGGAAATCGCGTCTGCCCTGCGTCTTCGCCGGGGCTCAAGAAGATAAGAAAAAGTAAGAAAAAGAAATACATTGTGCGCATTTGGTCGCGACGTGACACAACCTTTCCTGATTAGGGTATGTTTTATTACTACTTTTGGCTGTCACATGGTATTTTTTTGGATTAATCTTTAAAAAAGAAGCAAGTGCGAGTTGGGCCTCGCACTATTAGGGTTCCGTACATAGGAAAAATTATCATTTAAATTGTTTTTAGTTGTTTAAATACAGTATATGGTACATAATATACAGAACTTCCATATTCCTAACTAGTTTAATTTTTAAGATAGACCCCGTAAAGAAATTGTCTAAAACACAACTTTGACGGCCCGCCATTTCTTTATTTTTGAAGAAAAAAATAATAAAAAATATATTTGTACTTTACTCAATGAGCTTTAAAAAATGACACCCACATACCCGGGTAAGACAAAAAATTCTGCTCCCTTCTCATGTATGGGACCCCCATGAAAAATAATTTTATTGAATTTCTAATTCAATATTCGTTTTTGGGCCAACATTCGACACTAAATATCCAAATCTCAGGTCTGTAACTCATCCCGGTTATGAGCCAGAGACCCGCGACATACGGACGGACAAACGGCAGAGTGTCATTAATAGGGTTCCGTTTTGCCCTTTGGGTATGGAACCCTAAAAATGGCGGAGGTATGACACGGTCGTCTAAACTGCGCTTCCAAACTGTCACGCAGGTATATCTTAAAAACTAATCCAACGGTTCTGATAAAGTTTGGTATTAATTTTGCTAACTTTGTCTAAAGCACGATTTGTAACGTTTTTAAAAGTAAAAAAAGTATTTTTTTATTGCAAAATGTTGCAAATTTTCGGAAAATTTAACATTTTTATTTCAAAGCGTGCCATTTCATCAATTTTCAACATTTCGCACTTTTTCTTAGTTCATATTCTGCGTATCAGTGTTAATTAAATAAAAATCTTAGTTAGTTTTTTTTCAGATTCAATCCTGCCGACCTAGGTGTCACGCCGTCTGACAACATCCGCTGCAACCCGTTTAGAAGACCGTGCCATGCCGCCTCCAATTTTGCGGATTAATAAAAAACAATACCATGTAACAGCCGAAAGTAGTAATAAAATATATACTAAGTCTAAAAATTGGTGGAGAAATCTTTTCTTAAAAGAAAAATCATGAAATTTCGCAATTTTTTCGTCGCCTAAACGTACCTTCCCCTTAACATCAGAGACGGCTGAATTGTTCCCAGGTTTTTGAGTTTGCATTAAATGAAGGAAAAAGAATGACGAAACATTCAGCGTCGTTGGACCACGCGACAACATACAGTGTACATCCATTTGCATTCAAATTTCAGCGTTTCAAAAAGCAACATTTTTGCAAGAGCGTATGGTCTTGTGGAGGTGACTTTGGCGCAGCGTGTCGCTATACAAGGTGTCCCACAACTGAATGAGTTCCCTGAAATGAGGGGTTGGGGGTGAAATTCCGAGTCGATTGATATAAGCAAGTATGGGTCTCAGGTCGACTCCTAAATTATTATCAATTTTTTAAGGCGAGCCAAACAGGTGCTGGTGTCCATCAGTGAGCGGCTCATCGAGCGCACCTGATTGGCCCGCCTTAAAAAGTTGATAATAATTCAGGGGTCGATCTGAGACCCATATATGCTTATATTAATCGGCTCGGAATTTAATCCCCAACCCCTAATTTCAGGGAACGCATTCAGTTCTGAGACACCCTGTATAATTGGCATCGAAAAATTGGAAATTTTCATGATAAAAGCAGACCACATTTATATTACCGGAGCACGTTTAAAAAAATCAGTCTTCATTCGGCGACCTAACGATTCAGAAAGATCAGCCCGGAACATCGATATGTAAGAGACGGAACTTTTACAATTTGGCGACTCTCCGAAAATAAGAACGTGTTTTATGTCGGGCGACGAGATTACAGAGCAACAACGATCTACATATCTCGAAACGGACCAAAATGTTTAGGGAATTTTTTCGGACGCATCATCTTCATGAATCCCTCATACATTGTTTATTAATTTTTTAAGTATATTTTTGTGAATTCAAGTAAAATCGTTTTATTGTTAAATTAATTCTCTTTATTTTTTATTTCCCAATTAATTATTTATATTAATGTAATATAAAAGTGTTGTTATTCTTCAATGGATTAGTGAATCAATCTCGAACTTTGCAGTTAGACAAACGCGGTAGTAATGCAGTGAATTTGTATCCCCATGAATGATGTTCTTTGACAATTCCTCGAATTCTTGAACAAATATTCGATTTCATCGTAAACGGATACTTTTAATTGGAAAAATCTATGTTTGACTCTTTATGTAATTGATTGATGTCTGATAATCTCGTTTATCCTGTAAACTATCATTTCTGCATTTGATGTTTGTGCACATAAACCCGGTCAAGACAATGTCCATGGTTAATTTTTACAAGAAAATGTCTTTTGTCCAAATGTTGAAAAAAAACACATCTCCAGAAAAATGTATATCAAAAGGGTTTTATTTTATTTGCGTAAATAAAGAAAATATCGCAGAATAACGAAGCTCTACAGACGCCATAAAGGTTGGATATATTCATCTAGCCTATATTGCTTTATTATTGTGCGATTACTATTGTTATATCTATATTATTTAGTATGTGATATTATTATTTCTGGTATTATTGATGTTATTTTTAATAAGCTTTAAGCACACATTCCTGTCGTATGTTTCATCGATAATCCGTTTGTGATCCATCAGCACCATTTTTAGTGACCCAAGTCGCCCCAAGCTAACGCTGACGTAATTTTTCTCATTTCAGCCAGTATTCTACGTATAATTTCAGACAAATTACAGTCGAACAGCATAAACACGGACATTGGGTTGTACAGAAAAATGTTGACCTTCAAAAAATTGCAAAAATGATGCCTTGTGTGCATCATATGTTGTAGTTTTCTATAATGGTGATATCATTTTTTTGTTATATTGATGTGATTAAAAAAAAACTCAAACATTTTTAACAAGATTATTCCTAATGTTTAACAATTTTATGAACAACATTTTTTATACACTTGCATAATACGTACAGGGTACTTAGCTATTATATCATAACATATTTTTTTGTACATTTTATTAATACATAAAAATCCACTCTTTGACTACAAACAAATAATAATTATTTTGAAGGTAAACCATAATTTCTTATAAGATGAAACAAACAATAACGTTTTTCAATAGCTTTTACATTGCTTGGTGTACTTTTTAAAACTTTTTGACAGTAAACTCTCTGTGTTGAAGAGTGCAGTGCGATCTGACCTTCGTCCATTGCGGATTGTCTTTCCAAAACGATCGTGGAGCTCGGTCTGATGCTAAAAGTGCATCAGATGATTAAAAAAACAACGTAACAAAGCAACAAACAAAAATATTTCGCCAAAGGCGATTCACAACTTACGAGCGAAATTTAAGAAACCAAAAATTGCAAAAAAATAATCTTTGAAAAAACACGAAAAGCACATTCACACTGAACGACGAATCCCGGGAAACGGCAGTCACCTGAATCACTGATCGGGATCACCAAAAACACGTTTAACTCGCACTGATGATAAGATCACGGCTGACTAGCTTCCGTACTCTTCACGAGCTACGATAAGAGAGCTCTATTACAAAAATAAATACTTCAATCAGAACACCAAAATATCGAAAGTTTTCATATAGCCCCGACGTCAATTGGGTTTTGTCTTTTTATGGATTATTTCGTCGATCCGCCGCTCATCATCGTTGCGCTCGTCTTATGTCAAACGTTTTTTTATATATTTTAATTGTGATGGTTTGATCGATGCAACAATCGATGTAATTCTGCGACATGTTTTATTTCGTGTTCCATTATAGAATAAATATTCCTATAATCCCCATATTGTTATTATCGTCACGTAGCAATGCAGATGGAAAATTGTGTCGGTATTTATCGTCACGACCGCGTGCCTATAACGGTGATAAAATACCGTTCAATTGCACAGCCTTTGTGCGCTCCCGCTCTATTCGTGAAAACAAATACGTTGGAACGGGATATTGATTCAATGATATAGACGATATACGTGTATATGCTTCACATGTACGTATATGCGACAATTTGCACGTCGTATGAATATAGCCAGACGTTTAGGGAGGGCACATCTATGAACGTTTTCACAAAAAATGATGACACCCCAATGGATATTCAGAAGAGAATTCAGTTCTCGTTCTCTTTCACTGCGTACATAAAGTTCGAGGAGCAATCGCGAAGTCGGACACCAGCACGTATTCAACCAAGAGATTTCTAATCGCCCCAAATTGTCGCGTATGATATCGAAATCAGATATTCAATGAGCAGGCTTATGTGTAATGAATTTTACACCATTGATGAATCCGATGACCCGCGAACTCGTTATTATCGGCGCGAATAACCCTACGCTCATTTCGTGACGTAGGCGGTGATAAGCGTCGTGGCGGATCCATAATTGGACAATGGCGAAAAATTAACAAATGTAAAAATTCATCATCATAAACGTGTCTATATCACTATATTGCACTTTCACCAATGCTTCAATCGCGATGCGCTCGGAGCTTTGAGATTTTCCTGGCACGGAAGAATTTCAAACGAAACATCTTGATTAAATCGTGACGAACTTCCGGTGAACTAGGTGAACACCTCCCGCGGCGAATTCATATTCCGCATCGTTCTAAAAACTTTACTCGGCGTCACGCGATCGAAGGGACCGAGTTGTTTTGGCCAAACTGGTTCAAAGTTTGGATGCAAGAGGCGAGAAATAAAGAAGCACGATGGTGCCGGATGTCTGAAGATTATCGAGGTTTCTCGGACTATCGTCATTCCCCGTTGACAGCACGTACAAGTGCTCAAAATTCAAGTTTTATTTGATTGCCGGGTTCCCTCGAGTCTCCGACTTTTATACGCCAGCTTTCAAATTCGGCGTAACTTTCGAAAAAAACCTGAATACCCTTTTGCTTTTGGTCTCTTCGAGAACATAACGCGTTTGCGTAAAAACAAAAGAAAAATTCGATTGAAGACCGAATTTGGCTGAGCGAAGTGCACAGGTAAATTCCTCGTATGTAAAAGTGGTTGGATCAATTGATGACGCGTGAGAGAAACTACGTGGGATGCTGATATCGTACTGGATGCACCGCCTGTGACGCGGTGCATTCTGTCTTACGATACCTGAGGGGACCATTGGACATCCCCTCTCGAGGGACCCCTTTTTCCCCTCCACCCCTCATCGTGGAATCTTTTTCACCCTCGGCGGGAACATCCTCGTCGTCGTGTTCTAGGCACGAAACTGATGATAATCATTTTGCGCATGCGTCGTTTTCTCTCGTCCGTTTTCTCTTGCTGATAACATGGCGTTGACACGTACATGTGGTATGTGTTATAATAACGTACGAATTCTACGAAAAATACGACCAAAAACGCAAAGTCAAAGGTATCCAGCTTGGAATGACGAAAATACTGCTCCGATTAAGTATTGATTATGGTACAACTTTTAGGGTTGAAAGAGGGACGTTAAAAAAATATATTTTAGGCTAAAATTCAAAATGGCGACGTGAAGATAACTGGTATGATTTTTTTAAACGGGATCATGATTTTTTTACCAAAAGATTTGTCAGGCTAAAACTAACAGCTTTGGTAGGAAAAGTTTTTTGATAACGTTCATATCTTTGAGGTTAGAATACCATTTTTTATATTTTAGCGCTATCCACTACGTACCGCGAGGAGATAAATTCTTCAACACCCCTATATAGACATTCATGATTATTACGCCGTGCATACAATTGATGCAGCAAATTTTACAGCTTATTGACTACATGTCGTTATGCACAGCCATGAACTCATTTAGTATCATGAATGTACAAAACATTTTGATCTCAATATGGCGTTTACAAATGCATCGTATGTTTCGAGCACGTCGAACTCATATCGCTGTGCTCAAGTGTCCACAATTAATATCCGCAAATTTTACGTCATATTAAAGTCATGTGTAGACATTTTGGCGTGTATTCACTATGGTAGCATTAATTGTTCTCATGAATTGTACTTAACATGAACGCAATTTCGTTTACGTTGATGAAGACATTTCATCAGCTCATTCAGGATTATAAATTTGAGATACAACGTGACTTAAATTTGTCGTTTCAAAATGCATCATCTGTTGACTACAAGATGAACCCATAAGACGGTAAATTTGAATTTTACAATGAATATTTGCAGATTGACGTTATACGGGACTCATCCAATGATATTTGTTAGTGAATTCACTGGGTTAGCACTGGTTACTGCATGTCTACTGACACGCCATGCAAGCAATATGACGGCGATATGCATGTTTCTCAGTGATACATTCTATGGGCGCGACATGACGGCGATGTGCGTGTTTCTCAGTGATGCCTCATGTGACGGCGATATGCGTGTTTTTAAAGTAGTCCTATCGCTTCACACTAGTCATACCATTGATCATACTTGAGACTTGGAAAATTTATATTTTTAACATATAAAAAAAGGGTAACACGCGTTTTGACCCGACGACAAAATATCTTCGACAAAATATCCGCAGGACAAAATACCCTCATGACAAAATATCCGCAAAACAAATTTATTCCATGTCAAGTGTACAGTCATGCTGTTAAAATTTATTCCATGTCAAGTGTACAGTCATACCGTTGAAATTTATTCCATCATAAAAAGGAGGAAAATTATTAATATATGACGGATATGTTTGGGTTTGTTTGTTTGTTTTGTTTTGGTTTGTTTGATTGGGTTCAATGAAGAAATTCGTATTATGCCCCCACCCCACTATTTCACACACCCCACAAAAGTGTTTTATCCTCATGCCAAAATATCCGCAAGACAAAATATCTGCCGATATTATATACAGTTTAAAGCGTACAGTCGTGCCGTTGAAATTTATTCCATGTCAAGTGTAGTCATGCCGTTGAAATTTATTCCATCACAAAAAGGAGGAAAATTATTAATATGTGACGGATATGTTTGGGTTTGTTTGGTTTGGTTTGTTTGGTTTAGTTTGTTTGTTTGTTTTAGTTTGTTTGTTTGGGTTTGTTTGTTTGTTTGGGTGCAATGAAGAAATTCGTATTATGCCCCACCCCACTATCTCACACACCCCACAAAGGTGTTTTGCGAGCGACCCCGTTGATGTGGTGGACGAGATTTAGGATTTTGTCTCGCGGATGTTTTGCCATGAGAATATTTCGACTTTCGGATATTTTGTCGCGGGTATTTTGTCGTCGGGTCAGATATGACGTAGCCAAAAAAAGTAATAACTGAATTTTCCATGTGTAAATTGTTTAATATATGTTCACATTCGATTAGAAAAATGAAAAAATAGTTATTCCAACGATCCGCGCAGTATTTCCAGGTTTGATATTTGGGTTTTTTTTGGGTGGAAAATTTGTGTCGGCGAAATATGTCGGTTAAAAATGAAATATGTGTGGAAATTCAAATAAGTGAGATCAGGTTAGGACTACAGTCAGCTGTTGCCTTGCTGTTTCGTCTCTTTATCGCAGCAAGTGGTAATGAATCCAATACCCGAAGTTCACATTAAACTTGATATTACATAAAAATTAGGTCAATAAGCGTAATTTTGTCGTCGTATGAAACCACAGAGTATGAGTTTATGCGTAGGCCGACAATGGCGAGGGGAAAAGGCTGATTTTCCGGTGAGGTTAGGTAAAAAACTCTACGTTGGTTTTTTTTGGGCTTTAGCCCTCAAAAGGGCTGTCTAGGGTTTGTGAGGCGGTAAAGAGAGATCCGGTTATGGAGTAGCCAGGGTTGTCAACGGGTAAGACGAGCCAAGGGGTTTTTTTACTGAGAAGGCGGCGAAGGAGGAGAGGGGGATCGTCCGAGGCGGGGAAAGAGGGGGGCGTGGAGGTCGGTGGCGACCTTCTCGAAAAGGGCGTCAAAACCCTCCTTGCCGAGTTTGGCCCTGTCCTGCGTGAGGGGTGGAGAGCGAGGGGTTGATGGAAGGAGGGAACGTGGTAGTGACGGAGGAAGAGGCACCTTGAAGTCAGGGACTGGTGGTGTGTTCTCCGTTTCGACCGGTAGGGGGGCTCCCTTTCGTCCCCAGGGGGGCAAGGGCATCGACCGTTGCGGATCTCGAGCGTGACGGGTAACGCGTACCCCGAACCTCGGATCCGTGGCCGCTGCCGCTCGCCTAGCACGCCGACGCTGCGACGCCGGATCGTGAGGTTTTGGCATAAAGAATAATAAAGAAGAAAACAAAAAACAATAAGAACATAAATATAAAAATGGAAAAAATAAGAATGAAAAAAATTAACCAATTGATTAATTATAGTAGGTAGCGACGAGGGAAATAAATGCGGTGGAGGTATATACAGAGATAAAGAATGTTTAATGAAAAAACTGTAGCGAACAAAATGTACAGGAAGAGAAAAAAACGCTAGATATATACAGAGTTGACGGCGCGTGACACTACGACGCCGTTTACGAAAAAACTACGGTTAACCCGGTTGCCGGGGTCCGATACGCGGAGGGAGACGTCGTGGTCACCTCTCGGTGACCCGCACCTTCCGGTGGCTCGGAGGGGTCACCTTTCGGTGGCGGGGTTTGTCACCTTTCGGTGGCAGTCACCTTTCAGTGGCTAGGAGAGTTCAATTCAACCTTTCGGTGATCAAGAACTGAGAGCGAGTGGCCTCGCGCTCCGTGTTATATACCCGCTGCAGCGGCGAATTCGCCGCCGAACTCCAGCCACGGTCATCGCAACGCAAGAACCGGGGCGCACGTTAAATTTTTTCCCGAGACACGGTGAGCCTGAAATTTGTCCCGAGACGCGGCGCTAGTGTCCCGGCCAGTGCAGCCAGATCGCGCGTAAAAGTTACCCCCTCTCTAGGCTCTTACGCGCCCATCACACAATCATAGTAGCGCGTGTCCGTGAGGGAGCGACGCTCGGACATCTTCGGCAAGAGCCGAGCGGGGTCGAAGTTTCCCGACCGCGCCTTCGGCAGCTACACCAACACATGGACGCTGAGCACGTTCATGTGCGGCCAAGCCGAAACGAAGGCTGCGAGGGAAAAAGCGATCTGAGCATGACTTGCGCGTGACGTCACCCGACGACACGCGCGAGGCTTTTAGATGATTTCAATGCTTATTTAGCTCTTGATTCTCTGCGTTATTAATGTATACAATAAAATGTATCGCGCACTCTGATCGCTTATTTTGTTAGTTGATACGTTAATTTAAATATAATAATAAATGTAAATTACAACTTATTCATCTTCTTAAAAATTGTTTGCCCTTTACTCACACCCGTCCCTATGCCAAATAAATTGTTATTCATAAAAGTAAGCGGAAATATATTTATATTCGTATTATTATATTCATTGTCATATACTTTCATTAAGCTATAAAGCATTATCATAATGTATTCGGCCGCGAATCGTAAGTCCCAGAAGGTGCACATTTTCTCCAAGCGATGAGATGGTCCCGTTGGTAGCGTTTCTGGCTTCGGTCCACAGAGGCGCGGGATCGTTCACCGCGCTCAGTGCTTTTTTTTAAAATTATTAATACTATTAATTCTTATTTGATTCGTTATTTTTATTAGTTATCATTATTATTTTAATTAGTTATCTTTTAGTGTCGAAAAATGTATCGCGCACTCTGATCGCTTATTTTATTAGTGTGTACGTTAATTTAAATATAATGATAAAACGAAATTACAACTTATTTATCTTCTAAAAAATTGTTTGCGCTTTTCTTACACCCGGCCCTATGCCAAATAAATTGTAATTCATAAAAGTAAGCGGAAATATATTAATATTCGTATTATTATATTCATTCTCATATGCGTCAAGCGATAAAGCATTATCATAATGCTTTATCGCTTGATGAAAGTATATGAGAATAAATATAATAATACGAATATAAATATATTTCCGCTCATATATTTTCATCAAGCGATAAAGAATTATCATAATGCTTTATCGCTCGATGAAAGTATATGAGAATGAATATAATAATACGAATATAAATACATTTCCGCTTACTTTTATGAATTACAATTTATTTGGCATGTGAGGTAAGCGCAAACAATTTTTTAGAAGATAAATAAGTTATAATTTAGATTTATTATTATATTGAAATTAACGTACAAACTAATAAAATAAGCAGTCAGAGTGCGCGATAAATTTTTCGACACTAAAAGATAACTAATTAAAATAATAATGATAACTAATAAAAATAACTAATCAAATAAGAATTAATAGTAATAATAATTTAAAAAAAAGCACTGAGCGCAGGGAACGATCCCGCGCCCGTAGTGCAGTTTTTTTCTCAAAAACTCCGATTTTTTCCGCGAAATTTTTTCAAATTTTTCTATGAATTGGAACAAAAATGAAGGATTCGGAGTTTTGCGGACAATCACTTTTACGCAAACATCCGAGTTTCTCCGAATTTTTTCGAATTTTTCCGAAATTTTCCGAATACTTCATCATTTTAATTATGATCACGGGAAAATCTCGGAAACTAAATGAAGACTTTAAGGGGTAACACCACTATAACGGCCTTACATGAAGCGTATTTTTTGATATTTTTTTGGCGGAAGAAAATGTGATAAACAATTTTTATCCGAAAATATTACAAAATGGCGACACTGCAGCAATTCTTCCGAAGCATGTCGAACCTCTGCGGCACGCAGTATAACTGTGCCAATTTTAATCTAAAAAAGACAATTTCGTTTTATTAAGTCTACATGAGTGTAGCTACTGAACCACGTAGGGGATTTTCGATAAGTTAATTTAAACAATATTTATTAACAAATAACTGTCTTAAAAAAAATTGAACATTTTTAGTCACATACTCGGCAATTACTCAAAAATCAATATTTCTAAAATCCCCTATGTGGTTCACTAGCTACACTCATCGAGATTTAATTTTTTAAAAATTATTTTGTCCAGATTAAAATTGGCACAAGTTATACTGCGTGCCGCAGAGCACCTTAAGTTCAACATGCCTCGGAAGAATTTGCTGCAGTGTCGTCATTTTGTAATATTTTCCCATAACATTTTTTTGCAGTATACTTCAATATATGCTTAATAATTACCCCAAGTATTGTTTGTCTAAAACGCTTCGTGGCAGGCCGTTACAATGGTGTTACCCCTTAAGGAAAATGACGTTTGCAAAAATTTCGGAAATTCATTGTTTCTCAGAATTATGAGGGATCAAAAAATGTAAGTTTTTTTTACGAAAATCTCATTTTTTTCATCTATAACTTTTCTCCGAATATCTCCACAGCCGTTCACTCAATAGGAAAAAGAAAAAATTCCGGAAAAAAAATAATAAGTTTTTTAAAAAGAAAATCTAATTTTTTTCATCTTTAAATTTTCTCCGAATATCTCCGCAGTCTCAGGTCATAGGAAAAAGAGAAATTTCCGGAGAAAAAAATGAGAAGTCATGAATTTTCAGTAAAAAAAAATGTGTTTTTGGGAAATAGACCAGTACTTGAATCTGTTTTAAATCATTTTTTCTCCGAAAATCTCAAATATGACTAAAATATGAGAAATTATGAAAAATTTAGAGAAAAATTTGCCCTAAGGGCCCCTGCGGACCGAAGCCAGGAACGCTACCAACGGGACCATCTCATCGCTTGTAGAATATGTGCACTTTCTGGTACTTACGATTCGCGGCCGGATGGATGATTGGCTTGTTTTTGGGGATAATGCTTTGTCGCTTGATGGAAGTATGAGAATTAATATAATAATACGAATATAAATATATTTCCGCTTACTTTTATGAATTATAATTTATTTGGCATAAGGACGGGTGTAAGTAAAGCGTAAACAATTTTTCAGAAGATGAATAAGTTGTAATTTACATTTATTATTATATTTAAATTAACGTATCAACTAACAAAATAAGCGATCAGAGTGCGCGATACATTTTATTGTATACATTAATAACGCAGAGAATCAAGAGCTAAATAAGCATTGAAATCATCTAAAAGCCTCGCGCGTGTCGTCGGGTGACGTCACGCGCAAGTCGTGCTCAGATTGCTTTTTCTCTCGCAGCCTTCGTTTCGGCTTGGCCGCACATGAACGTGCTCAGCGTCAATGTGTTGCTGTAGCTGCCGAAGGCGCGGTCGGGAAACTTCGACCCCGCTCGGCTCTTGCCGAAGATGTCCGAGCGTCGATCGCTCACTGACACGCGCTAGTATGATTGTGTGATGGGCGCGTAAGAGCCTAGAGAGGGGGTAACTTTTACGCGCGATCTGGCTGCACTGGTCCCGGCGTTGGACAAGACGCATAGTACGTGGGTCGCAGAGCGCGCGGCGCTGGGGTGTCGCGCCGCGTTACGAAAATCGCGGGTCGAGCAGACGACGCTCGAGACCGTTGTCTAACCTCGCAACGCGTGTTTATTTTTTGACAGGCCGATGAGCGAGATGTGTAGTGATTGTTTGTATTTGGTGAATAACAATTACGCAGCGTAGTTATTAGTAATGTCGTGGTTACGTGTAACATTAATAATTGTTCCTTTTCATCAACTTTTACTTTAATTTGCGCACGTGAAGTTTGTTTGTTCGCTCGATATGTGAGGTGTCGGCGGCGTGTTACATAAATCCGAATATCGTTTCAGACGCATGGCGTTTACCTATCGTATATAGATTTAATTCCGTTAGCTCGCCAGTATTTTGTAGTGTTTCATTAACGAGTTCGGACTTTTACAGCGGCTCAGAGACTCGCTGGGACCCAGTGGTCTGGTACGCCGAGTGTCAAGGTAAGCGGTGAGTATCACCGTGTACATTTAATTATTTTCTAGGTACTTAATCTTGTTAAGTTAATATTGAATTGTTATTTCTTTTTTCTTTCTGTTTACAGGTAGGAGCCGGTAGCCCGACGGAGACCAGACCCCTAGGACGACGACAGAACGCTGACAAGGACTCGACGCGACACGTCTCCGCTCTGGTAAATATTTCTTAGGTATAACGCAGGCGTAGGGAATCTTCATCGCTAAGATAAGGACGGGGAACGCTACTGTTCCCTCGTTGCAATGTTTAGTACATTTGTAGTTGTGAAATCAACATAATAATCAATGTTGTGCTGTCTGTTTTTTGTTACAGGATTTCGAACGTTCAAGGGCGAAGATGATGCCAAAAAGGTTGTGCGCCAAAGTGGCATACAGCAATTTTTTCTGCGATCACTGGATTATTACAAGTGTTAAGTATGTAAATTTGATTTTTTAAAAGAATCTGACGGATTCCGACTATCATACAAACTTTTGTAGCGACCAGAAATTGGATTTTTGTATGTCATCTTGGAAGACCTTCACAAAAATACGCAATTTTATAATATTTATTTTCTCTGTGATTAGGTCGATAAACGACTCTGAAATTTTACAGAGACCATTATTAATATATTTACTGACGTAAAAAAAAAATTATAAAAATCCTATGGATTGAAGCCTAGCGATAGGACTACCTTAAGTGATACACTCGATAAACGTAATATGACGGCGAGATGTATATTTGTCAGTGATATATCCCACGAACGCAATATGACAGTGATATTCATGTTCGCAGTGATAGATTCGATGAGCGCAATATGACGGTGATATGCATATTGATAAAAATCAAGAACGATGAAAATAGGCAAAGAAACATAGAAAGTTTATTTGGGTTTGTTTGGGTTCGTTTGAACACAGTTTACACAAGTATTAGAATGGCTAAGTAGGTAGCGCGCTCAGCTCTAGAATTAGTAGACGTAGGTTCAAATCCCCAGGGTAGGTAAACACTTTAACGAGGCAGGATACGTTTTAATCTAATATCATGAAGGCAAGAACATAAATAAAGTACATAGAAACGAAAAATACTAGAAGATTTTTTTTATTCCAAATTGTTGGATTTTTTAATTTTTCACGCCGTGACACCCATATGAGCTCCATATGAGCACAACATAGTTACGTCACGCCATGCCGCCAATATGAGCTTCATAGCAGCACTACAATTTTGTCACACCGTGACACCCATATCAGCCCCATATGCACTCATTTATTGTTGGATATTCGTGGGCTGATTTCGCTAGTGCTGACTGCATACATACTCGCGTGAGAACAACTTGCTTCATGTCGATTTGTTATTGGGAATCATCATCGGATGCAAATATGACTAGAAGGGGAGCACTCGTGAGGGATACATAGCTGTGTGATTTTCTATGCCTCAGAGAAGATCTACGTATGATGCCAATATGACCTAGATGTGTCTATCTGAGTAGTGTAAGTGTGCATGTGGGGGTGAGTTTGTGTGGCCGTGTTCGATGACTCAAACAAACCGAAACAAGGATAAGGTCTCTGCGGCTCGTTCCTTCCGTTCTCAAACAAACCTAAATAAACTCACACGCACGCGTCACGTGGCAACGTCCCGGGTGTAAGCTCAGAACTGGTCGGTGTCAATACCACTTTGGCCAAGCGGGTTTTCCATTGCTATGAATATAGTCCCCTTTAATGTTTTCAGTTCTTTGGAAATAATCTTTCAATGTTCTTGTCAGTTCGGGGATTTTTATTTCTCCGCCCTCTGTATTAAAATTGATATCATTGATTTGTATGAGTGAAAACGTGTGAACTCTTACATACTATCTATATATACTCTTTTATACTATCTATATATACACTAGGCAAATGAATTAAAGGATATTGAAAAAGTCCGCCAATTTTAGGGTCATTTTCAAATAGCTGTAACTCCTCGAAAAATGGTCGTACAGCAAAATAAAAAAAGCAAACTGAAGGTGTAAATCTCTAGTTTTGAGATCTTGAGCTCAACATTTTTTCGCTTCAGCCAATTTGTAGTAGCCATCGAAAACCCAAAGTAAAAAAAAAAATTCAAAATTTTTGACCTTCTTTCACAGTCTGCACGGACTTTAATAACATTTTTTGAATGATCGGATTAAAAGTTTCGTCTAGCTGGATTCTTCCCCTTTAATTTGAGCGGTGGGAGAGCTCTGTACGATTTTTTCTCGCTGAGTTATCGATGTTCAAAGCAAAAATGACACTTTTGACTTTGATGACTGATTACTCGGAGACTAATGGTCGCACAGAAAACAACCAGGGGGTTTTGGAAACTTTGAAGTATTCTCTATAAGATGCTTTTATCATTTTTTTATCAAGGTTTTTTTTTATGCGGGAAAATGGATTTAAAAAAACGTGAAAAATGGCATATTTACGAATATTCTTTTAACCATGGATTATTTTGCCAGTATCGAATAGATAAAATAAATTTCGGTTTTTTTATGACCTTAAAGTATCCTAAAAAAGCCCTCAAAAGTTTAAATCCCTGCGATTTTTTTTCATTGTGTTCCGAATGATCGAAATTGTGGTTTTTGCCAAAAATCGATGAAAGGCTAAATCGTCTTTTGAGAATCACAATTTTTTTTGGCACTGATCCGAATTTTATTCGTCTTTTGAGAATCACAATTTTTTTTGGCACTGATCCGAATTTTCGGCGCTAAAAAATGTTGATTGTTGAACAACGGGAACAAATTTTTGTTTAATCCGATCATTCAAAAAATTTTATTAAAATCCGTGCAGACTGTGAAAGATGAGCAAAAATTTTGAAATTTTTTTTACTTCGGTTTTTTGATGGCTACTAAAATTGGCTGATGCGAAAAATGTTTGAGCTCAATATCTCAAAACTAGAGATTCACACCTTCGATTTGCTTTTATTATTTTGCTGTACGAACATTTTTCGAGGAGTTACAACTATTTGAAAATGACCCTAAAATTGGCGGACTTTTTCAATATTCTTTAAGGAGGTACACCAGCTTCATACAATGTTGCCATGCTAAACCATGGTCAAATTTCAAAATGGTGATAGATCAATAAAATTTGGTGAGTATATTCTTTAGTATTATATATGTCAATACAATTTTTTTCAGATTTTTTCATTGTGCCCTTATCGAATAATTGAACATTGAAGTTCACGTGTATAAGTCTAGCGTTTTTATAGATATAGGTATATATTCCGGGTATAAGAATAAACGCGTGTGAATTATTTGTAAGAAAACGGCACAACCAAAAAATCTGAAAAAATTTGTATCTACATGAATAATACTAAAGAATATATTCACCAAATTTTATTGATCTATCACCATTTTGCTGAAGCTGGTGTACCTCCTTAATTCTTTTGCCTAGTGTATATAAAACGGCAAAGTCCTGACTGACTGACTCATCATTGGTCAGCCTTAACCGCTCAAGGTAGAAACGTGAAATTCGGAGAGGGTCTTGATCTTTTATTGGAGACATCGTTTAAGACGAGATTTCTCGAAATTCAACCCCTAAGGAGGTGGAAGGGTGTGGCAATGTTTTTGTGGGAAATAATATTTTTATGGCCAAATTGACTTGAATGTTGGTAATAATGCTCTGCGACACAATTAATAAAACACGTGTTCCGGCGTTTTTCAAAATTCAACCCTTAACGAAAGAAAAAGCGTGGCAAAGTTTGTATGGAAATGAAGAAAAATCTGGTCGGATTTACTTGAAATTTGGTATTCGTGCTTCTTGACACAATTAATGAAATACGTATGTCAGCTTTTTTAGAAACTCAACCCCTAAGGCGAGAAAAGGGGTGGCAAAAATTGTATGGAAAATAAATAAAAAACTGGTCAGAAAATTTACTTGAATATTAGTATTAATGTTCTTCAACACAATCAATAAAAGACGTATTTTAGCCTTTTCGAAATTCAACCTCTACACGAAAGGGGGTGGCAAAGTTTGTACGAAAAATTGGAATAAAAAACCGGTCAAATTTACTTAAAACTTAACTCAACTTAAGGGGATGAAAATTAATAAAACAGGTATCATTTTGAAGGGGAATCAGAATTCAAGTTGACGCGTTGTTGCGTTTCAGCGGGACAGCAAATTTAAGGGGGTAAACCACCCCTAACATAAATTTGTTCATTTCCATTCATTCCAAAAACCAGAACATTTTGAAAATCCTTTGGTTTTGGTGAATCTAACACACATTGTGAAAAACCCGGTTGCAATAATTTGGCCATTATCAGACGTGCATGGTGCAAAAAGTCGTTGTGTTTAAAGCATTTTTTTGACGATTATCATTATTGCAGGAATTATGAGTCATGATTGTTGATGGTTGATAGTTGATAGACTAGAAAAAAAAAGTATATATCACAAGAAAATGATTTGACGGCATATGACTGCGATACTTTTCACAAGAACTATTAATTAAATTAGGTGATATGATTCCCAAATGAAATATGTCAAAATATATTAAAAATACGTTCGTTAACCTACTGTAAAACCCTCAATTTTATTTATATGTTTAATTAAATAAACGGTAAAATAATAAAAATATACATTCCTCCACAAAACTACGTCGCTGGCTAAATTATCGCTTGATCCAGGCGCATCATCGTTCCGAAATATACGAAGTGAGCCTTATAACTTATTCGGGAAATTATTATAATTAATGATATAGTAGAAGTGTATGTTTATTCCTATGGAGATGCTTAATGGACGTGCATATTAAAATCGGAAGCGTTTTGACACGAAAATATGAGTCTTATGAGTAAGGGGTAGCCCCACGTCCCCACTCCCAAAGTACCGCTCCTAAAGCTCAAAACGAATATGCCTGCACACACAAACATAAAATTGATATTACCAATGAAATGAAAACAGTTTTAACGAAATTCGTGAAACCTTTCGCGAAACTTCAAACGATAAGCAATTAGAGGGGGGAGTTTACCCTTAAAATGTAAAAATTTAAACACGTAATAATTTAAAAACGCGGGAGAATATTTTGAATCCGCGGATACATGTTAAACACAGAAAACACGACGGTGATGAACAAATTTATGTTAGGGGTGGTTTGCCCCCTTAAATTTGCTGTCCCGCTGAAACGCAAAAACGCGTCAACTTGAATTTTGATTCCCCTTCAAAATGATACCTTTTTTTATTAATTTTCATACAACCCTCTTAAGCGTTGGGTGAAAAACGGCAAATGGAGGGGTGGTTTACCCCTTAATTGTATTTCTAATCAACACTCTTGTAGTGGATTTTTCATCGCTTAATGTTAGAGGAATTTTCGATTTTGTTTCATTCAGATCGGTGGACTGCTTGTGGGAGAAACTTTGAGGGGTGGTTTCATCCCCTAACACCGTTTTTCTGCCGATACAAAAAAAACATGTTTAATAGTTTGCAATGCTTTACCACATATATGAGTTTCAACGAAATCGAAAGCGGATACTTTAATGATGTTTCTCGTCAGAGGGATAGTTACCCCTTAAGACGAATGTAATAATTTTGAAATATGATAAAACATTGAATTGTAGTTTATAGAAATATTTAAAATCAGCGGATTTACTTTAATCACAGAAAAAACGACTATGATAAATAAATTTATGTTAGGGGTGGTTTACCCCCTTAAATTTGCTATGCCGCCAAAACGCAAAAACCCGTCAACTTTAATTTTAATTGCCCTTCAAAATGATACCTGTTTTATTAATTTGCATACAACCCTCTTAAGTGTGGGGTGAAAAAAAGGCAAATTGAGGGGTGGTTTACCCCCTAATTTAATTTTTTCTTAACATTTTTATAGTGGATTTTTCATCGCTTTTCATTAAAAGAATTTTTGTTTTTGTTTCATTCAGATAGGTGGATTGCTTCTGGGTGAAACTGCAAAATCACCCCTCGACACGCCTTTCTTTGAGGGGCGGTTTCCCCCCTTAAATCCGTTTTTCCGCCGATAAAAAAAAATACGTGTCTCAAAGTTTTCGATGCTCTATCACATATATGAGTTTCAACAAAATCGGAGGCGGACACCTGAGGGATGTTCCTTGTCAGTATCAATGCTGTTCAACAATATTCGACGCGTTCCGTACATACATTTAAAAAAATGTATTCGTGTCACCCAAATAAACTTTAAATGCGTTTTCTTGAAACAACGTTTATCGACGGCTTGTTGATAAAATCTTCGAAACTACCGAACCGATCTGTATGAAATTTTAACCACATATTCTTTATAACTATAGCTGTAGCGCATATCAAGGATTTGAAAAAAAATTACATTTACTATTTTGTTCTGCTAAAAACGGTGAAAAAGTAGGTTTATTTTGTTTCTTTGAAAACTGTCCGCCATTTTGTTAATTTTGCATATATCGAAAATCGTATGATATGCACTACAGCCATTAACATACTGAATCGAAAACCGTTTGATTTTTTGTATCGGATGATCCATCTCCGAGATTTCATCAACAGCGCAGACGTACAATTTTGTTTGCACATTTTGTCAACGACCATTTTCGTCTATAAATGGTGAATGGTACATAAATAATTTTTTAAAATGTATTTCGAAAGCGTATTTATTAAGTGTAACAACTTTTATATCAATGTCTATAATATAAGCCTATAAAAAATCATGAAAATAGCCTTTTTTACCGTATAAAGTGAGAAGACCCCTTAATGAGCATTCCACACACGTCTGCGCGAGCGAAGCCGCGGGCGGAAAGCTACTCAGTTTATATATTAGTTTTTCTTTGTTTATCTCCTATAATGGCATTATTTAAACTAAGTATTTTATGACCGGCTCTACATTGCACGGTTCTTGGTGTTTTTGTTTCGTTGGACGTGGCCGAAAAGCCCCTCGAAAAAACATCTCAACAATTCGTTCTATGAGACTTCTTGCTGAATGATTAGAGAAATCGCGGATCGATGAGAATTTGATGTACCATATGAATTACCTTCTTTGAATCTCATGGTCAAATAATCCATGATTTCTTCGATACGAGAATTAAAGCAGAATTAAGTATTAGCTGCTATTCATTAATATTCTTTTTTAAATTTTGTTTTAATTTTAATTTTTCATTATTCTTTCGTCTACAATACCTTAGCTATGCATTAATGACTCCATTATATTGTTTCAGCGTGGAGTCAGCGAGCGATTTAATCATGATGTTCGTTGCTTCATTTGACGCTCCTTCTGATCTAACGACTTTCCTCAAGAGCTCCCTACAATCAATGAGAGTTTATGAGCCAGTGGGTGGCTTATGGGCCTACGAGGAGAAATTAATTATTTTGGATTTGGTTCACGAGCGGTTCACGAGATCACGAGCGGATCTATTGTCACTATAGACATAAATATTGGAAACTACGGTTGTGTCGGCTGTCACATCCGGAAGGGATGAGAGCATAATATTTTTGTTTCCCTCTTTGTTGCCTACGCCTAGCGCAATAGTACGGGATGAGGGTAAAAAGGGGTAGTGCGTAGGAAAGAATTAAGGAATTGACACGATATTTCGGTATTGAGGGATAATTCGACAGTCTTGGTGTAAGATTGACGCTATATTATTTATTATAAGATTACTAGATGGTTTGAAGCGATCAGGCCTATGATAAATGATACCAAAAGAAAAGAGGTCACGTTAGCTTACATTGGTTGTGTTTGATGCTCGGTCGCTCGCTCGCGTAGATGTTCGTTCACGCTCGCGTTACAAGGGCCTGTCCTCATGGCCTGATGCGCTCGCTGGTACAATCGCTGGTAAGGCGCTCGCAGGATTTTACGCTGGTCGTGTGTTTAATCGAAGTGTTTGCTACGACGGGCACTACGCGCGGATTTAAATATGAACGGCGCGCAAGGTCGATGAATTGAGACTGATATTCACGGAAAAATGAAGACTGTTCGTATGAAGGTTCATTGGAGATATTCGTTTGGTTTCTGAATTAAGGCTTGATAGAATAAGTTGATTCGATGTTGGTTGACGGAAGACTGAGCTCTGAATTTGATGAAGATTGCCGGAAGACTGGGATTGAGACTTGATAGAAGAACTTGAGTCGATGGTAGTTGACGGGAGACTGCTTCGACCTTTTGCACACTGACCCTCCTTGGTTCGCATGCGAATTTTTAGAGTGAGTGGGAGACAATCTTTGGTTTCTCTTCTTAGAAATAATGGCGCTGGTGGAAGGGGCAATTTCGCTTTGTTAACAGAACGTGCATGAGCCGTGTAGTCGAAATTCGCGTTAAGTCGTTCGCGATAACGCGGCGACAGTTTGATTCGGACGGCTCGGATGTTTTCATACTCCGCTCTGGTTACCGGGTCGAATCATGCAGACTTCTCTTTGTCCCCATGCAGATGACTAGCGTAAAGGTTTTGGAGTAAGTGCCTGTTTGATTTTTTTGAGCTGCGGTTTTTCGTGGAATATTTGCCTGAGATCGTGTTCTTGTTGAAAGCCAATGTGATAGAAAAAGTCAACGACTGTGGGGGTGCTGCTATATATCGGTGTATATATCGCTATGATGTGCATATGCTCGCGGAACGTACGCAAGTTTCGTTTAATGCTGTTACGCGTCTTAATCTTAGATTTATACGTTTAATACGCTTCTGACGGCAAATGGGGATATTGGGAATAACCAAAATGACAAAAAACCTGGATGAGAGAAGGGACATTCGCTAGGATGTAACACGACCGGTGTGGTGCGGCTACTATTTCTGTTGCCCTGTATACCAGAATTTTTCTTGTAAAACTCTTTGAGCGCAAATGGTGGAAGAGTGTAAAAAAATCCACAGATATTACACAAAGTGCAACTATTTTGTGGCATTGAACGTGTAATCAGACTTTTCGGGTAATAAAAAGCAGGTACATGTAAATTGTGTGACTTGGTTTTTATTATACTTCCAAAAATATTGATACATTGAGGTAATATCATTTTTTAATTATTAACTTGACTAGATTTGGGTGGGGAAAGAGCATTTTTCAGCCGATCACAGGCATTAAGCATGCCGCAGCTCCCCCCACTATATCACAACGCAGTGGCAGTGGAGTGGGACTAGCGTTGGTTTCGTGTGACATTCAGCTAACTGGGACCTCCATTCCCGGTCTACCTCAACAAACGTATACAGTTTTAAAAGCATTTTCGATGCTAACGAAACCTCTACCAATTTATGGTAAAAGCCTCCACAGCAAAACCTTTTTTTAGTCGATCGGGGTGAAAAAAGAAGTACAGAAGGAACCCAGAATGTATGAGTTATTTTACTAGGTGAATGTATGAGTTATTTTACTATAGGTGTTAATTCCCAGTCTGTATGAATGTTAGTTATTCTTGAAAGTGCATCAGCTTTTCTATTTTCTTTGGGAAGTAAATATTTGGGGCAAAACCGCATGTTTCTTTTTCACGCCATTTCCAAATTTCTGCTGTTAATTCATTGAATTTTTCAAGTTGGATGCCTCCCATACTACTGATTTAGGATACGGCTGTTGAATTGTCAATTTGTAAAAGTATTTCGCATTTCCTACATTCAGATGCAAAATATTTTAAGCCAAGCGACACCGCAAGAAATTCCAAATGATTCTTATGGCATTTCCGTTTATTAGATATATACTCAATCAAAACCCTTGTGCTTTACGTTATCCAAAGTAGGCTCCCAGCCAGTCAGTGAAGAATCCGAAAATGCTTAATTTCGATTCTAATTTGCTAATAGGGTTAACACCACTCGGTAAATTCCTTGTCCAGCTTTCAACCATTCATCATAATTCCCTTTCTACATTATAAATGCTTCGAATTCCGATCTTGCAAATTTTTTTGGTTTAATCCGACCATACTGCTGGGCACACAGCCACGGAAGGTTATTTTACTTTTGCGATATCTTGAATCTTAATCTGTAATCTTTTTTTCGTTTCTCAACTAAATGAAAAAAAACTGTTTCGTTTGTTGTTAATTCTAATTGATTTTTTTCAATTCAAAATGAAACCGCGGTATTTATTTGTACAAAGTATTACGCTAACTGTGACTATTGGTCACATTTATTATGAATCCTAGCGATGCTAGAATTGGCTCGTTTCGCTAAGGTTGTTCCAACATAGTTTTTTGGTTTTGCCAAAATGTAGGATATCATTCAAATATGCGGTAGATAGGTGACCTTGCATTTTTGGCGGCCCGATAATTGGTTTGATTACTTTTGTAACACCGTATGGGGATCATGCAAGTCCAAAAGGCAAACAAGTGAATTTAATCAGTTTTCCTTGAAAGGTGAACCTCTGATATTTTCTGCTTTCTATGTGAATAGGTATAAGAAAAGTTTCATCTCGCAGATCCATGCTACACATGAAACAATTTGGTGTGAGGAATTCAACTACTGTTCTAATGTTTTCAATTTAAAAATGGCTCAGTTCCACAAAACTGTTAGACTTTTTCAAGTTTAATATAAAACTTTTTTCCCTTTGGGTTTAAGGACTAAAAAATATTTCTGCAGGAAGTTATCTCATTTTGGCAGACATTCTTCGATTGCGCCTTTGTCCATTAACTCGTTAATTTTTGTGCTTTCTTGTCCTAATCTTTTGGGTTTGATCGGAGCAGTCAGTTGATGAACTTGAGAATTCAACGGGATTCCACACGCCTTGCTGTAATGTGCAATGATTTTGTAGTTTGTAATCAATTGTTTTTGTATGTACTGTATTTTGAAAAAAGTTGTGTTCTTTTTGTTTTCTTAAGCTCATATTCTGTACGAATATAAAAACGTTTTAACCGTACGAGATATGAAAAATTTCATATCTGGAGATAAGAACGATAACGTTATCGACGAAAAACGAAAAACAGCCCTATTTTCGAAGTGCGTTTCACCCCTTAAAAATCGGATTCCGCAGATATAAAAAAATACGTGTCGCCTATTTTTTCACATTCTACAAGCGTGTCAAATTTCATCGAAATCGGAGAGATCGACCTCGCAATCTTCCCTTGTAAGATATTTATTTTATCGGAGAGTTCTTCTTGTTGTAACAGAACGCAAATTTTGCAATTTTTTATGAAAATGGCAAAACAATTTACATTTTTTTGTATATTTGATGAGTTTTTTTTATTGTGTAATACAAAAAACTACTCTTTGAATTAAAACAAATAATTATTACTTTGAAGGTAAACCATAATTTCTTATCAAGAGAAGCAAACGACGTTTTCGAGGGGATTTTTTCACTGCTTGGCGGACTTTCTTAACTTTTTAAAAGTATCAATTTATCATGAAATTCACACGCCAGTCGATACTACGAAATATTTCTCTCTGCGTTGAAGAGTGAGGTGCGATCTTACCTTCGTCCGCTACGGATTGTCTTCCCAATACGATCGTGCAGCTCGGTCCGATGCTAAAAGTGCACCAGATAATGAAACAAGAAACGTCACAAAGCAACAGAAAAAATATTTCACCAAAGGCGATTCACAACTTACGAGCGAAATTTAAAATACCAAAAATTGCAAAAAAAAAGAAACTTTGAAAAAAACACGGAAAGCACATACACACTGAACGACGAATCTCTCGAAGCGGCAGTCACCTAAATCACTGATCGGGATCACCACAAACACGTTTAACTCGCACTGATGGCAAAATCACGGCTGACTAGCTTCCGTACTCTTCATGAGCTATGATAAAAAGGCACTGTTATAAAAAAATTCTTCAATCAGGTCAGCTAAATATCCGAAGTTTTCACATAGGCCGGACGTCAATTGGGATTTTCTTTTCATGTATTATTCCGTTCATCTGCCGCTCATTATTTTATTATTATTTCAATATTATTTTAATTTTGATCGTTTGCTCGATACAACAATCGATCTAACTTTGCGACATTTTTTATTTCATATTCGATTTGATTATAAATATTTGTATAATCTCCATATTTGTTATTATCGTCACGTAGCAGTAATGCAGATGGAAAATCGTGTCGATATTTATCGTCACGTCCGCGTAGCCATAACGGTGAGAAAATCCCGTTCAATTGTGCAGCCTCGATGCGCTCCCGCTCTATTCGTGAAAACAAATACGTTGGCACGGTATATCGATTCAATGATATAGATGATATACGTGTATATGCTTCACATGTACGTATATGCGGCAATTTTCACGTCGTATGAATATAGCCAGACGTTTAGGGAGGGCACATCTATGAACGTTTTCACTGAAAATGATGACACCCCAATGTATATTCAGAAGAGAATTCTGCTCTCACTCTCTTTTTCTGCGTATATGGAGTTCGAGGAGCAATCGCGAAGTCGGACACCAGCGCGTATTCAACTAAGAGATTTCTAATCGCCCCAATTTTTCGCGTATGATATCGAAATCAAATATTCAATGAGCAGGCTTACGTGTAATGAATTTTACACCATTGATGAATCCGATGACCCGCGAACTCGTTATTATCGGCGCGAATAACCCTACCCTCATTTCGTGACGTTTATAAGCGTCATGTCGGATCCATAATTGGACAATGCCGAAAAATTAACGAATGTAAAAATCCATCATCATAAACGTTTATATATCACTATATTGCACTTTCACCAATGCTTCAATCGCGATGCTCTTGGAGATTTAAGATTTTCCAGGCACGGAAGAATATCAAACGAAAAATCTGGATTAATTCGTAACGAACTTCCGGTGAACTAGGTGAATACTTCCTGCGGCGAATTTATATTTCGCATCGTTCCAAAAACTTTGGTCGGCGCTGCGCGATCGAAGGGACCGAGTAGTTTTTGCCAAACTGGTTCGAAGTTTGGATGTAACAGGCGATAAATAATGAAGCACAATGGTACGGGAAGTCTCGGGATGACCGACGTTTCCAAAACTATCGTCTTTCTCCGTTGACACTCGGATGCATTTACGTGCGAACGTACTTTTCACATTATCGTCGATTCACTTGAAAACTCGAAAACATGAAACTGTACGGGTGATAAAATCGCGAAACTTCGCTTTCGATTGGTTTTTTGTTCTTTTTAAATCATCACACGCAACTTTTTCCAACGCGTTGATTGAAATTCAAATTTTACCCTATTGCCGGGTCCACTCGAGTCTCACTTTTTCACACGCTAGCTCTCAAACTCGCCGCAACTTTCGAAAACCTCGAATGCACTTTTGATTATGTTTTTTTCCAGAACGTCCCGCGTTTTGGGAGAAAAAAATTCGGTAGGAGATCGAGTTTGAGTGTGGATAGAGCACAGGAGAATTCTTCGTATTTCGAAGGGGTTGGATGGAGGTATGACGCGCGCGAGGAACCGCCACGAGGGATGCTGAGATCGTACTGGTGCCTGTGACGTGGCGCTGTCGTCGTCACGGAACCTGAGGGAAGCATTGGACATCCCCTCTCCCGCAATCATCCCTTGCCACTCCACCCCTCACCCAGGAACGTTTTCCACCCTCGATGGGAGCATCTCCGTCGTCGTATCGTAGTCGCGAAACTGGTGGCAATCCCCTTACGCACGCGTCGCATGCTTCTCGCCCTTGCGTTTCCAAGCGTCCAATGCCTCCCTGGGGAACGCGAATTTGTGGTTGAAGCATTTTTATTTTTTTCTCCCCTTTTTTCCCCATCGCGAACTTCATCCTGCTTTCTTCTCGCGATCGAGTAAAGTGACCGTAAAGATCGCGAACGATAAATTCATTTATTCCTAACTGGCCGGAACTTTAGACGCGAGGAAAAACAATAGGGGCAAGATTATTTGGTCATTAATTTACACCAATTGCGTCAGACGTGCAACGTACTTCATTAGGTGTAGATTTTTTTCTAGCCAATTTGCGGTTGGTTCGTGTCTCAGGGGTGTTCGTGCCGAAAAGTAAAAAAAAAAACAAGACATTACAACAATAGTTTCGTATTTAAATTGTTACAGGGCTGATCGCATATGACAAGCTTTCAGCTAACTTGACTTGGTGTGATATGGCTTTTCTTTGAAAAATAAAAATAAAAAAATTACTTTCCCATTCTGTGAGATGCAAAACGAAAAATCGATATTTCACCCACTTCCCGGCTACTTGGAGCTATGAAATTTTGCAAACATGCATGTAAGAGGTGACAATGCATGATTCAACTAGACTTTTTTTTTTAACTTTCTCTGGGGTCCAAAACGGAAAATCAATATTTCACCCATTTTCCGACTACTTAGAGCTCTAAAATTTCGCAAACATGCATCTAAGAGATGACAATGCATGATTCAACTAAAAAAAAAAGATTTTCTGCGAGCTGCAAAACGGAAAATCAACATTTCACCCACGTCCCGTCTTCTTAGGGCCTTGAAATTTTGCAAACATGCACCTAAGAGGTGACACAATGCAGGATTTAACTAAAAAAAAAGATTTTCCGTGAAATGCAAAACGGAAAATCGATAGTTCACCCACTTCCCAACTACTTAGAGCTCTGAAATTTTGCAAACATGCATCTAAGCAGTGATAATGTATGATTCAACTTAAAAAAAAATTGGACTGCGAAACCTAACAGGAAAGACAGCTTGCAATAATGAAGCGTTAGCAGAAATTAACAGCATGAGAAACATTGAATAGAGCTAAACTACATGGAAAGTGCATGAGAAAATATGAATTGGCTCCAAGTGCTCTTGGATCGCACAATCATTAAAAGGGTCCAATAGGTAAAATAGGTTAAGAGGTAAGGTCCAATAGGTGGTGGGCCAACATCTATGATAGATGCCACCTATCACAGTTCTCCAGGACTTCTCCTGACAATCAACCAATAATAACACTGGTTCGTTTGGGAGAACTAATCCCTCTTTGCAAAAATTTCAGAGCTGTAGTAAAATTCATTAAAGACTAAAAAGTAGAGAATAATTTATACGTAAACATTTTCTTTAAGCAAGCTTTCATTTATTGTTAAAAATTTGAGCGCCCCAAGCTTTTATTTATAGTCACATATAGGTGACTTGGTAAAAAAAAATATTTTCTACTTTTTAGTACATTCAATAAATGCTTGTTTAAAAAAGAAAATTTACATATACATTTTTACGTAGAAATCACTTTGTGTGGACAATTTGAAAAAAGTAGTTATACTAATTGCCAAAATAAATAACGCACTTTGTTTGAAAAACAAGTTCTCGTACACTTATTACAAAAGTACATGTCGAAAAAAGTTAATAGAACAAGACTTCTGCAAATGAAAATTCGAATTCTGCTTAAGGCGTCACATTAGTGTACGCCTGTACACTATGTACAGTGTAAACTTTCGCTGACATGATCTTGATGAAACTTGTCATTTTGGAACATTAAAATTAGGAATTTTAAACCGTTAGCGCATTCGTAGTTCGAAATTTCAACCCGGACCCCATGTCAAGGTCATGCCGGCGAAATTCCACACAGTTGACTGTAAATGACATAGACAGCATAACAGTGTATAGCCAAATTTCAAAATTGACGTAAAATCACTTCTTAATAAAAAAAACAAATTATTCTTGAAATAACTCGTCGATTGATTGGAGATTTTGGAACTTTTAAAACTTCCATAGCCAAATCATTTTGACGGTGTTCAGATTTGTTATGTCATGTAAAATTCTTTCGGAATTTTGATCTTTCGGCTTAGTATTCTTTTGGAGTTTTGAGCGTTCTGATCATTCAAATTTCGAAATTTCAACCCGGCCCCATCTTGAACCACGACAATTTTTGTCGAAAAAATTCTTGAAATAATTCGGTGGTTTATTGACATTTTTTTAAACTTTTAAAACTTCCATAGCCGAATTATTTTGACGGCGTTCAGGTTTGAGGAGTTTAGTTCAGTGTTGTTCAGAACATTAAAGTTAGGAATTTTAAGCCGCTATTGTCATGCCAATTTTTTCCGTAACATGAAGCGGGTTAATTGAAAAAACGAATTCCCCAAAAAAACCAAATATACGAGCAAGCTTATGAAATTGAAGGGGGATGAAAATTTAGAAAGTTTATCGAACTCGAGTGTTATATCAGTGAGGTTAAAAAATCGATATGACTATATATTCTTAAAGAATCCGAGGGGTGGTTGTCGCGGAAAATTTTTATTCCGCAATATCGCGTCCTCGTCGATCGACCATCCAGCCTGTGTGAGCCACACGAAACTTTTACCCTCAGCTCTCGAGCTCCGAACCGAACGATGAGTGGTTACAAAGTGGAGAGCCTCGAGCTTCCATCGAAAGTTTTGCGAACCAGCGCACCGACACTCATATCTCTCTCTCCCTCTCTTTTTTATTTTTTCTTTCTCTCTCTCTCATTCTCTCGTCAGTCGTGCTTTTCCACTTTCGTTCACCCGATCACGAATGAAGATGTAAGTGTAAGCTCTCGGATCACCGGCCGTTACGGTCGAAGAGCAAACGGTCTCCTCGGCTGGCCCGAATCGTTGTAGCATCAGGCGCGCTACGTGGCAGTCCCTCTGTTTACATGATTTTACAAAATTCAATTGCCGAGCCGAGCGATCCACGAATTATTGGCCGGACGTGATGACTATTTTGGCAAAATATGCGGGCAACAAATTGAGGAAAAGAACGGAATGTGTTCCGAGAATATGGAAGGGCATAACGTGACTTTCTGTTGGATAACCAATTCCCTCAATGAATGACGGACAATATCTGAGGGTGATAAAAATACTTTCATAACTGTTGCGACCCTTCGAGGGACCGCTTCGGCTGTATTATTCTGAATATGATTTTCGTGACTTCGGTTATTTATTACGGACAAGATTTCCGTGACTTCGGAAATTACGCTGACGAGGAAAGATTGAGAGGTCGATCTCTCCGATTTCGATGAAATTTGGCATGCTTGTAGAATGGGCAAAAATAGTCGTCACGTATTCTGCGGAATCCGATTTCTAAGGGGTGAAACGCACGCTCGAAAATTGTTTTTTTTTTCGTTCTTCGTCGATAACGCTTTAACGGTACGAGATATGAAAACAATCAAATTGCAACAATGTTTATTTTTTCGTGTGCTATACATTGGAGATGAGAACGATAACGTTATCGATGGAAAACGAAAAACACCCCTATTTTCGAGGAACCCCTTAAAAATCGGGTTCCGCAGATATAAAAAAAACAAGTGTCGCCTATTTTTACCCATTCTACAAGCATGCCAAATTTAATAGAAATCGGAGAGATCGACTTCGCAACCTTTCCTTTGGAGACAAATAGTACAGTCGTGCTGTATATTCGAATCGGAAAAGATTAGAAGAAGGCTAGTTTTTTGACAGGTGATCTTGTAGGTGCTGCGGGTGCTAAATCCAAGTTTGCCTAAAAATCGGGGTGTAGGGTTTTTTTAGGGGATGAAAGGGGTTGGGAGTGGATTAATGCCAAACTACAACCCCCACGAGGTCGGCGCCAGGAGACAAAACGTTTAGAAAAATCCAGGCTTTATTTTTGTCCACAACGCCGAAGTCGTGGAAGTTCATTTCGGAGGGCAAAAAGTGGGGTGAAATTTTGAAAAATCATATTTCATTCGATAACTCTTTAGGAAAAATTCATACAATTTTTGTTCAAATGGAAACGTTGTAGCCCTTGAAAAGACGCGTCGATCGGGTATTTGATCAACCCCCTCCGAAAATATCTTCACCCCCAAAAGAATTGTTGAAGTATTAAAAAAATTGTTTATTGAATAACTCGAAAACAATCGATTTTTCGGGGATAGTTTAAATGTACGAAATGTAGAGAATAATGTTCTCTATATTTTCGTTCCTATAGACCACTCTTGAATTTTGCTTTTTCGAACCCCTCTCAGGCGTTGAAAATTCAAAATGAAATTCCACAACCGAAATGGCACAACTATTGACCGAAAATAAAGAGACACGAGTTTGGCGCTGCGGACAAAAATGTAGCTGAGTGTTCAAGCTACAAATTCTTCCCCAGCGTCGAATTCGTACGGTCCATAATTTTCCCAGAATTTCATTTTGAATTTCTAACCCCCGAAGGGGGTTGGAAAATCAAAATTCAAGGGTGGTCCATAGAAACGAAAATATAGAGAAAACTATTCTCTACATTTCGTTCATTTGAACCATACCCGAAAAATCGATTGTTCATGAGTTATTCAATAAAGATTTTTTTTTGGTATTTTAACCATTTTTGGGGGTTGAAGATATTATCGAAGAGTGATGATCAAATACTTGATCTGCGCGTCTTTTCGAGGGCTACCATGTTCCCATTTAAACAAAAAGTGCACGATTTTTTTCTAAAGAGTTATTGAATTAAAACTGATTTTTCAAAATTCCACCCCCTTTTTCACTCCCAAAATGAACTTCCACGACTTCGGCGCTGTGGACAAAATTAAAGCGTGGATTTTTCTGCACATTTTGTCTCACGGCGCCGACCTCGTAGGGGTTGTAGTTTGCCATTAATCCACCCCCATCCCCTTTCATCCTCTAAAGAAAAACCCTACACCCCAATTTTTAGGCAAACTTGGATTTAGCACCCGCGGCACCTACAAAATCACCTGTCAAAAAATTAGCCTTCTTCTAATTTTTTCCGATTACGGGGTTTTACAGCGATAGCACGACTGTACTAAAATGATTTGTTGGAATCAACTGGATGCGGTAATTTTTTGCTGAAAATCTTTAATTTTGAGTCGTCATTGCCCATCCGCCATTTTATGTTGAGAACATCTAAGGATTTCGTACTATTTTCGAACATTATGCTATTAGAGGCAAGTTGACACTTTCGTATTAAAAGCAGTATCCTCTTTTGACGGAATGAAATATCTGCTTCAGTTAAGGAAATTGGAGCAGCCCAGTTGAGTTAAATCACGGTTTGTGAGAATTTTTTCAATTAACCTAAAAAAAATGCATACGAGGTATAAATTGATTCAGTAGATGCTAATTTTAAATAAAATATGTAATTAAAGGGCAAAATTATGCATTTTTATATTTTTATCACGTAAATAGGAAAAACTTTTGTGTTATTAGTAACTTGAAAAAGTATAACATTATCGATAATCTCTATAAAATAAACTAAGTCAACGAATGTTTTTATACAACTCACAATGAAATTTTAAGTCATTTATAATTATGCCTATTTATATGCAATGCTCTTCAATATTGACTACATATGGTTTATGATCGGTAAGATGGTTTTTTTGTTTCTAAATGTTTAAAAAGGTTCAGTTTCCGTTAATCCCTTGTTAAAAAGGGTTTCACTTGATGCTAAATAGCCAACAAAATTACATCACCTGTCATGTGAACGTCATGCCCATCTAACCGCACGTAAAATTACATACATTAAACTATTTTTTATCTCTGGGGTTTGGTGGCGAAGAAATTTAAAAAAAATTGTAAGGACTCAGTATAGTCTAGATAATTACATATATATTTTTTCTAATTTAATCTTATATTGCGGCTAACGCTCCACCATGCTTAAATATATAATTTCTTTGCAGTGAATCAAAGTCTGTTTAACGCATCTGCAAAAATCTTTGTTGCATATCAAAGTTAATGTCCTAGGCTATGAAACAATGAAGTCAAAGAAAAACGTACTCTCGAAATGTCGAGACTAAACGTGCCCTTTAACGTGCTTCACGTAAAAAAATCGACTTTTTGCTATTTCTTAAAGTATATATGTTCAAGAATACGTGAAAAATTTTCCAGTCAACATATCGAAAATGTACCAAGTTACAAATGATTTAATGCGAGCAGGTAGCGCAACGTTTTGTGTATATTAAAACTTTCAATCGTATTTTTCTCCAAAGTTTCCGTAATTGCAGTAGCCATAATTGTACAGAGCCATTTTTTTAAATTTAGTATTCGCAAGCCCTCGAATAAAAGTAAAAATTTCGCCAAAATTACACTTTTTTTTAACCCTACCATTTTGTAAAAAAAATGTTTTTTTTCGGACAACTGCTACATACAACGAGAACTACATTTATATGAATTGTAAAACTTTTTTATTTTTATTTTCCAGTGACCGTTGGATCACATTGTTTTTTATACAGAGGCTCTACTATACTTCAATAACTTTATCAATTATAATTTTTTTAAATCAAAATTTACAGTAAAGCAGTTCAATGCATGGTCAATAACATACCTCATTTATAAATCCCGAATAAATAATCTAGTAGAAAAAAAATTGGAAAAAAGACCTTTCGACTGTCCCAGTGGTGTTCTCCCTTGAGTGCAACTAAATGTTTACAGATATTCGTATTCCATCAGAATATTCAATTGTATCAAATACACAATTTTATTGAATTGTAAACGAAAGTTGCGTAGGCAAAGATTCAAACGAAATTGTAATAATAACAATCGAGTTTTATTTGCACAACTTGCTTCACAAGTTTTTTTTGCAAAAATCAAACGAAATTTTATTTGATTTACAAAAATTCTTTTCTCGCGGTTGAAAAACCATACGGTACTCTGATAGGGCTCAATTTGGATATAAAGGTTCGACGGTACTCAAAATGATATTTTATCCCTCGAACTTCAACATATCCACCAACACCATAGAATCATCGTTTCTATCAGTCCTGTCAGCGTTTGTTCGATAAAGTGGGAGCAAGGAGGGTAGGAGGTGAAAAATAATCCCCGGTACAAGGAAAGAGTGTCCTTTTCAGTACATATTATATAACCTCGTGGATGAAAATGCTATTACGCTCAAAAATTAATCACGTCTCCTCTTTATCGTGTCTCTTTTGTATCCGACAAGGCAGTCTCTCTCTGGCCCTTCCACTCTCTCCCTATCTCTTCATTTTCAACGTTAATTAAAATATATTCGCCCGATCGTTCGTGAACGCGAGATCCCATTTTATCGCACGTGGCTCGTGCCAATCACCTATCGAAAGCTCCGATGAAAAAAAAAACATGGCAGGCTTATGGTCGATATTCACGTGCGGACCAAAATTTAATACCTTTACCGTGGCTCAACTATAACGCACTGTTCCAAGTATCACGTTTGAATGTCCAGATGTTCGATGGTTAAATCAACGACTGAAAAAAGAAGCTTTACGCGTTATTAAATCGATGGCATACATCTTCTTCTGCAGCATGTCATGCGGTGACCGATTTTCGGAATAAACATGGAAAAAAATGTATTGCACCAACCCGAGCTTCCCTTTTAATCCCTAGTGTCCAAATCGGCTTAGTAAGTCGTGCGGTCCATTCCTATACTAAACGTATTGAGAATTTCTTCCAAAGGAATTCGGAATTTCAACGCAATTTTCAATAAATGAAGAACTTTTTTTTAAGGCCGGAGCCTGATTTAGAGAATCCGAAAAATAATTTCTTTCTATTGCTTAAATCGATAAAAAAACTATCCAGGAATATATTTACAAAGTTACAGAGGCCAAAACTACAAACCTAAACGACCTATTGAATGAAACCAAAGTTTATTTTCTCCAGTATAAAAATTTCTTCTAAGTGAATTATAAAAGTCGTTGAAAAAGTCTTTTTAAATAAACTTCATAGCACGATAAAGTGTTTTTTAACACATTTTTTCAAACCTGAGAAAAGTTATAATTTCACGATTTAATCAGCTTTTTTTAACGGGTTTGACGCAGTTAGAAATTTCAAAAAATCGATTTTTTATTGCATTTTCGGAACGTACAAATATATGAGTATATTCCCTGAAAATTTAAAATCGATTCAGCGAATATTCTCGGAAATACACACATATTTGTAAGGACGGTCGGAGCGCTACAAAGTTGACTGTTGAAATTTCAAACGCGTTTTTCTCAAAACGGTGTTTTCAAAGTCGGTGAGCACGATTTCTAAAAAACGGCTCAACCGATCGGTCTACAATTTTAGCACAACCTTGTGTCAGATATATTCTTCAGGTATTGATCGAAGGAATAAGGTTCCCGATAAATATTTCTGTTTTTTTTTTAACGATTTAACGAAAAAAATTTGGTCGAAAATCGAAATTGTTTCTTTCCGAAGCCACCATTTTGTCAAAAATTAAAATTTCGACTATTCCTTCGATCAATACCTGGATTCATCTATCCCCTAAAAGAATCTTTTTGGTTTTTTTTTCATTTCAGATTGTGACGGTCCGAGCGGATGATTAAGGGATGCGCGAGGTGTTATTGAGCGAGACGGGGACGATTGTAGTTAAGATATTTATTGGCGAGTACTAATTGTCGAGGGAGTGCACGTTGCGACGGTTAGGAGATTCGGAGATGGACTGCTGGCTCTCGGTCCAACAGGAGGAAGGGTGATTCAGCGGAGGGGCCTAAGGAAGGTGGAGGGGATGCCACGGGCGAGTGTGACGAAGCGCGTGGGCTCAGGAACAATGGGACTCAGATGAGAGAGGAGAGAGAGAGGATTGCTGATGAGGATTTCTAGGAAGGAAGATTTGGTTTCTGCTGAGGGTTTCTAGGAAGGAAGATTAGGTTTAGGTCAGAGCTGTGGGAAACGGTTGATATGAGGGCGTGAGACTGGGTTTAGGAATAGGAGTCGTGTGGGACCGTGACACTCCCCCTCTTACCAGAACGATGCTCCGCATCGTGAGTTACAAAGCTTTTTTTTTTAATTGATTCTATATAATAAAAATAAAAGTGTGTGTGTGTGTGTGGTGTGTATGTGTGTGTTTATGTAGTGTAACGTGGGTGTCGCAAAAATGTGCATTTGTTAGGGGTGAGGTTCAATTGCGCTGTAAGCGCAATTCGGGCCGCAGTTTAGTCGGCCGGAACACTTCGAATGTGCTTCGTGACGTAAGAAAGTAGTCGGGATGAGATGTGTTCCGTGTAGTAATTTTGTTCTGTGCAGTATTTTTTGTTCCATGTAGTAATTTTTGTTCCGTGTAGTAATTTTTGTTCCGTGTAGTAATTTTGTTCCGTGTAATAATTTTGTTCCTGCTAAAGTAATGTTTTAATGTTTCATCTATAATTTGCTATGTTGGAGTTATGGCCGTGGATCTGAAACTGACTATAAGATTAGTTTATTTGAGTTAGTAGGGGCTGTTTTGGTTATGAAAAGGACGGGTGTGTGTGTGGTTGGTAATTTCATGTATATATGTAAAAAGAGAAGAGAAACCAAGTTTTTGCTCTTTCGTTGACGATCGTCTATTCATTGTCGGAAGTCCTTTTGCATTTGTTCCTTTTATGGTTTGTCGTAATTTTACTTTTTGACGTATGGTTCTATCTTTTGCTATATTTTATTGTATGCCGAAATGTCGATTTATATATATTTTATCATTTACCTTCTTTTAATTAGATCTGAAACAGTCTTAATTCTGATTAGTTTGAGTGTTAGTGGGCATAGGTGTGTTATCCAGGATCCGGTAAGGTTGTTCTTCAGTTGACCAATGTGATAGATGAACGATACCTATTCAATCTTGATTAAAAATGGTAATTTAGCTTTATCGCGTACATGGGTTAATAGTGTAGTGTCTGTCTTGATGGTTTGAAAATAAGCATAGGCTGCGCACATACTAGGGAATGGAAGTTATAATATATTTTATGAAGCTGTCGTGCATACAATGTTGTGTATGTACTTGTTTAATGTTAGTACGATTTATATGGGGAAATGTAGAGGAAAAGTAAACGTAGAAGGGAAAAGAAAATGAATAATCAAGGGAATATGAAAATAGTAAGGAGGAATGATTCTATATATGATACTTATGTGTAGCGTAAGATTAAAGTACATATGTCGTTGTTTCTTAGATCATTTTTGTAACGTCATAATTATATAAAAAGGTGTGCGTGACAACATATTCGGGTTCAATTTAGTCTTCGTAAACCAATTTGGTTTTGTTTGCTTCTATCTAGATTTTGAAAATTATTCGGATCGTTTACTTCTAGAATTTCGAATGGACTCTTATAGCTACTATCACGATCGATTTTTTAGTTTTTTAAATTAAATCATTTTTAACAATACGAGTTGTCGAGTTTGACATTTTGGTACTTTCGTTCGCCTAGCATAATATCGTTTTTCTGTTTGTTTTACTCAAAATTATT
The DNA here is from genome assembly GCA_944452715.1 of Ophion slaviceki. Classification (NCBI taxonomy): domain Eukaryota; kingdom Metazoa; phylum Arthropoda; class Insecta; order Hymenoptera; family Ichneumonidae; genus Ophion; species Ophion slaviceki. The sequence goes on from OX101790.1 coordinate 1,759,942, forward strand.
TTCAGAGTACCAATTGTCGAATGTCGTTACAATTTCGGTTCTATATTGTAATAAAGTCGTCGAATGTTAATAGTTTTTTTTCTTAAGTGGTATAAATGTTCATGGTAAAAAAGCTTTGTGCTGTGACTATTATTTATTGATAACGACTTCTTTTTATGTGTTGAATTCTAAAGTATCTCTCATTCTTCTAATGCGGTTTTACGAGGTCTCCCGCGCCTGTGTTTGGCAGTTGATGTTCGTGGATGATCTCCAGCTTTTTTTCCGTCGCCTGCCACGTCCACATTTGGCAGTTGTTGATGTTCGTGGTTGATTGACTACATTTTTTATTTTTGGGGCCGTTCAGAGGCACTATAGCGGTGAGCTTCCACTGTTATTCAATCGGGTTCTTTCGTGGTCTGCCACGTCCACGTTTAAAACAGTCAATGTTGGCTGTGAGTTGGCCTGATCTTTTCGTGGGCTACCACGATTGGGTTCAGTACCGCTTGATGTTTATTTTTCATTTTTTTTGCGAGCATCATGGGATGGTAATGGTAGGTTAGGGTTGGTATGCGAGTTCGGTTGTTGTGCGCTATCTGATTTTTCATCTTCCGTGTTGGTTGTAGTTGAGCTGGGAATCAGATTCTCTTCCATCTCATTGTAGTTTCCTTTTCATTGTCAATGGTTATCGCCTGTTCGTCGTATGTTGTATCGTTGCCGGTAGACTTCGGCCCGCCGAAGTGTCTACCCGCGTTGATGGGGATCCTAGGTGGCAGCGCGGAGCTTGCTTCTTTTTTCTTATTTCAACTTTGCCGCGTCCAGCTACTTTTTTAGCCTTTTACTTCTTCGTTTGCGCTTATCCCTTTCTTATTTCATTTATTTCTTCTTCGTTTGCGCTTATTTTATTTCTTTCTTCTTTATTTATTTCTTCGTTAAATGTCGTCGTCGTTTTCCCTTTTTTCATCGGCACGGCTGTTTCGTACCCTACTACGTCATCCTCGGATGTGTCGCGATCACGTTTGCGAGGCGTTTTCCTATACATTAGTTTGTCGTGAGAATTGTTCCTTTTCGTAAGCTGTGGTCGTCCTTGTTCGAATCCAATGACTTCCATCTCCTTTGTTGACGTTTCTGAGTCGTAATTGTTGTCGTCGATCGTCTTGTCGACTTTTGGGCGTGCACTCTCTCCAATTTCTTCTTTATCTACGGCGTTGCTTATTTCTATGTTTGTATCCTTAAGTTCTTGAAGTTCTTGTTCTGACAAAATGATCACTTCGTCCGGTGCTGGGTTTCCGGAGGATTCATCCGATGTTGACAAGTTTCGTTTGTCACTCTGTTGAGAGATCCACAGTTTTTCGCCTGATGATGGTTTCCTTGGCCTGACCGAGAGAGTGTCGATCAGGTTTCGTGATAACGCGTCTACGGCGGCATTGAGGTTTCCGGGCTTGTGGTGAATTTCATAACCATAATCGTTAAGAGTCGCTTGCCATTATATTCCGTGTCGCGGTGAGTTAGCTTTTTTTTAACCTACTTGTATGCGTGAGTGCTCGAATATCTGTTACGACTATAAAGTGGTGCCCGTAACCATAGGGCCTAAAGTGTTTCATTGCGATCACCAATATTGTGCATTGCGTCGTATACAAGTTCCGATTTCGTGAGAGTGCGAGAGTAGAAGGCAACAGGATGATCGAATTTTTCGTGTTGTTGGCTGAGGACGGTGCCGATAGCGCCATTCAATGTGTCAATTATTAATTGGGACTCCTCGTAGTCCGGATAACGCACGATTGGTTTACTTGTCATTTTCCTTTCAAGTAATCGAACGCTTGTTGACATTCCTCAGTTCATTCGAATTGTTGTGAAGCCTTCAATTGTCTCGTTAGCGGGATAGCGATTGTTGCAAAGTTCTTTACGATGCGTCTATGGGGGTTGACTAATGCATAGAATTGTATGATAATGTTCTTTTTTTTTGTATTGGAAACTTGTACTGCTCATGTTAACTATGGTCTGGTTTGCGAGCCGTCTTCGTTGTTGACGTGACCCAGATATTCGACATTGTTCTGGAGGAACAGGCATTTAGCTGTTTGCAGCGTAAATCCAGCATTGTTCGGGAATCAGCATTCCCTCGGGACGGGATCTCGGGCTTTCAAAAGGCGCGGCAGTGATCGAGGAGACACGGTCGACGAGCGGCGGCGCCACGTGACGGGGATCGCTCGGTGCGGCCCTCGACGCATGCGCGCTAGGACGATCTTCGTCTCTCTCGGTCGATTGCCTCGCCTTGACCGTTCTATTAATTCCTGGGCTTTGGTGCGACCACACGTGTCTCGGGCTATTCCAAATTTTCCTCGGGTTCTTTTCATCGGGTCTCCCAATATATCGGAATTATTTTGTACGGGCTTTTTACCTACTCGGGAACATACTTGCGGGAACACAAATTCCTTCACGTCGATGCTCTCGTGAGATTTACGCCCTCACGGAAGAACCGGCATCGGGCACGTGGTCGGCGCCATTAATTTTCATCCATCTTTCGTCCATCTTTCTTGTCGGGATCGTTACACGTTCTTTTCGTCGGGATCGTTACACCTTTATTGTCGGGACCGTTACAATTTTATCAATAAAAACATCACCACACGGACTCCCACGCGTTTATTAATTATTTAACACCAACACCAGATACGCGGTCTAGAACATTGATTCTGGAACATTTTGGTCCTTCGAGCCGGATCTGGTGGCGCGTGAAAGTTTGTGCTTCGGGATTTAACACGTGGGCTTTAGGCTTCACGTGGTCGGAACAGTCGGTCGGGAAAAGTGTATCGGGAACAGCGGCGGTGAGACGTCGCAAGAGTTCGTGATTTTTCATCGAGCCACGCGGTGCGCGAAGCAGTGCCGGCTCTCGGGTCTCGCGGCCCTCGTGCGCGCTCGGGTTCGGGATCGGGACAGTGACGTAGCGAGCGGTGGTAGCCCTAGGGCCACGCGGGAGCGTACTCTGTGCAGTGAAGTAGTTAGGCGCGGGCCCCTGTGACAATTTTCGGGATCTTTCGGGTATCGGGGCGCGCGTTCTTTCGAAGTGACAGTCTCAACCGACAAGACATTTGTTCGCGGGTTTCAATACGGACAACCGGGTTCCCTTTTTTGTGCGCATTTAAGTGAACTTTTTTGACATTTTCGTCAGTGACTCCGGGTATTTGGGTTTTCGGGATTATTATCGGGCCAAATCGAGTGTCGAGTGTTCGCAATGGCCGATCAAAAGACCGAGCTCGGGGAGAACGCTCCTGAGCCGGTCGACGCGGGTGCGAGGGCCTTACCGTCCGTCTCGGATGCTTCGACCTCGACCACGGCGGCGGCCTTGCAACTGCCGGAGGACGCCGCAACCAAGGTGCGCAAACAGCGCACACCATCACCATCGGGAGAACGGGCGGGCAAACGGGCAACCTCACCGCGGCCGAACGCATCGGGCGCTTTCGCGCTGAAAATCGAGACGCAACGGACTCGCATCGCGCTTCTCGGGCACCTGTTGGACAAGGCCATGGGCACGGACGCGGCGTCAGCTACCATGGCTCAGGTGGAGAGCATGCGGGACTCCGGGTTGGGAGTCTGGGAAAAGTTCGAGTCCGTCCACGAGGCTATAGGTGAGTCGTGTGACCTCGAGTTTTTGACTTCAGACTACGTCACTGGAGATTGGTACTCCAAGGCGTTCAACACGTTCACCAAGGTGAACGAACGGCTCGGGATATTACGGGAACAAGTGCAGCAAGCCGCTCCACCTACGGCCAACGCATCTGTCGAGAACTCGGGCTCAATGGGAGGGGGCAGAACTCATTTGCCCAAGATCTCGCTCCCTACATTCACGGGCGCTTACACAGAGTGGTGTTCATTCCGGGACATGTTCACCGCTCTCGTGCGGGAAAACACGGCCATTAGCGACGTCGAGCGGATGCACTATTTGCGTACCTCAACAGCGGGTGAGGCGGCGAAGTTAATAGCGAGCCTGCCCATCGAGGCCGACTCATTCGGGCCGGCATGGGAAACGCTGCTGGAGCGTTATGAGAACAAGCGCATTTTGGTGTCGGCGCACCTGGGCAGCTTGCTGGACACCAAAACCATCGGGTCACGGTCCGCTACGGAACTGCACGAACCCGTGCACTCAATCACCGAGGCGTGCAACTCCCTCAAAGCACTCGGCGCGCCCATAGAGCATTGGGACTGGGTGCTGGTCTTTGCGGTGTCGCGACGACTCGACACGGCGTCGCGCGAGGCATGGGAGCTTCATCACGGGTAATCCCAGGAACCACCATCCTACGCGAAATTGCGCGCGTTCCTGGCGAGTCGGGCTCGGGCCTTGGAGGAAGCAGAAGCGGGACGACTCAGACCATCGGCCAATTCTTCATCGGGTAACCGGGCAAAGCCGTCATCACGGGCTACGGGCGCGCGGTCGTACGCTACCACCACAACTTCGGGCACCACGTGCGCACAGTGTCAAGGGGGACACTTCATCGTTTCGTGCCCTCAGTTTCGTCAGATGACGAACGAGGCTCGTCGGGAAGTAGTATCAAAGCTGCGGCTTTGTTTCAATTGCTTCGGGAAACACAATGTCGGGTCTTGCCAGACGGCAGCAAGGTGCAAGGAGTGCGACCGGAAGCACCACACCATAATCCACGTCGGGTGGAGCAAATACGGGAACGGGTCAAACGCAGCGGGACCATCGGGAACTTCGACCACGGGCAAACCGGGGCCATCATCCTCCTCGGAGACTCAACAATGAGGTGAGGCCGCATTAACGGGGGCAGCAACGGGATCATCACGGGTGGCGGTGCTGTTGGCGACGGGGTTGGCGCATCTGGCGCTGAGCAACGGGTCCTTGCACAGCGTACGAATGCTTATCGACACCGGGTCAGAACTGTCGTTCATTTCCGACCAGCTCGTACGCCACCTCAGATTGCAACGGGAGTCGTCAACCATCAATATTACCGGGGTCGGGGGCACGCCGTCGGGACACACACGCGGGATGGTCGGCTGTGACTTACGGTCACTCCACTCCCCCCACCAATTATCAATAAACACACATATTTTGCCCAAGTTAATGCCTGTTCTTCCGTCTTTCTCTCTTCCTCATCGCCATTGGAGTCATTTTCAGGGTCTTACGCTAGCTGATCCGGAGTTCTTCGTACCACGAGAGGTCGATCTGATCTTGGGGGCCGACGCATACGGAAAGCTCGTCCTACCAGAGGTCAGACGAGGGCCTCCTGACACTCCAGTCGCTCAAAATACAATATTCGGCTGGGTTATTCTCGGGCCGGTATCGGGCTCTCACTCTCTCTCTACCTTGGTTCACCACGCGGCGGTGGACAACGGCTTCCAGGAGTTGCAGGATCTCCTCTCGAAATTTTGGGTTCAGGAGGAGGTTCCTGAAGACGCGGGCTCATCCCTCACGCCAGAGGAGCAAGAGTGTGAGAACCACTTTCTTTCCACGCATTCGCGGGACGAATCAGGTCGGTACATTGTTCGGTTACCTATCAAGTCGGGTTCACCTCAGCTGGGAAACTCGTATCGGGCACCGGCGGCAAGCTTGCAGCGAATGCGTCGGAAATTATCGCGGGATTCGGGCTATAGAAAACTTTACGAAGATTTTCTCGGGGAATATGAGTCGATGCAACATATGGTTCGGGCGCCAGCTGATTCACAGCCTCGGGACACGGCTTACTATCTTCCACATCACGGGGTGTTGAAGGAAAGCAGCACAACAACAAAGTTACGGGTTGTCTTTAACGGGTCCGCGAAAACGGCTTCGGGTTTTTCGCTTAACGACATATTGCACACGGGGGCAAAACTACAATTAGACCTAACAGACGTGCTGCTTTGGGTTCGCCGACATCGGTACGTGTTTGCGACGGACATTACTAAGATGTTCCGGCAGATCCGGGTACATCGGGACGACTGGGACCTTCAACGCATCCTGTGGGACGACGGGCTCGGGAATGTCGTTCCTTATCAGCTGACTACGGTTAAATACGGGACGAGGCCAGCGCCGTTTCTTGCAGTTCGGGTTTTGTTACAATTGGTAGCAGACGACGGGGAAAAGTATCCAACGGCTGTCGCCCCTCTTACAAAGGGGCGTTATGTCGATGATATTTTCGGGGGCGCTGACAATCTCGGGGACTTAGCGACACAAGCGAGACATTTAATCGGGCTTTGCTCGGCGGGCGGCATGCCCTTAGCCAAGTGGCAATGCAACAAACCGGGTTTCTGCGACAAGATCGGTGTAGCGTCGAGTTCTGACTCTTCTCCGGTGATAGAAGAGGTCGGAACGAAAATTCTCGGGATCTCGTGGCTGCCGGGCGCCGACACTTTCAAATTCACCACTCTCCCTTACACAGAGGGTGCCGAAATCACCAAACGGGTTATTTTGTCGGAAATTGCGCAGCTGTACGACCCACTGGGCTTCCATGCACCAGTCACAATTCGGGCGAAGGTCTTGCTCCAACAACTCTGGGTGGACAAGCTGTCATGGGACGATGCGGTCTCACCGAAGGTTGCAGAGTCGTGGGTCGAATTTCGGCGGGAGCTGACCCACCTCGGGACGATCACGGTGCCACGCTGGATCGGGATATCCACGGGCACTTCGGTACAAGTACACGGATTTTCAGACGCTTCTCTAGTCGCACTAGCAGCGGTCGTCTTCGTACGGGTCACGGGTCCGGGTGGCGATACCAGAGTCTCGATGGTATGCGCCAAGACAAAGGTTGCTCCGCTAAAGCGCCTTGTCATTGCGCGATTGGAACTTGCGGCCGCACTAGTTCTTGCCAAACTGACGCGGTACGTTCAGCACGTGCTGAACCTCGGGAGCGCACCAGTGTATCAATGGACAGATTCATCGGTCGCGCTGACATGGGTTACGAGCCACCCATCGCGGTGGAAGGAATTCGTACGCAATCGGGTCACTGCCATTCAAGAGCTTTTACCAACGGGACAATGGAGATACACACCGGGACGGGACAATCCAGCGGATTGTGCATCACGGGGGCTAACAATCTCACAGCTCGAGCAATTTGAACCATGGCGGAGCGGACCACACTGGTTAGCCAAATCCTCAATCCATTGGCCCTTACATTACACCGGGACGGCGGATACAGCGGCGCTCGAAGAGCGACCAGGTCTCATTCTCACAACTTCAACCAAACATTCGCGGGTCTACGAACTCATTCATCGGTACTCATCGCTTACACGGTTGCTGAGAATAACGGCTCTCCTCTTCAAGGCCATCGCCAAGATGAGAGGAGCATCACACGGGTCAACGGGAGCATACATTTCACCGGGAGACCTGGACCATGCACGGGTATATTGGGTAAAAGCCACACAAGCAGAGTATTTCGAAGCAGAGCTGAAGATACTCACGGGACCACACGTGCTTCCACGCACGCATCCACTCACACGGCTAACGGGCTATATCGACAACATCGGGACGCTGAGAGTGGGGGGACGCCTGAAACACTCGGCCTTACAACCCGAGTGCCTTCATGCGGCCATTTTACCTCGGGATTCCCCTCTCACGCAATTAATCATCTCTGACGCTCACCTCCGCACGTTCCACGGAGGGACACAGGTGACGTTAGCGCACATAAGAAAACGCTACTGGATCATCGGCGGGCGGGCTCCAGTGCGTTCTCGGGTCTTAAAGTGCGTTCGCTGTGCTCGGTTTCGGGCGGTAAGAGCACAGCAACTCATGGGACAATTGCCGGTTACTCGGGTTACACCATCGCGGGCATTCTTTTTCACGGGGGTTGATTACGCGGGGCCAGTGTCTCTCAAGAGCTGGCGCGGGCGCGGGAGTCGGGTACAAAAGGGTTGGCTGTGCATCTTCGTCTGTCTTGCAACTTCTGCCTTACATTTGGAGATTGTTACAGACTTATCAACAGATACGTTCCTAGCGACGTACCGGCGATTCATCGGGAGACGGGGAGTGTGTCACACTCTATACAGCGACTGCGGGACAAATTTTCGAGGCGCCAGTGCTGAGCTAACGAAGTTGTTCACGGCCGGGACTCGGGAATCCGAGCAACTAGCTCAACTCTTGGCCAACGACGGGACAAACTGGGCCTTTAATCCACCGGGAGCGCCACACATGGGCGGGAAATGGGAGGCGGCAGTCAAATCTGTCAAATTCCACCTTCGGCGGACCATCGGGGAGACGAGCCTGACCTTCGAAGAATTTACGACTCTTCTGGTTCAGGTCGAGGCCGTGCTCAATTCACGTCCGCTGGAGCCTATGTCCGAGGATCCAGAGGACCTCACCGCACTTACACCCGGGCACTTTCTCATCGGGGACGCGCTGACGGCAATTCCGGAGCCGTCATATCGGGATATCAACACGAGCAGATTGTCGCGCTGGCAGTTCATCCAGGAGTGACTACACCATTTCTGGGATCACTGGTCGTCGAGCTACTTGCAGCGACAGCAGGCCATTTCGAAGTGGCATCACCCTCGCAACGAGATTCGGGTCGGGTCCATGGTGCTACTGACCGACGGAAACCTGCCTCCTGCAAAATGGCCGCTCGCTCGGGTCACCGAGCTTCATCCGGGAACTGACGGGCTGGTTCGAGTCGTTACCATCAGGACGGCGTCTTCCAGCTTCACGCGACCAGTGGCCAAACTGGTCATTCTTCCCATCGGGACCACGGGGCCTTCTATCGACAGCGCGGCTGTACGATGGCGGGCGGGATGTTCGGGAATCAGCATTCCCTCGGGACGGGATCTCGGGCTTTCAAAAGGCGCGGCAGTGATCGAGGAGACACGGTCGACGAGCGGCGGCGCCACGTGACGGGGATCGCTCGGTGCGGCCCTCGACGCATGCGCGCTAGGACGATCTTCGTCTCTCTCGGTCGATTGCCTCGCCTTGACCGTTCTATTAATTCCTGGGCTTTGGTGCGACCACACGTGTCTCGGGCTATTCCAAATTTTCCTCGGGTTCTTTTCATCGGGTCTCTCCCAATATATCGGAATTATTTTGTATGGGCTTTTTACCTACTCGGGAACATACTTGCGGGAACACAAATTCCTTCACGTCGGTGCTCTCGTGAGATTTACGCCCTCACGGAAGAACCGGCATCGGGCACGTGGTCGGCGCCATTAATTTTCATCCATCTTTCGTCCATCTTTCTTGTCGGGATCGTTACACGTTCTTTTCGTCGGGATCGTTACACCTTTATTGTCGGGACCGTTACAATTTTATCAATAAAAACATCACCACACGGACTCCCACGCGTTTATTAATTATTTAACACCAACACCAGATACGCGGTCTAGAACATTGATTCTGGAACAAGCATAATATAGTCTTTTTGCTAGTAAGTGGGATTCATGCTCGCGTTCCTTCAGGTTGGTGGTGTAAATGACAGTAGTATAACAGGACTGATTCTAACCCCGGAATCTCAGGGGGGAGCGGGGCGGGGGACCGAGAGCAGACGTCATGTGGCGGAGTGGGGGAAGGCGACGCAGAGAGTCCAGCGCGAGATAGCCGAGAGTGGGGGCGTGATGATACGCGACGCTGAGCGATAAGGGGGGGGGGTTTGGTGCGCGGCCGATGACACCATAGGGCGGTGGGTAAATGTTGAAAACTCATAAAATCGTGTGATTTATTATAATCAATAAAATTATTTATATATTATTGATGCAGGCGGAGCGTTTTTATTACGTCACTGGACGTCCGTACAAAGAACAATTTAGATATGCGTGTGCACGTGTGTGTGTGTGTGTGTGTGTGTGTGTGTGTGTGTGTGTGTGTGTGTGTGTGTGTGTGTGTGTGTGTGTGTGTGTGTGTGTGTGTGTGTGTGTGTGTGTGTGTGCGTGTGTGAGAGAGAGAGAGAGAGAGAGAGAACTATGAGTGGCTAGAATTTTTTCGATAATATAAAAAACTGCAGTTGCCATATGAAGGGCGGCCTTTCAAAGTGCCATAAAATGCCTTATTTATTATATGCAGCTGCGGCTATGAGAGGAGTCATTGTTAAAAAAAAAAACAAATTTTAATCCCATCGAGATTTTGGTTTCATTCCGAAATATAACGTCAAGATGTTTACATGTGCGAGTATGTATGCAGTGCATCCGGCCGAACACCCCCTGGACTTGACCAAAAACGAGCTCGAACAAATTCCAAAGGTCTTGCTCTTAAAATATTGGGGTTATTACATTGGTTTACTGTGGGATCGTTTGCCAGAACATCATCGCAACTACAGTGAAGTGATATCATATCTTCCATGCATGGAGCATTATAATACGCCACAAATGAAAGATCACATTGATGTCCTCCAACCTCAACGTTGAGACTGCGAAAAATGTCATGAGGTGGGAAACTTTCCACGTGGGAGGAGGACCGGGTTCCACGAACGTGTTTGACCCTGTTTTTCATTATTGGAAAAGTGGGGAGAAGTTTGAAAATTTGAGTGGTGGGGTTACAAAACGAGGGAGCTTATAATTTCATGGACCAAGCTCAGACTGCACTATTCCACCGCCATATCAACATCTTCAAAAATAACTTTGAACATTTTTTGAAAAGAGAAAAGTGTGGAAAATGGATTTCACGAGTGTCAACAAAGTCAGCCGAATGGCGGAATTCCTTCCAACGACGAAGCTGCCAGAACGCATCGTTCACTCGGAGCATCCAATCTCCGACATGAGGGCCGTACAAACCACGTTTGGGAAACGCTACATCGCGAACGCGTTCACTGTCTTCTTACCAGCGCGACTTGTGAAGGCCTTCGACGAAGATTTGGAAACGTTCGAGCGTATGCGGCAAGAGGCACGCGATCATCATCTCTTCATGAGGTAGATGGGTGGAAAATACAACAGCGTCGAGTTCTATCGACTGTGAGCACACCATGGTGGAAAAGACAAAATTCGTTGGAACACCATCGTCGAACGGCTGTCCGCATCATCGAGAGTATGCTGTAACTGGCGCGCCATGGTCAACTCTACATGCAGTTGTGGAAAATACAACAGCGTCAAGTTCGATCTCCTCTGAGCATGGTGGAAAAGACAAAATTCGTTGGGGCAGCATCGTTGAGTGCAACAGCCGTCCGCATCACAGTCGCTTCGCCATCGCTTTCGACGTTTTTAGTGTTGAATATGTCAAAAATGTATTTAAAAAAACTGTATTATTGAAATGTATGAGAAAGAGAAATTCAAACTATTTTCGTCGTAGAATAAATGAAGAACACAAATGATATATATTTTCATCGAAATGTTTTTTATTCATTTAAAAAAAAATCCCTCGCTCACACAACGCTTCGTATACACTCAACCAGCTTTTCAGCGATTTTACATTCACATGGGCACAGTTGTATTTCGTGTTGACGGAATGATGCGGGCATTTGGAGTTTGTGATTTTCGGCAACTTCTGCAGCGATGGACAGTCCAGAGTCTCCAAGTCGATGACCTTTGTTGCGAGATCCGTGATTCTTGATAGCCATGAGCATTTCTCGAAACCCTTCGCATAGATGGATGGAGCTCCTTGCAAGAATTCTCGAATTGTCTTTCTAGCTGCTTCGTATGGTATGCCGCTGTGATCACATCGTATTCCATGGAAATTGCGTTCCAGCCACTTGTTTGTCATTTTGTACTTGGCCGGTAAAGAGTCCCTTGCAAATGGTGCGTCGAAGGCGAGCGTCAGCGGTTCAGCATTCTTATCGTGGAGTTTGACGATGGACATCTCCTTGAGGACAAATTTGTTGATGGGCCTCTTAAAGCCCTGCACATCGATGATAAGCTCCATGTTGACTGACGTGGACGCGAATCATCGGCATGATTTTATACCAATTTTTTTACCCCACCACTAATTGAATTGTACTCGACAATACGATCATAGAGGATCATGCAGTATTTTGAGGTTTGCGGTGGAATATTGTTTTTCAATTCGACCTCAAGACGCACGTCCACAGGGCCGGACTTGAGAGAATCGTTTTGCTTTGAGCAGTTAATGACGAGGGGGGCTTTTTCTAAAAATTCCATCCCATTCAGGGATCCCATTCAGCCTCTTTGTTGTAATATGTCGGCTGAAAGTTTACATACATACTCGTAGAGTAGAGCATATTGATTTTGATCAATGTTCAAATTCAAATTTCCATATGGATAACATTGCGAGTTGAGGTATAGTTTGACACCGCTCAGGTTACAATGATCAAAGTGGCTCGCATTGAGTTGTTTCTAATTTTTCCGTTCGGTCTGCAGCGCGAGTATTACATATCGTGGCTTCTCCAGCTGATTCGAGGTTTTCACAGACCACACGTGCTTGGAGGTGGTAGGCAGCAACGGATATACATACAGTTCCCATGTACGAAAACTCATAAAAATTGGTACGTCTTTGGCGAGAAACTTTAACAGTTGAATTTTTCGCGGATCTGAGACTGTGACATACGGTACGAGCCATTCTATTTTATGCAATGCGAGTTTGTAGTCTTCGGGCGCTGTTTGTACAATGGCATTGTCATCGGTCTTTCATCTTGTGAGAATCAATTCGTGCTTGGCATTTACGACAATTTTCCGATAATCTTCAGCAAATCCGAGGAGCATGCTGAGAGGTATACACACATCAAAGTTTCCCGATACATCTACAATCTGCTTAGTCTCTTCGACATCGAGCCATCCAGTGTTCTTGAGCATAGAACTTTTGGCCGGTGAGAGAGATGAATATTCCTTAATTACACTCGTAATACCGACATTCTTATTACGATTAATTTCTATGGCATTCAATTCATATCGCACTTCCTCAAACAAATGACAAATGGCATTGTTGACGAGACTTGTAGCAGTGCTTGGCGCCCCGTCACGCTTGGATAATTTCCCACATATGTGTAGGGAACTCTTGCTTGGTAGGATAGAGAGGTCTTGATGTTGGACGGTAATACCGATTTCATCGCTGTTATTGAAGGTTGAAGATGCATATGGCTGATGAGCGTGAATCTCACAATGGATGAGGGATTCATCAAAGACCACGGGCGTTTAAATGTTTACAATTTCTTCTTCCATTTCACGCAACAGATGCACAAAGCACAGACTAAATAATTTTTTACACGCTTTCGCCACGCACTTTGAGACCCAAATTCTTCAAGAGCAGCACGTTTTGAGGTGTTGGCACTTTGGGCACTGACGACGACTGATTGTTTTTATCCATGACCGTTTATTGTTATTGGAAGATCTATTGAAAACTATACCCATGACGACTTTATATGCAGGCGTATGGTGATTACTTCACCGCAGAAATTTACCAAATCACCGTCCTGATCCACTATGCGAAGCTGTATCGCGTCAATCGTTCGGCTCGTGATTGGCAGATAAATAACGTGTAAAGGAACTTCAAGGATCTTATAGCTCGGTGGTACAGATGGAAAAAATGCGTGAATTGTGTGTACTTTTTGTCCATTAATATAGGCTCCAGCGGTAATATTGCACTCAACGCGTAGGGCGTTCACTTTGAGAATGGCTACAGGAAGGTCAGATTCGTGTCTTTTATTAGCTTCCAAATTGCGTGCGGTGAAGCCTAGAAGATGGCCAATAGAATATTTCGGCTCAAAATTGACATCATGATCACACTCGATCTCACTGCGTAGCGTATTATTATTCGGTTTAATGCTGATTTTGATGTTTTTATGCGTGAGCTCTGCTTGTACAAACGCCTCAATATCCTCTATTTCATAGCTACCCGTAGGTATCGTCAACACCTCATCTCCCACGTAAAGTTTATCATGGTCAACGTCGATATTTGGAATGGAGTTCAAGGTTAACAATTCAACGAGACCGATGGTATAACTTTTGTGCGGCGAGAGTTCGATGGGGGGAAAGTACTGCGCCTCGAGTATGGACGATGAGCCAGATATGGTCAAGGTTGAGCTATCATCCATGGTGCTGGTAAATTGACAACTGAATTCCCCACGTTATTTTCTGCCTATATATAGTGTATATTTGTCTTTGTGCTGCAATTGTCGAAAAAGAAACTTCAGACACAAATGTCCACCTTCAATCGCATCATATTCCTGATATCCCTTATAATTATAATTAACGCTACCAACACGAAAATATCTCATGAGTTCGGATGGTGGTGGAAGATTGCCGAAACTAGCAAAGTGCACGACTTTCCATCCAGTCTTTTTGTAAGCGACCCAGTGTGTTCCAGGACCGACATTTTCATCCAAATTTACAATTGCTGCTTCACATTTCAGGGGTCCGCTCGCTGGTAATGTATCGCGCATGTAAACTCCACGGAAATATGGAATCTTGAGGATTTTCGCATATTTAAGAAGGTCGATGTCCGTGAGGGGTCGGTAAGCTAGTGTTACTTTTAGTTTTTTGGCTTGATATGAAGACCCAATCCCTGCTTATATGGTTTCAGATGTAAGCCTTTGCCCAATGCAATTGCTTCAATTGTTCGATTATGGCGCTTACTTTCATCCAATTCACGTTTAGCTGCTTGAGCAGCATTTACAGCTTTAGCTATACTAGCCGCACCACCTGATAAAGCACCAGCATCGCTAAGACCCGCAAAAATGGGCACGAGGAACGGTAATAAACCACCAATTTGATGGGGTACAGGTAGAACCCGAGGTGTGCACACTTAGCCACCTTGTGTCTTTACAGCTGCACGAGCACCCTTTAGAGCTGATTTAATAATCTTTTGTCGATCATTACTTTCAATCATTGTCTTCTTTGCGGCGCCAATTATTTTTTTCAAACAAACGCCACCCTTACGGGCCTTCATCCCTATACCGAATTTTCTCTTTGTCCTCACAATATTTGCCACACCCCAAGCACTCGCTTTTTCACCGATGCTAGCGTCTTTAGCAGTAACATGGTGCCAAGCCTGTTCAGACAACACTTTATCCGCCAAATGTCTCGCTTCAAGATTATCCGGATTTTTCGAATATGCAATATCGTGTTGTTTGCATGCCGTATCCAATGGATTAATACCCGGATCACCACGAGCAAGCCGCTTGGTCAACTTTGTGCCTGGTCCGCAATACTGATACCCGGGCGGATTAGGCGGTTGACGATACCTTTACGACTCTTGCCATGCACAATCATGTCTAAAGACAATACGCGACTGATGGATAATCCCTATAAGAATGCTATGTTTATGATTTCGCCGTTAGTCGTGTGTGAGATGACGCCCACCAAGCAAACTATCGGAGGCGGACTTCCCGTGATAAATTTCGATGAATTAGTCGATGATGCTGGAGCGAAAAAGCGGCAAAAACGTCAGGGAAATTTATTGCCGGATAGCATACGTGCGCTGTTTTGAGGTCCATCGAATTGTGGGAAAACCAACGCTGTGCTCACTCTTATCATCCATCCCAATGGTTTGAGATTTGAGAACATTTACTTGTATTCCAAATCGCTGAAGCAGCCAAAGTATAAGTTGCTCGAACCTGTGACTGTCGTTGCGTATCATCCGTTCAACGCGCATGAACAAGTGATAGCACCAAGTGAGGCACAATCCAACTCTATATTCATCTTTGATGATATAGCGTGTGAAAAACAGGATAATGTTAGAGCCTTCTTTTCCATGGAAAGACACGAGATTGTTGACAGTTTTTATCTTTGTCATACGTACACCCGTATCCCCAAACATCTCGTGAGAGATAATGCAAATTTCGTGGTGCGTTTCAAGCAGGACGATATGAACCTCAGACACGTCTACAACGATCATGTTAATACGGATATGACTTATACGTGCTTTAAAAACATGTGCATGAAATGCTGGAATTCCGACAAGTATGTATTTATTACGATTGACAAGGATAGTAGTATTAATGAGGGTCGATATAGACAAGGTTTTGATTATTTTCTGACCATTGATAAATGATTCATCGCTGGTGGTTGAAGAGACAGTATTGTGCATACCTTGACAGTGCCAACATGAAGACCGAACAACTTTTGCGTGAAAATGATGTATTGCGTGAAATTGCTAAGGCGAGCGATGCAATCAGACGAAAGCATCGAATGATGCAAATGGGAAAAGATAGCGATGAGCAGAGAATGCAAGATGTCTTTAAGCCTATAGTGAGACCACTGGAGAAATTGGTGTCGTATAAAAACGGCGAGGTAGCGAAGGAGGAAATTAAGGATGGAAAAGTGAATAATAATGCTGAAGAAGGAGATGCGATAAATAGTGTGAAAAATCAATTGAAGAATGAGACACAAGATGCCTTTAAGAGTGAAACACAAGATTCTTTCAAATTGATATATAAGGATGATGATGACTCGCAGAATATTGATGAATTAATCGGTGAATATCTCCTATTATTACGAACAAATAGAAAGGCAGGCTTGGATGTATTATATGGTGTACGGAATCTCGCACAAAACAAATTAATGATTGGCAATTCGACGATAATTTTCGAGTCTCAACATATTCGTGTGGGTGATGTGAATTATCCGAAAACTATTGGATTAAGCTAAACTTATTGGAGCTGTTGTTTAAAAAAGTGCCCAATGTCGAAACTCTCAGACCGGACGATTTGAAAAACTATGAAAAGATTGTCATCTCGACAAATGCGCACAAAAAATTTTACAAGCCTCATGAGGCTATACGACGTAATCCCTGCCATAAATTCAACACTTATATCGCAAATCTAGTCGATCATCATGTGGGAAAGGGTGTGCCAAGGTATAAGCTAGCCAGAAAAAACACCCAATTGCACTATATTTATTGGGATAATCCAAATGAGCTAGTAGATCGTCTTCGCTTACTTTTGGCATCGCACGCAGCCGGAAATTCTGCGCATTCGAATGAAATCATATCGATTATCGAGGAATTGCGCCAATTAAATAAGAGTGTGCTGCTCAGTAAGCAACGTCCTCCGGGCCGACCTGGGATTGAGTTTAGAACGACCGCAGATGGCCATTATGACTTGGGGCAGAAAAGATTGTGTAACGTCGCTAATCCGGAAGGACAAAACGACGCCATCACTTTAGCAAGGAAACGTTGCGAGGTCGATGTCTCCGATTTCGATGAAATTTGGCATGCTTGTAAAATGGGTAAAAATAGGCGACACGTATTTTTTTATATCGGCGGAACCCGATTTTTAAGGGTTGAAAAGCACCCTCGAAAATTGGGGTGTTTTTCGTTTTTCGTCGATAATGTTTTAACGGTACGAGATATGAAAAAAACTTCAAATTGCAACAATGTTTATTTTTCCGTGTACTATACATTGGAGATGAGAACGATGCAGATAGCAATAAATTTCATATTGTTTATTGCAAAAATGCAATTTTTTCAACCGTATCTCCGAGAATTTTTAATCGATTGGGATGTAAATTTGCATACATGTAGAGAATGGAAAAGTGCGGACACGGATTTTTTCTTTTTCCGATATCTCACAATTAAGGGGTGGAAACTGCCCGTCGATTATTTTGCCGAGAGCATCGTATAATCAGCTAGCCTTTTGGCATTTCGGCCTAAATTCACGTCAATATATGTTCGTGTTATGACGCAATTGCATATTTGTAACATTCCAGCCCCCCCCCCCCCAACGGTCCCCGTCTCGAAAGGCAAACATTTAAAGTTCTTACCGTGCGGCATGGACGAAAATTTGTAGACATAAAAATGGGTTACAAAGAAAGTACAATCAGTTAAAATAGTCGATACACATTTTCTCGTTTTCAAAATAAAAATAAAGTTCGAAGGGAAAAAAATGTTGTATTCTTCGACTACTAGACGTTCATGATGATAATGATGAGTACAGCAACAAATGGCATCGTGTTTATTGCAATAATTCGTGAATTACTTGTGAAAAATCACTCTTCAGTTTCCCACTCATATGGGCAGAGGCAAGTCTCGCAATCACGGACTGACTTCGTGCTTCGGAAAGTAACTGGATTACAATTGTATGTGTACGAAGAAATTCCACTCCGCTCACCATATCAAAGGCATTATCTGCAGAGATTACAGCGTTTTTGGGCTGCCGCTGCAACTCATGAGCAGAATGATGCAAACATTTTTAACAGCTTATAACGCAGCATAATTTAATCTTTATCTTTAACTTTGAGTTCACAAACAGCAGAACCAATGAACGAAAGAAATAAATCTTCGTAAAGAGTGGCTCTCATGATAACCTTGAAATCGCCTTATTAAAGATTAATAGCAGTTCTGGTAATAGTGTGTGTCGTCGTTATTTTGTTCATGTGTATTTATCAATTGGGTTTCAAGTCATATAAATTCACCAACAATCATTATTGCTGCAGTTACGACGGAGAAACCAGCCATACATTTTGAGTTCGAAATACAAATAAAAATGTACGTTAATCCGGTGAATGTTATTCAACTTCTATCCATAGTGATAAGTGCTATGAAATTGCCTCGCACTCCAAACACCGAACAGGAAAAACAGTTCAGTAAGGATCTAGAAAACATGATCATTGAAGCGATGGATCAACCTATGAAAATGGAAGTCGAAACTGGTTTGCATTTTCTGTCACCAAATGAAATTCATGAAGCAGCCGCAATAGAAGATGACAGTGAAGGAGATTGGCACAGACAACGATACCTAGATCCAAAAATTGATGAAAATGTATGTATCCAAGATATAGAAGAATTGACTTACGAATACAAGACAAGAGCTGTAGATTACTGGAGATCCGGGGCAAATGGGAATAGAAAGTTGTCATTTGTTCAAAAGAAATTCAAAAAGGTGAAATCAGAGCCGCAGTTGTGCCGGTGGGCCCGTAGTAAAAAAAGGGGGGCACCTACAAAGAAAAGTTAACAAAGATAGCTCACTACACGTTAAACAATTTTAGCGATGCTTTGGACAAAAGGCTGCCTGTCCATGATATAGATTTTCGACGATGGGCCTTACGTGCACGAGAAATTGTAGAAATACCAGACGTAAATTTCCAAGCATCCGCTTCTTGCCTAAGGACATTCAAAAACCAACATGGAATTGTGTCACGGAAGATTATTAAATATGTAACAAAACAACAATTATTAAACGCTGATGCACTTCAAAACAAAGCTATCGAATTTATAAAAATGGTGAAAATCAACATATCCAACGTTGGGGCTGAAAACACATTTAATTCTGATCAGAGTGGATTCAATTTAGAGCTACATACAGGCCGCACATTGGCGAAAGAAGGACAGAAATCCGTTGAGACTGCCGTGCAATCGAAAACATCATCAACACACAGTTATACTATACAGTCTTTGGTTTCTGCGAGTGGCAAGCTTTTGGCACCTATGTTGATCGTTTTAAACGAACCTACTGGCAAATTTGGGCCTCGAGTGGAACAAACTATATTCAGAGCCGAAAATATATTTCTATTGGCTTCGAAATCTGGAAAATTGATGACTAATCATTTAAAGCGATGGTTCCAAGAAGTATATATTCCCAATACGGGTCCAAAATCGGTAATACTTCTGGATTCTCGGAGTCGTCAATGTCAAACTGCATTTAAAGAAATGGATATGCAAAGGAAAGATATTAAAGTTTTAACCATTCCAGCAGGTAAATATATTGCACCAGTTTCGTTAGTTCTGTAGACAATTAGTCCATATGATAATTAGTAATTCCTGCAGGTACGACTGGAATGATACAGCCCCTTGATGTTTATGGCTTCCGTGTATGGAAAAACTTCGTCCAACACTTTTCTGACGCAGTAATATTATACAATTACGACGTCAGAATTGTATAATATTACTGCGTGGAGTTTTCTTCTCCACGGTTTACAAACCTTTTCAAATATGCGTGGTACAAGAGCGGGTGCTTTTCAACCCTTAAAAATCGGGTTCCGCCGATATAAAAAAATACGTGTCGCCTATTTTTACCCATTCTACAAGCATGCCAAATTTCATCGAAATCGGAGACATCGACCTCGCAACGTTTCCTTGTAAGTTCTTTACATAAAAATCTCGAAATATCATTAAGAACATACGCAAAGAAATGAATGAGAGTAATCAGTTATTGGGCAATGGACTTGAAGCTACGATGAGAGACATTGCAAAAACACTCGAGGCCGATATCAAAACTCTACAAGATTTGGTGATTCGTGATTCACGCACCATTGCTGCACTGGATGCGCGACTGAGTAGACTAGAAAATGAACGAGAAAAAGAGCGCTCTCGTGCTGGAGCTACGTAGGCCTGCTCGACGAAATTATTCTCGTCGACATGTGGACATCCGTGGTTTGGACGAAACCTGGCAAGCTGATCTCGTCGATATGTCATCATACGCGCGTGAAAACTCCAAACATAAATTTCTCCTCACCGTCATCGATTCTTTCTCAAAATTCGCCTGGGCCGCACCAATGTTGAGTAAGAATGGCAGAGATACAGTAGCCGCAATGAAGTCGATAATCGATAAGGGAGGACGGACACCGCAGAACTTGCATGTCGATCATGAAAAAGAATTTTATAATTCCACTTTCAAGTCTCTAATGGAAAAGCACAATATTAACATGTATTCAACGTATAGTAATTCAAAAGCATCCATTTGCGAGCATTTTAATCGTACACTGAAAAACAAAATGTGGAAGCAATTTAGCCTTCGTGGTAATTTTAAGTGGATCGATATTCTTGATAATTTAATTATCGAGTATAATGACTTTGTACACCGTACAATTAGAATGAAGCCAAGGAATGTCAATGTCGGTAACAAGAAGAAAATATTACGACAAGTTTTTAACAAGACTCAACGTCCAATGAATAAGCCACCAAAATTCAAAATTGGCGATAACGTGAGAATAAGCAAATTTAAGAGTGTATTTGAAAAGGGTTACACACCAAACTGGACAACGGAAATATTTACAATATATATTGTGAAAAACACAAGCCCTGTAATGTATAGCCTGAGAGACCATACGGATAAACCTATTGCAGTTGGTTTCTACGAGCAAGAGCTTCTAAAAGTTAAATATCCCGATATCTATCTCGTGGAAAAAGTACTGAAGAAACGTGGCAATCGAATGTTTGTAAAATGGTTGGGTTTCGACAATACCCACAATAGTTGGATAAATACATCTGATTTGTAGTGAACAATAAAAAATCTTTTTTGTTTAAATTTATGACTCCTTCCTTTCTGCCAAAAGCCCCAACAAGTGGCGGTCAAGTGCCGTCTCCATCTCCGCACGTGTTGCAAAGGATGAGGAGTCCGTCTTCCCCGACACCGCATCATGTGTCCCTTGGATAGCTCTTTTTTTTGCTCCGCGCATTTGAATTTTTTTTTCCCCTGGCTGGAAAAATGCGTCACGACGATATGGAGGAAAATAGTTTGAATGAATATATGGATTACAAAGGGTAATGTTTTCTTCTTCTTTATTTTCTACCAGTTGAAAAATATACAAAAGAGATTGCGATGTTCTAGAATATAGCGGTGTTAAAATGGTATTCTGTAATGTCCCCATGGGTAATGTGTTTGTGCTATTGGGTATGATATATCGCTTATCGTCGTGTGGGCTAAAAGCAATTTTTCTTTCGCGAATAGCATATGAATCGTGCAGTATGGATCTTATACACGTGTGGCTCCGACATACTTCAATCTCCTCATTTAAACACTAAATATAATCATCAAAAGTAATCGTTCTTACGACAACGCCACTCTTTACACCTTTAACTTTTTTGGTATCCTTTTTACCATCTACTCTTAACGCATATATTTTTGACCGAAGTCCAACAAATTCATTCATTATAGCACCGTTGTTTTCATCCTTCATGAGACCTGGCACTTTCTTATTTACTAATGGAATATTGAAAACATTATCGATGGGATAATCACTCGTGTCGAACCGGACAATAGTTTGCTTCATACCTTCATATACATCTTCGCACTCAATGTGGTAGATAAGGCTATCGTTATCGGTGTACATTATCTTACATTTTTCTCGATACAACGGAGCCATATGATCATAGAGGAACTCGTATAAACACGTTTTCGATATATCGAATATGCACATACCGACATATATTGGTTTGTAGAATTTCACTTCAAGTTTACGCAATTCAACAGCAATCAAGTTTTCGGAAAAGATGCTCCGACTGTGAAAGTTGGGCTTCGCAATCATCGCCTCGGCACCATATCTCCCCTCCTATTTTGTCAACAGTTTCACGTCAACGTGATTTCGAACGTTTTCCATTGTTTTGCCAAATACCGCATTATTCATCAGCTTATATAAATTTTTTTCAAAATCATTTTTCGCCATGGTTCTGAATTGCGTGTTTAGCTCGATGTAAGACCGTAACCATGGAGATTGTTCGAATTGCAATATTCGATGGATTTTTGTTATACGGAGCCCATGGCGTAGACATTGTTGAACATTCCGGTAATGTACAATATAGCGCTCTGTATTGTACAAAGTTGCAAGCAACTTGTCCTGCCGCTTGCCGGGTGGTTTTCCACGCGTTGGACAAAACGGAAGATCGCTATGTGCATCGTGTAAATTTTGTAGATAATCTAAGTCTACCTCGAGAATGTAGCCCGTAGGTGAATGGTTTGAGATTGATGATACATCAAAATTTGACAGGTCGTTGACCCATTTGAAATTTGCATAAGGCAAAAATTGACACATTCCCCAGCCGTACAAATTGTTTACATCGAAATACATGAGATACGATGAAGCTTTAGATGGATCGCGTGACTCTATATATTTGTTATTCGCGTTAGTATATCTGTTCGAACATTGACTTGGTCGGCCACGTATGCCACGTTTGATAAACATGACCATGTCAATGTCAGTGAGCAATTCGAATGTCATAATCGTATGCTTCAACATTGCGTCCCATGTATACCCGGGGAGTGAATAGTAATTTTAAGTAAGGAATTGTCATATGAACAATGCATACAATACGCAGCACTGAATACTTGGTGATGTTGATACCTATTTGGATCGTCGGTTTTCGACAAGACACACTGGAGGTCTGCGTATACAACGAAGGGGAGACGCTGCTTCTGATCCAAGTTGCTGAAAGTGAGCCTCTTGTCCTCTTCGCGTGGCAACTGAATGGCATAGTCGTTCAGCTTTCCACAATCCGTTGTGTGTGGCTCTAGTTTCACATTCGAACTGAAGTAATGCAAGCACCTGTGCAAAGAGATTTAATTGTTTTTTTCGACCGATTTTTTCAAATATATAAGTATGTCGCATATTTGATTGTATTGTAGATTTACATACTGATCGCAGATATATTTTCGATCGCCCAGTTTGCTAAGTTGCGAGCTCATTATTTATGTGTTCGATTATTTTGTTGTTCGATTTTTAATTTTTTTTCTATATTCACGGGGAAGGCAATGCAGATTTAAAACCGTTGGAAGGCAATGCAGATTTAAAACCTGCAGATTTAAAACCGTCGAAAAATGTAGATATGAAGATTCACAATCACTTTTACGTTCGGCATTATCATTGGACTTTATATTTACTACTGCACGCTTTATCATTACTTGCTGTGGCAATTTAAGGTGGCAACCGGCACGCATTGGCTCGTATTTATCCACACTTATGGTTAAGTTTAGAATTTTTAACAAGGTCCAGCCACTATCGCATTCTTGAAATTCGTCAAGGGATGCTTGAGTGGGTTCGACAACGCGTTGTTCATACCACTCATCTAAATCAGATGTTTGAAAAAGTTCAAAGTTTTTTGTATTGACACTTTTGTTTGCGTGCTTATCACCTGCCACAAACTCACCATTAAACGTGGTATTAACCTTTACACTAAAATGTTGTTCAACAATATTTTTCACATGTAAAAGCACCATGTCTCGGGCATCTTCGAGAAATTGACGTGGTTCAATATGGTTGCGGTTAATTACTGAACCAGTCAGTATGCGACTTTCAAATGCCGTCTCAATGTTCCGCCAAATCAAACCATTTTCTCGCGCACTACATCCAGCTCCCTCATGAACAAAACGTTGACGTATCGAATTTTTCAAACATTCAAGTCGCGCTATCTGAGCGATTAATGATTGTCGATTAGCAATTGTCAATCGCGGACGTTTATGTCGAATTTGGTTCTCCAACGATTCAATTAATTGGCTGCAGTGTTGCTCCCACACATTGTACTCTTCCACCGAATTTATGAGTATAGCTTGTTCTCGTAGTCTTTGCTCTAACACGATGCTACACATATTTATAAGTTTAAAAAATTGTGTTCAAAGTGTTAAAACTTCCGAGCAGCAGCAGCAATCACAACGTTCCACAATTTAAAGAAACAATTATTTTCCCTCTTTATCATTATATTAGAAGTCTAACAGCCTCCCCTCTCAGGCTTTTTTATACCACCATTCGTATAGAGTCGGAGAGCAGAAAAAAAATAGAGCGATCAATGTGGGGTCTGTGCGGGATTTTACGAGTTTTTAAGGACGTAACGTGTTGCTGACTGACATTAAACGCTATTCGATATCTAGACCGAATATTCAACATGGTGTCAGAGGCGTGAGTGAGAGAGACATACTATATATTGTGACGTGATTTTTTAAGTCACGTCACAGAAAGGCTACCGACGATTTAGTCGTGCTCTCGATGCCCGGGTTACGACCCCTTCGTATATGTTACGGGCCTTTCCTCCAGTATGTTTGTTTTGTAGCGTTTTAGGTTTGCGTTTCGTTGTTGTTCTGGTGAGGTTGGCGTGCGAAACTCGGTCGAGCGGCGTGTCGCTCAACGTACCGAGCAATCCCGACCGAGGGACGCACCCAACGAGGCTTTCGGGGAATCGGTGCACGCCCGGCTGAGATGCCGGCGCCCCACCGCAGTGGTGCATCGTGCCGACGAGCGGGCCGTTTGGGTTACGGGTGGAGGCGGGAGACCTCCGCGCCGCGCTTCTAGAGAGAAGCTTTGCCCGCTCTCGCATGGTGACCCGGGGATGCGATCCCCGAGAGCCTCCATGTTACCTAGGAGGAAAGGTCCCGATCTGTTACCGTTCCGCTTGCGGGGTACTCGGGCAGGAAATATAGATTCCGAAAGGAATATTCTTCCAGAATATTCTAGCTCCCGAAATAATATTTCAGCTCACGAATATTGTAAGAAAGTGTTCTCGCTCGAAGTAGCTTTCTCGCATGAGATGAGCGCGCGAGCGTATTTACATTTTTTTCGATAATCGCGCTCGACAATGATCTCGCTCGCTGGCCTTCGCCGCGCGAGGTATAGTTGACGACCGATTTTGCTCTCGGACGAGGTCCGTCGGAGAGTTTCGCTCCTGACGCCGTGTGAGACAGACGTGTTTCTCCACGGGCCCTGTTCGCGATCCCGTGCCCGGAAGGCGGGTCCTTCCGGACGGAGATAAGTTCCCGTGGTTCGAAAACAACCAGCTCCCGCAAAATAAAACAAAAACAATTTGTTTGTTTTTGTCATTTTTTTATTGTTCCCGCGTATCTGACGTCTCGTACGCTACTCCTGGTAAATCCCGACCCCTCTACAACGACTCACAGCCTGAGCGGCCGTGCTCTACCGCAACCGTCCCCCCGGGTAAGTGCATCCAGATAGTCCGGTTATGATTCCGGCGAAACGAAAATCAGGGAGGTCTCCCGACTCCCAGGACATACCGGTTAGGGTTCCGGTGAAACAAAACCGCGGAGTCCTCCAGCTCCGATGGTGGGTCAGGGCGGATCCCCCTGGCCCCAGGGCATACCGGTTGAGAATTCCGGTGAAAATAAAATTCTCTGGCGCCCCGGGTAGTGCGAATGCACTCACGCGGGGTGGACGGCCGAAGGTGACGGTTCCCGCACCTAGCTCTCGTATTCACGTTCTCGATTTCGTGGTAAGTAAAAATAATCCCCGTCACAAATGGCGCCCAACGTGGGGCCACGCCGGCGAGTAGCAGTTCTCGTTAAAGTTTAAGGGGAAAAATGGAAAGGAATAATTTAATTATTCTTTTTTTTCCGCTCTTTCCGCGTTTCTTGCTCTCGATTTTTAATCTCATCTCGAGATTGTTCCCGCGTGAGCGTTCCATTCCCGGTCCCGTTCCTCATCCTCAGAAGGCTCTCGAATATGTTCTCGTGAAGAGTCCGAGATTTCTGAAAATTTTCGTTCGCGAAAATTATGAGGTCTCGGACTGTAGCTTCGCGCTGGCTCGACGCGCTAGGCCTAAGGAGGCCGCGGTGCGCGGTGCGGGCAGCGCTAGTGCTCTCGGGAATCGTAACAGTTTTTCAACCCGGTTACGAATTTCCAAAGGTTTCCCCCCGAGCCCTTCCTCACGGTCTCGGGAGTCGTAGGATCGCTCGATCGCGCTCATTAGTACGCGATTTCTCGAACGATTAACATCGGAAATTCCGCGACACCCTTCGACGAGCTCTCGAATACCTAAAAGAAAAGTAAGTTCTCGACATTGTTCTCGCGAGTTATTTTTTTGGTTAGCTCCGTTCTCGACCCGCCTTCTTCGATCGCCCGTCGGATAGAAAAAGAAACGAGGGGGTTCTTGTAGCGGAGTGCGCGTAACCGCGATCGGGAAAGGACCTCCCTCGCGGAGTGGCCTTCCCACCCCGCTGGTGTTCCCGTCGGGTTTTCTCACGCCGTAGAAAACCCAGAAAAAAAGTGCTCCCGCGAAATTTCCTCGTTTTTGGAGGAAAGTGCTCTCGCTGGCTTCCCCCCTTAAGGGGAGGAGAAGTGCGCTCCCTACGAGTTAAATTTTTTTTTCTGTTTTGTGTATTTTGTGCTGTCGGTGCCGTTCTGTGTTGTTTTACCTGAGTTTCATTTTGCCCTCGCTCCCGCTACCACGGATCGCCGCCAAAAGGATTAGCCGCTCAGCGCCGGTGAGTCCCGACGTAGTCGGAGAGTGGTTGATTTAGCTTCTTCTTTTTTTAAATCTTATTTTTTTTCTTTTCTTTTTTTTTTAATTAAAATTTTTTTTTGTTGCGATCATCCATTCACTCGATACGTGGAGATCACGAGACGGGGCTAGCTCGGCCTCGTCGATCTCGTTCACCGGGAGCTTTCGGGAAATCGTCGACCCCGGAACGCCACCGCGGCTCACGAACACCGGTGACACGCCCGGTACGGTATATCGGGTGTCCCGGGAGTAGAGCGCCCGTTACGGTACATCGGGTGTCCCCGAAGCGGGACGAGTCCTCCGGCACCACCGTTCCCGAAGCGAGTTAGACCGAGGGAAATTATTATTAAAATTTTTATTATTATTTTTTTTTTTTATTTTTTTTTTATTTTTTTTTAAATTTCCTTCGCTTGCTCTCGCTCCGTCGAGTTCCCTCGACGGGAGGGAATAAAATTCCCTCGCTCTCGCGGATCCGAATAACATAATTCGGATCGAGAGAAATTATTATTGAATTTTTTTTTTATTTTTTTTTTGAGAAATTTCCCTCACTCGCTCTCGCTCCGTCGAGTTCCCTCGACGGGAGGGAATAAAATTCCCTCGCTCTCGCGGATCCGAATAAAATAATTCGGATCGAGGAAAATTATTATTGAATTTTTTTTTATTTTTGTTTCTTTCGAAAAATTTCCCTTGCTCGCTCTCGCTCCGTCGAGTTCCCTCGACGGGAGGGAATAAAATTCCCTCGTTCTCGCGGAACCGAATAAAATAATTCGGATCGAGGGAAATTATTATTGAATTTTATTTTATTTTTTTTCTTGAAAAATTTCCCTCGCTTGCTCTCGCTCCGTCGAATCCCCTCGACGGGAGGGAATAAAATTCCCTCGCTCTCGCGGATCCGAATAAAAGAATTCTGATCGAGGGAAATTATCATTGAATTTTTTTTTATTTTTTTTCCTTTCGAAAAATTTCCCTCGCTCGCTCTTGCTCCGTCGAGTTCCCTCGACGGGAGGGAATAAAATTCCCTCGCTCTCGCGGATCCGAATAAAATAATTCGGATCGAGGGAAATTATTATTGAATTTTTTTTTCTTTCGAAAAATTTCCCTCACTCGCTCTCGCTCCGTCGAGTTCCCTCGACGGGAGGGAATAAAATTCCCTCGCTCTCGCGGATCCGAATAAAATAATTCGGATCGAGAGAAATTATTATTGAATTTTTTTTTATTTTTTTTTTTGAGAAATTTCCCTCACTCGCTCTCGCTCCGTCGAGTTCCCTCGACGGGAGGGAATAAAATTCCCTCGCTCTCGCGGATCCGAATAAAATAATTCGGATCGAGGGAAATTATTATTGAATTTTTTTTTATTTTTTTTTCTTTCGAAAAATTTCCCTTGCTCGCTCTCGCTCCGTCGAGTTCCCTCGACGGGAGGGAATAAAATTCCCTCGTTCTCGCGGAACCGAATAAAATAATTCGGATCGAGGGAAATTATTATTGAATTTTATTTTATTTTTTTTCTTGAAAAATTTCCCTCGCTTGCTCTCGCTCCGTCGAATCCCCTCGACGGGAGGGAATAAAATTCCCTCGCTCTCGCGGATCCGAATAAAAGAATTCTGATCGAGGGAAATTATCATTGAATTTTTTTTTTTTTTTCTTTTCGAAAAATTTCCCTCGCTCGCTCTTGCTCCGTCGAGTTCCCTCGACGGGAGGGAATAAAATTCCCTCGCTCTCGCGGATCCGAATAAAATAATTCGGATCGAGGGAAATTATTATTGAATTTTTTTTTTCTTTCGAAAAATTTCCCTCACTCGCTCTCGCTCCGTCGAGTTCCCTCGACGGGAGGGAATAAAATTCCCTCGCTCTCGCGGATCCGAATAAAATAATTCTGATCGAGGGAAATTATTATTGAATTTTTTTTTATTTTTTTTTCTTTCGAAATTTTCCCTCGCTCGCTCTCGCTCCGTCGAGTTCCCTCGACGGGAGGGAATAAAATTCCCTCGCTCTCGCGGATCCGAATAAAATAATTCGGATCGAGGGAAATTATTATTGAATTTTTTATTTATTTTTTTTTCTTGAAAAATTTCCCTCGCTTGCTCTCGCTCCGTCGAGTTCCCTCGACGGGAGGGAATAAAAGTCCCTCGCTCTCGCGGATCCGAATAAAATCATTCGGATCGAGGGAAATTATTATTGAATTTTTTTTTTTCTTTCGAAAAATTTCCCTCACTCGCTCTCGCTCCGTCGAGTTCCCTCGACGGGAGGGAATAAAATTCCCTCGCTCTCGCGGATCCGAATAAAATAATTCGGATTGAGGGAAATTATTATTGAATTTTTTTTTCTTTCGAAAAATTTCCCTCGCTCGCTCTCGCTCCGTCGAGTTCCCTCGACGGGAGGGAATAATATTCCCTCGCTCTCGCGTACCCGAATAAAATAATTCGGATCGAGGGAAATTATTATTGCATTTTTTTTAAGTTTTTTTTTTTTTGAAAAATTTCCCTCGCTCGCTCTCGCTCCGTCGAGTTCCCTCGACGGGAGGGAATAAAATTCCCTCGCTCTCGCGGACCCGAATAAAATAATTCGGATCGAGGGAAATTATTATTGAATTTTTTTATTTTTTTTTCTTTCGAAAAATTTCCCTCGCTCGCTCTCGCTCTGTCAAGTTCCCTCGACGGAAGGGAATAAAATTCCCTCGCTCTCGTGGATCCGAATAAAATAATTCGGATCGAGGGAAATTATTATTGAATTTAAAAAAATTTTTTTTTCTTGAAAAATTTCCCTCGCTCGCTCTCGCTCCGTCGAGTTCCCTCGACGGAAGGGAATAAAATTCCCTCGCTCTCGCGGATCCGAATAAAATAATTCGGATCGAGGGAAATTATTATTGAATTTTTTTAATTTTTTTTTCTTGAAAAATTTCCCTCGCTTGCTCTCGCTCCGTCGAGTCCCCTCGACGGGAGGGAATAAAATTCTCTCGCTCTCGCAGATCCAAATAAAATAATTCGGATCCTGGGAAATTATTATTGAATTATTTTTTAATATGTTTTCTTGAAAAATTTCCCTCGCTTGCTCTCGCTCCGTCGAGTCCCCTCGACGGGAGGGAATAAAATTCCCTCGCTCTCGCGGATCCGAATAGAATAATTCGGATCGAAGGAAATTATTATTGAATTTTTTTTATTTTTTTTTATTATAATTTTTCGTCTTTCGAAAAATTTCCCTCACTCGCTCTCGCTCCGTCGAGTCCCCTCGACGGGAGGGAATAAAATCCTCTCGCTCTCACGGATCCGAATAAAATAATTCGGACCGAGGGAAATTATTATTGAATTTTTTTTGAAAAAATTTCCCTCGCTCGCTATCGCCCCGTCGAATTCCCTCGACGGGAGGAATAGAATTTCCTCGTTCTCGGGGGGCGGAATCTCCCGAGCTCCCTTTTAAAGTCGGTACGCCATCACCCTCCGAGGACACTCTTCATGGCGACTGGAGGCGCGATACCGAAGGTCCCGCCACGGCTCTCGGAAAACGTTAACGATTCGTCAGATGACGTGTTCCGGATTGGGGACCTGACGCTGGGCCCACGGGCCCGTGCCGCAGGGCTGCCGACCCGAATGGATAGCACCCGGGCCGCCGATGGGCGACGCCCGGCGCGGCCCCGAAGCTCCTGGTGGAGCGACCCGGTCTCCGTCGCCGACAGGGACCGGCGCTCTTCGGTGAGGCTGACAGGGGATTTACCCCCTCTCGCCCCAAGCTCCCGAGGGGGCGGAAGACCCCAACCTACCGGACCCGGTCGTAGGGTTGTACCCTTAAACCGGAGTGATCTCGAGTCGTCGAGTGACGAACTGGTTCCGCGTCGGGGTAGGAGATTTTTATCTCCTCACCGAGTCCTTCCAGAGGTACGCCGATGGGAGGCCACGTTCTCGGGTCGTCACGGTGAGGACGTAGAGGACTTCCTCTCACTCATCGACGAGGGGTGCGTCCTGGCCCGTATTCGTGATGAGGACATGCTCCTAACGTTCTCGTTTTGCCTCAAGGGTATAGCGCGGACTTGGTACCGCCAAGCCCGAGGCACGCTCTCGAATTGGCAGGCCGCGAAAGTCGCATTTCGCGAGCGTTTCGCGGACCCCGACTACCAGATCGCGCTCCGCGAAGAGGTTTCGTGCCGGACTCAAGGCGAGTCCGAGTCTGCTCTCGTCTACCTGAGCTGCTTGAGCGGCCTATTCTCCCGTGTGGATCCAGCCTGGACGGAGCGAGAGCAGGTACGCTCCGCTCATCGTAACATGCTACCGTCATTCCGTCTGGTCACTCCTTTGCAGGACCACTGGACGATGAAAGATCTCGAGCGTGTGGCTGCACGTCAGGAGAGAATCCTGAGCAGCATGAGTACGCACCGCGTACCGCCGGAGCTAGAGGCCTCCCTCTGCCCGGCGTACGCTTACCGTGAACCGCGGCAGAAGCCGCGTATATCCCGTCGCTCCGGCTTCCACCTCATGCAGAGCCCGGCAGCGATCGCTCACGAAACGGCCTCCTCTTGCGAGGAGGACGCTCCGGAGATGCTCGATGCGCTGTTGCCCCAGCGCAACAAACGGGCATCAGGTCACGTAAAGGCGACGCGGGGGCACAGTCCCTCGCGGTCTACCCCGCCACGCCGGTCGTTCTCGAGGCCTCCCAAGGGCCAGTTCCGGAAAGACAAGGCCGATAACGCCGCGTCGAAGTTACCGAGTGGTCCTCCAGGGACCATCCCCGTTACCGAACCATCGAGTGTGCCCTGCTGCTGGAATTGCGGCAAAACGGGCCACCGACACAGAGAGTGCCCGGACCCCCGGCGCCTCGTTTGTTACCGTTGTGGTCAGTCGGGCGTGTCCACGAGCCGTTGCCCCTTCTGCAGTCGGGGAAACGGTCGAGGAGGCGAGTGAGGAAATCTCCTCCACCTCCCGGGACTAGCCTTGACCATCAGACTTTCTCGTGTAGCTCCCGTGTAGCGACGCCACGCCAACAGGCTACCGAACGTAAGAAACGGCGAAGGCGACAGCTACGTAGTCGACAAGCTACCGACACGACCCCTCCAGAGGAGGACTCTCCTCTCGAGCACGTCGTCGTAAATTCGGCTTCCGACCAGAGCGCTATAGCGTTCCGGGTTCAACCACTTTTGGATGGAAAACCCGTAAGAGTTCTCGTGGACTCAGGCGCAACTAAGACCTTTATCGGCCCCGTTCTCATTGAATGGTTGGCAGCTCTCGGCATGGAAACGATAAGGATCCCACCGCGATCAGTAGTGGTCGCGAATGGTCAAATCAAAACCGTGCACCTAGCTTCCCATGCGCCTTTGCTCCTTAATGGCCGTCCGGTCACGATTCTCGCGCATCACCTGCACTCGCTCTCGGAAAATCTAATCCTTGGATTAGATAGCTTACGGGCAGCCCGGATGGTGGTGGACTTTTACAGTGAGTCCTGGTGGTTTCGCGACACACCAGAGACCCTGTACGCCTTCAGCCCGGAAGCCGGCACGCCCCGCATCACTATGTGTTGTGGGTTGTGTACGCCAGATCCCGATGAGGTAGCTCGTCTAGACGAGCTCCTCAATGCTCACGTGCCACGCATACCGGCTGAGTCGGCAGTTACCTCACTCGTTGCACATAGCATCAATGTGGGGGACAGCCCCCCGGTGAAGCAGCGGCCATATCCCGTGACTCCGGTCATCCGCGACATTATGTGGGCGGAGGTGGATCGGATGCTCTCGACTGACATAATCCGTAAATACCGTTTCTGCATCGATTATAGAAGGGTTAACGCGGTCACGAAGAAGGATGCTTACCCCATCCCGAACATGACCGGTATTCTCGATGAGTTGAGACAAGCTAATTACATCTCGGCTCTCGATTTGAGTCAGGCGTATTGGCAAGTCCCAATGGATCCCGCTTCTCGCGAAGTTACCGCTTTTGTTGTGCCGGGCCGAGGCTTGTTTCAATTCAAGCGGATGCCTTACGGCTTAACAAATGCTCCCGCAACGTTCCAGCGGATGCTGGACCGGCTTATCGGTGTGGATATGTATCCACACGTTTTCGTTTACCTGGATGACATTATCATTGTCACCAGGACTTTCGAAGAGCACCTTGTGTGGCTTCGGAAGGTTCTCGCTAAGATCTCGGAAGCGGGGCTGGCAATTAACCGCGAAAAGAGCGAATTTTGCCGCCCCCAGGTTCGCTATCTCGGCTTCTTGGTGAACCACTAAGGCCTAGAGATTGATCCCGACAAATTGGCTCCCGTACTTGATTATCCCGAACCGCGGAACATCCGGCAACTGCGTCGGTTCCTCGGCGTGGCGTCGTGGTACCGTCGCTTTATACCGGAGTTCGCGACCATCGCCGAACCTCTGACTCGCCTTACCAAGAAGGACGTCGAGTGGCGATGGGATCCCGAACAACAGAATGCTCTCGATAAATTGAAGCGGTGCTTGACGAGCGCTCCGACGCTCGCCTGTCCCGACTTCTCGCTCCCGTTCACACTGCAGACTGATGCTAGCGGCGTGGGTCTCGGTGCCGTCCTCACGCAGGTGATTGATGGGCACGAACGAGTTATCGCTTACGCGAGCCGCGCTCTTACTGCGCCGGAACGGAAATACTCCGTGACGGAGCAAGAGTGCCTCGCTGTGCTCTGGTCCATACGGAAATTCCGTTGCTACCTGGAGGGGTACAGCTTCACGGTGATCTCTGATCACAGCAGCCTTAAGTGGCTGCACAATTTGAAGAACCCCACTGGTCGGTTAGCGCGATGGGCGTTGGAGTTACTGGAGTACAGTTTCACCATAGTCCATCGAAAAGGCGCACTGCACCACGTTCCCGATGCGCTCTCGAGGATCCCTGAGGGTCACGATGACGTCTTGGCGTGCATCCAGGACACTCGGGACCAATGGTACCGTCGCCGGGTCCGCGATGTCGAGCGGGTCCCGGATAAGTTCCCGGATTGGAAGATAGTTGAGGGTCGACTGTACTATCATCGACCCTCCTACTTGGCGGATCTCGAGTTTGAGGATCTCGATGCGTGGAAGCTCGTGCTTCCCCGCGAGCTCCGGCAGCGTGCTCTTAATGAGTGCCACTCGCTACCGCAGGCAGGCCACTTGGGCGTCGACAAGACGTACCGTCGTCTGGCGACCGCCTATTACTGGCCTGGTCTTTTTAAAGACGTAGTGGTTCACGTACGGCAGTGTGACACCTGCCAACGCTGCAAAGTCGAGCAGCGAGCTCCCGCCGGTCTCATGGGCCATCGCATTGTCGAAGAGCCCTGGATGACCGTAGCGACCGACATTATGGGGCCGATCACTCCCGGGCGATCTGGCCTCTCATATGTTCTCGTAATCCAGGATCTCTACACTAAGTGGATAGAGGTCCAGCCCCTTCGCAGGGTAAACGGAAAAGCTATCGCAAAGGCTCTCGATGACCTGGTCGTCGCCCGTTGGGGGGCGCCTAAGGTACTGGTCACGGACAATGGCACTGAGTTCGTCAACCGCGACATACGCGAGTTGACTGAACGCGTGGGGATACGGCATAGCACCACCCCGCCGTATCACCCCCAAGCCAATCCTACCGAGCGGGTGAATCGCGTGGTGAAAACCATGATTCGCGCCTTCCTGGAGGGTAACCATCGGGAATGGGACGCACACCTGCACGAATTCCGGTTTGCGTACAGTACGGCGCATCACAGCTCTCTACAGGCTACGCCTGCGTTCGCGAACTTCGGCCGCGAACCCTCGCCAGCGACGTCACTGCGACGGGAGGCCGAGGGCGATCCCGACATCGCTCCACGTCCTCCTGAGGAGTGGGTGAGGTGTATGGCCCGACTCGACTCATTGAGGACGGCTTTTACGCATGCTCTCGATGAAGCGTTCCAGAAGCAATCGGAACACTATAATCTCCATCGCCGAGATCGTACCTTCCAGGTTGGCGATCTCGTGTTGCGCCGTGCGCATCGGCTCTCGTCTGCAGCCAAGAGATTGACTGCTGCTCTCGAGCCCCCGTATGAGGGGCCTCTGTTGATCTGGAAACGGCTCTCGCGGGTAGTTTACGAACTAACCGATCTCGACGCGCGATCGAAAGGGAAAATTTCCGTGCAGGACATAAAACCCTACCGAACCCCATGATACCGCACTAATCATTGTTTTTGATTGCAGGATACCGAACATGTCTTTCGGTGCAACCACTCCCGAGCGGGAAGTGGTAGATTTGGAGGGCGAGGAGGCGACCGGCGGACCGTGGCTCGACCACTTGGTCCGGTTCGGCGTCAAGCTCCCGCGGTCGGAGGCGGCCATTCCGTCGCCCCCACCCATATCGTGGGCCCCGGGGGAGATGCTCCGGGCGTGCGTGGCTACGCTCCGAGACTCAGAGCCTCGGGACGGCGAGTCCGCGGAGGGCCTCATTGAGGCCATCCGCGACTTGGCCCACGACGCTATGGATCCGGGGCGGGCCAGCCGACCGGTGTACTCCCCGGTCTCGATGGCCGCGGAGGACCAGGAGGCCGAGGAGGCCCATGAGCTCCCGTTGCCCGCGGACGGAGGCCCGACGGGCCCGGGGACGGCACCTGAACCGCCTACGGTTGCGCGGGTGACGGCCCCGGCGACCGACCGCCGACCCCCAGGCGGCGGGCCATCCCGTCGGCGGAGACCCGCTCTCGAGCGGGCATGTTACAGTTGCGGTGAGGTGGGTCACCGCTATAGTGACTGCCCGCGGGGCCCTCCGACAGCCACCTTCTGCCGTCGGTGCAGACGAAAGGGCAAAACCCTGCGGACGTGCCCGCGTTGCAGTGAGGGTTGGCGGGAGGCGGGCCCGTATGTCTCGCAGGCCCGCCGCAACGTCCCGCGGAAAGAGCTGAAGAGGATGCAGCTAGCGCGAGCGGAAGCCCGCAACGCGCGGCCGCCACCGCCGGCCTCCCCACCGGCGACGCCGATCGAGCCCGTTCCCGGCCCTTCGGGCAAGAAGTCCCGGAGGCGGCGTAGGGGTGGCAAGGGCAGGCGGGGTAACTCGCAGGCCGTGCGGGTAAACCCTAAGCTGGCCCCTGGAAGCTCTCGCATCGGAGCCCCGATTCCCCGATTTTCGGAGGATTCGAGATGGCCCGAGTTCTTGGTATGTGGGTCTTTGGCCCTAGCTCTCGTGTGAGGCGGCAACGCCCCCACAGTTCTCGCAATACAGGCGTTAGCCTGGGATCTCGCTCGGGGCGGCAACGCCCCGCAGTTCACGCCATGAGGGGCCTCCAGCCCCAGTTCTCGTGCAGGACCATGATGTCCCGCAGTTCCCGCGATAGGGGGCTATGCCTCTGATTCCCCGGCGAGGAAAATAAACATCACAGTTCCCGTGAGTCGCGACGACGCGGCTCGGTTCTCGGCACCAATTACCCCGGAGAAGGGGATGGAAAACTTGGAGCAGTTCCCGTAGAGTTCTCAGAGCCACCACCGAAGTAAGGATACTCCGGCTGATTTGGTAAGTCCGATTCGGGTTCGATTGTTCCATCCTTGGTGGTGGTACTTGTGGATCGTTTGGTCCAAATATTTCTCGCGTCGCGGGGCGGTTATTCGTCCGCGGCAGATCTCGGTCTCTTCCCCATATTATAGCTACCGAATTGTAACGGGAAGAGACGACTATGCTATCGTTTACGCAAACATTTTTTTTGTTTTTTTTTGTGCGATTTTATATTCTCATGCTGTGGGGCGATTAGTCGCCCACGGTAGATCCCGATCTCTCCCACCTTAAGGCTACCGACTGTAACGGGAGAGATACAAATTTAGCTATTAAATACGAATAATTGTTTGTGTTCTGGTTTTCTTTCTCGCGCTGCGGGTACTTGGTTTCCCGCAGTAGATCTCGGTCCTTCCCACCGTTTTGAGCTACCGACTACAAATGGGAGGGACAAGGATTGCTACCGTGTGCATCTCAGCTAAGGCTCTTGCTCAGTAGAGATCGCGTAGTTCCCTGATCGTAACCACCCTTAAGGGGTGGGGAGTTGTGACGTGATTTTTTAAGTCACGTCACAGAAAGGCTACCGACGATTTAGTCGTGCTCTCGATGCCCGGGTTACGACCCCTTCGTATATGTTATGGGCCTTTCCTCCAGTATGTTTGTTTTGTAGCGTTTTAGGTTTGCGTTTCGTTGTTGTTCTGGTGAGGTTGGCGTGCGAAACTCGGTCGAGCGGCGTGTCGCTCAACGTACCAAGCAATCCCGACCGAGGGACGCACCCAACGAGGCTTTCGGGGAATCGGTGCACGCCCGGCTGAGATGCCGGCGCCCCACCGCAGTGGTGCATCGTGCTGACGAGCGGGCCGTTTGGGTTACGGGTGGAGGCGGGAGACCTCCGCGCCGCGCTTCTAGAGAGAAGCTTTGCCCGCTCTCGCATGGTGACCCGGCGATGCGATCCCCGAGAGCCTCCATGTTACCTAGGAGGAAAGGTCCCGATCTGTTACCATTCCGCTTGCGGGGTACTCGGGCAGGAAATATAGATTCCGAAAGGAATATTCTTCCAGAATATTCTAGCTCCCGAAATAATATTTCAGCTCACGAATATTGTAAGAAAGTGTTCTCGCTCGAAGTAGCTTTCTCGCATGAGATGAGCGCGCGAGCGTATTCACATTTTTTTCGATAATCGCGCTCGACAATGATCTCGCTCGCTGGCCTTCGCCGCGCGAGGTATAGTTGACGACCGATTTTGCTCTCGGACGAGGTCCGTCGGAGAGTTCCGCTCCTGACGCCGTGTGAGACAGACGTGTTTCTCCACGGGTCCTGTTCACGATCCCGTGCCCGGAAGGCGGGTCCTTCCGGACGGAGATAAGTTCCCGTGGTTCGACAACAACCAGCTCCCGCAAAATAAAACAAAAACAATTTGTTTGTTTTTGTCATTTTTTTATTGTTCCCGCGTATCTGACTTCTCGTACGCTACTCCTGGTGAATCCCGACCCCTCTACCACGACTCACAGCCTGAGCGGCCGTGCTCTACCGCAACCGTCCCCCCGGGTAAGTGCATCCAGATAGTCCGGTTATGATTCCGGCGAATCAAAAATCAGGGAGGTCTCCCGACTCCCAGGACATACCGGTTAGGATTCCGGTGAAACGAAAATCGCGGAGTCCTCCAGCTCCGATGGTGGGTCAGGGCGGATCCCCCTGGCCCCAGGGCATACCGGTTGAGAAATCCGGTGAAAATAAAATTCTCTGGCGCCCCGGGTAGTGCGGATGCACTCACGCGGGGTGGACGGCCGAAGGTGACGGTTCCCGCACCTAGCTCTCGTATTCACGTTCTCGATTTCGTGGTAAGTAGAAATAATCCCCGTCACAATATATATATATATATATATATATATATATATATATATATATATATATATATATATATATATATATTATAATCCCCCGAAAAAACTCAGGAGAACTATCCGAAAAAAATGCGGTGCGCTTCTGGGCCGGGATTCGAACCCGGGACCTTTCGATTGTCGGTCGACTGCTCTGACCAACTGAGCTACGCCAGCCCGCTTACCTCACCTTTCTCGGATAGTCTCTATATGGTAACGCAACGTTACAAAGTTATATTGCCCAAACTACTCAATATAACGCTAACTCAATACGCAACGGGTACTACAGACGCGGGGATTGTCTGAGGGACGGAAGGGGGAAGGGAAAGGGAGGGGCTAGCTCAATGAGACTCTTCTCAAGGAGGGGATTCTTTTTCCGCGGCAATCAACGATAATTCGATATTTATCTTGATTATTCTGAGGCCGCGGCCCGCTGTTGGGCGCCAATTGTAATCCCCCGAAAAAACTCAGGAGAACTATCCGAAAAAAATGCGGTGCGCGTCTGGGCCGGGATTCGAACCCGGGACCTTTCGATTGCCGGTCGACTGCTCTGACCAACTGAGCTACGCCAGCCCGCTGACCTCACCTTTCTCGGATAGTCTCTATATGGTAACGCAACGTTACAAACCCCCCTGCCAGAGTCGATCCGGCTCTGGCGGGTCGACTCGAAATTTTTGCCCAAACTAATATCTCAACGCAACGGGAACTACGACAGACGCGGGGATTGTCTAAGGGACGGAAGGGGGAACGGGTACTACAGACCGTCCGGCCTGAGGGGAAGGGAGGGGGCTAGCTCAATGAGACTCTTATCTCAGGGAGGGGATTCTTTTTTCCACGGCAATCAAGAACAATTCTGATTCCGTATATCCTTGATTCGGCCGTGGGCCGCTGTTGGGCGCTATTTATAATCCCCCGAAACAACTCAGGAGAACTATCCGAAAAAAATGCGGTGCGCTTCTGGGCCGGGATGCGAACCCGGGACCTTTCGATTGCCGGTCGACTGCTCTGACCAACTGAGCTACGCTAGCCCGCTTACCTCACCTTTCTCGGATAGTCTCTATATGGTAACGCAACGTTAAAATATATATATATATATATATATATATATATATATATATATATATA
The DNA here is from genome assembly GCA_944452715.1 of Ophion slaviceki. Taxonomy (NCBI): domain Eukaryota; kingdom Metazoa; phylum Arthropoda; class Insecta; order Hymenoptera; family Ichneumonidae; genus Ophion; species Ophion slaviceki. The sequence continues at coordinate 1,799,061 of OX101790.1, forward strand.
TATATATATATATATATATATATTGTAACGTTTCGGCCACATAGGTAAGCCACCGTCACACCGAATACGATAGCGTCCGACCATTTCCGAGACACTTGCGTATTCTAGCCAGCATTCAGAGCAACCGGCCATGCCGACGGCCGGGCGTGTCAATCGGGCCAAGAAATTGGGGGCAAGCCCGCGGCACCTCGCAAAGGGCCCCGCCCACCGCGAGAAGTATGACCACCACGGACTCGCGTGAATCACCGCCTCAGGCGAATTTCTCGCTTCCCGTGCTCGACCACTCCTAGCTTATTAAGGATGTGACTTGAATTCGTCGTGACGCCTCTTCGAACCTCATGCTCGCCTAATATCTTAGAGAGCAACCCGCAAGCATGTTTCTTTTTCCCGAGAAGAGTACAATATACTGCCGTCCTCAAAATAGCCAACGCAGTCAACCCCACCAACGGAGTGTTCCTCGGCGGCGTGATTTCCCACCTAAGTCTCCAGAATCGCGGGAGAAATGGAATTTCTCCTGACGTGCTTTAGGCTATTTAAGGGCGAGCACGAGTCGGAGCGGCACTCTGTCGCAAATTATTCCAATACTACGTGGAGTCACCGTTTTCCGAAACCTCGGAAAGAAGGATGGAGGCCTTGCTGCCGTCGCCCTGGTCCCATCCTAGGACAACCTCAGCTTCGGGATAGATACTCTATTTCCGTGGGAAGCCCCAGCACTGCGCTGGATGCCTGACCTCGGAAATAGAGTCGTCGTGGTGATTGCCAGATAGGGAACTGTATATAACATCCGATCGACCGTCGTTAAGACGACCGATCGCTATCCCGTGCATTCACATACGAAACACTCGGGTGTGCAGTCCGAGAAGCGCCGGTCGCGCTTCGCTGCACGAGAGGGAAATCCTATAACCAGCTTCTCTGGTTTTTCGTCCTCCTCGCTTGGCACCGAGGAGGTCAGCCGTCCCTTCCGGACGGCCCCGCTATGTGCACTCGGGGGGATTGAATCCGCCTCGAGCAAGCGCATTATTTGAACGCTAGCCATCTAGCGCGTAAGTTACACGGGTTGGCAACCGTGAACTTAGTTGCACTTTGCAACCTGTGCCAACCGATTGTACCGCCACACAAATCTCGATATCCGTCAATTCAAGGGTCATCGCATTCTGTTTCAGAAGCGAGCCCAAATCCGGCATAACGCGTATACGACGACGCTCACGGCTTGTGCGAGCGCGAGCGAGCGAGAGAGAAAGAGTGAGTGATTGAGTCAGCGCCTCTAACCATCGTGTGCGACCTCACCATATCATTTCCATCGTAGTCGCTCCAACCACGGTCGCGCTTCTCGCGACCTATTCCACATCCCGGTAATCGTCGATACAACCCAATTAACAACGTTCAAATCTCCGAATTAACAAGACTAACAAACATTTATGTTTTTACCTTTCCTCGTAAACGAAAATCCTAAACATCAAATGCCGATGATGAAGGATCATGACAGGTGTCCCTGAGACTCTCAAAATCACTGAGGCATCTCCGAAAATACCTTCAAAATCCTGATCATTATCTCCGGCTCACGTCACGTACATCACCCCTCAGGAGGCTACGGGAGACCCAAAAATCCATCCTTCGGCCGAACATTCGCCGTCCCAAAATTGTTTTGTCGTGATCACACGAACGATCGGGGAAAACAAAATAAAAAGCTTCGCGGCAAAACGCGAAACGTTTCAATATATATATATATATATATATATATATATGCAAACCGATAGGACGTCTGTGCTCAAGCCGTGCATGCATAGCAATCCGTAATCCCAAAATACTGGGATGTTCGCTATGAGAAACCACTTTTATGGGTCTCCATACGTTGTTTTCAAACGTGGTTTTATGGAGATCGTAAAATTCAATACTTGAGATGACTTCCACGCACGGGACGCGTTTGGAGAAGCAATAAGAGTGTGCGGTCACTACCGCGAACGCTATGCTGAGATGAGGGGCATTTTCTGCAACGACTGTCGAGATCCACTGCACCAAATAATTCCACCTAACATGTGTACCACCTGCATAAATTGTACCGAGCTAAATGTAAGTATTCCCATTAAGACGGAATGACACCTCATCGCGGTCGGTATGGTAGAGCAATTGTAGATACCCAAAAATCTCTGAAACGGCTCTTCAGATCCCGTCGAAACTTTGCCAAACGACGTCAAATAGATAGACGAACAGCTGTCTGCCCCTCAAATTTTCTGAATTTGAGAAAAAAAACGTAGATCGGGTTATCATAAGCCAATCTACGGTTTTTGTCTCAAATTCAGAAAATTTGAGGGGCAGACAGCTGTTCGTCTATCTATTTGACGTCGTTTGGCAAAGTTTCGACGGGATCTGAAGAGCCGTTTCAGAGATTTTTGGGTATCTACAATTGCTCTACCATACCGACCGCGATGAGGTGTCATTCCGTCTTAAAGTTCGGTATCATTGTAAATAATGTCAATGTGTCACATAGATTAATGAGACAAAAATGCATGTTTTGTTTGTTTCAGAACGATTGCATCGACGTCGATTTTTTATTTTATTTTTCATTTTTAACACACACACGCGCATACATACACAAATACACACGCACACACACACACAGACACACACGGGCGCGCGGTATTATGTATAACACACTCTAATAATTTGTATTTAAAATGCTTCCATTATTGATGAAAATGTTCTTTTGCAACCATTCTGTATGCAATTTATAGGAGAAAAAAAAGAATAAGTACTTGCTAATTATGATTGATGTCTCGTTCTACGCCCCCCCTTCCCCCGCACGGTTGGCATTGCTGTCCTCCCCCTCGCCGTGTGACGTCACACCCCCACTCCCGGCTACCACGTGCTAGACCCCCTCTGTACTGCCTTCCCCCTCTGCAGCGCCTTCCCCCTCCCTGCCACGTGATGTCTGTCCTCGGTCCCCCGCGCTGGAGCCCCCTGCCCCGCTCCCCCCTGAGATCCCTGGGTTAGAATCAGTCCTGTTATACTACTAATGACGATGTCAACCAAATATACGAAAAAGGTCGGTACCCAGTGATCCCGATAGCGCGACATCCATCAACCTTTGGAAGGTTGCTGGTGCATTCTGTTAAACTCCGAACGGCATTCGATTAAATTCATAATCACCGTTCGGTGTTGGAAATGCTGTTTTCGGTTTGTCGCGTGGGTTACATCTCGGTTTGGTCGAAATCGGATGCTAAGTCCAATATTGAGACCTACCTAGCTAATCTAGGCTGTTCGTAATATTTGGTAGTTAGTATGCATCGAGAGTGGTTTAGTTTCCTAAAATCAATTAACATACGCAATCGTTCTTTCTTTTCTCGGAACTATCCAAACGGGAGACTTGTATGGCAATAACGATGGTTGTATTATTCCTTTTCCTGGTGGATGGTTGTAGATTTCCTGTTTGTGCGCTTGTGGAACGCAATATTGGTTTGAATTTGTTGGTTTTTCGTCGGTTGTAAACATGTCGTATTTAACAAACAAAATTGAATTCATTTGCGCTCGGGTCTCAACGAAACATTTTGTGTATTTTCTCTAAGATGACCAGAATTTATTATTACTCTTGAATGTTTTCGTTTTTGTAATCCCCAGCGAAATGGTGATTTTTCTTATTATTGATGTTCTATTATTATTTAATGGTTTGATGTCGAATGTTCCTGCGATTTATTTCGTGTCGCGCTGTCTGTGAAGTCATGCTCAGTTAAAAAAGAAATGTATTCTGTTACTATCTTCGTTAGTTCGCGGAGGTTTTCGTCAGTTATGTTACTCGTACCTCGCGATCCTCGTGTCATATTGTCGGTCGCGAGAGTTGTCGCGAGATCTGTTTCGTGAAATGCTGCGGTAGCCATCGTGCGAACTGTCAGGATGTGTGTAATAACGATTGTTGTCTCGAGAGTGACTCGGGGAGTGTCGTCTCCGTTGGTAATCGTTTCGTGAGTTTTGTTGTTTACTTCGCTATCTGTTGTCTGAGTGATTTCCGTAACTACTGTATCCATATTGTGACGTATTCCAAAATCTCCGATTGATAAATTTTCCATTCCGTTGTTCTCTTAAATGCTCAAATGTGTGGCAATTGCCGGTGGGGCGGCTACTTGATTGATGATATTCGCAATATGTTGACAGAAATAAATTTTGTGTTTAGAAAAATGAACATTCGCTGGTTCTGTTCGTTTTAGTCCCGTAGCTTATTCGGTTTTGTTTAATCGTTTGACGCGTTTTTAATTCTTATTCTATGTTAACGGCTTCTTGTATCGCTTCGTCGAAATGTTGAACTGCTTGTCGCATTCAAATAGCACTGACTTTATCGAAAAGATCGCGAGTAGATTCTCTAGTTACCGATTTATTTACTTCTTGATTCCGATTTTCGAGGTATTGTTAATCCTAATTACGCATATAACATTCATCGACCCTATCCATAATTCGCTTCATAATTGTGCGCGTGCGAGTTATGTACTCTGCTATCGGTTCATTATACCTTTGCGCTATTTCTTTAAGTTCTGATTCGAGATCTAATAATTCTATTGGAGTACTGAAATTATGTCACAAATCCATAAGAAGTTCTTCGAGGGTTGTATAATTTTTGTTTCCGCCAAATCGTGTGCGGTTCCTATTAATTTATACTGTATCATGACAGGAAGTCGAGTATGTTCATTCGGTGGAGTTATTTTTGTTGTATTTTTGCATGCGCTTATGAAGTTTTCTACGGGAATATTCTTGCCGTCAAACGCAGGGATTGGTTGGTATATATCTCGGAATGTTAAATCTCCGTACTGTCACGTCGCGACCAAATGCGCACAATGAATTTCTTTTTCTTGCTTTCTCTTATCTTTTTGAGCCCCGGCGAAGACGCAGGGACGACGCGATTTCTCATGGAAATCGTGAACGACCACGTACGCGCGATAGAGGCATTCTCATTTTTCGACGGATATTTATATTTTTCTTTAAGCTTAGACCTACACGCCGGAAATGTAGGCTATTGATAATAAGTAAGCGTCCCGTGCTTTCCCACGCGAGAGCACAGCAGTCTTAACGACATGAAGAACAAATACACACTCGCCAGAACGGAATCCTCGAACCTAGGATACCACCCCGTCATAAAACACCACGTGCACTCGCGGGCCTTGGTCAACAAGCCCTATCTCGAGCAGTGCGTTCTCGCCGCCGACAAGGCCCCTTTTTCCGCCCGGTATTTTTCCGCGCTCCAGATAAGGGAAACGCTGCTCCAATTCCTGGAAATAGGGCTACGGATATGACTCGCAGACTACGTCCTGCTCCCACTCTCCATTTTCGACCAATCACCCGAAGAGACATATATTTGATGCCCTTTCCACCAATCCCTATAGACAATGCATCACGAAAATGCACTCCTTCCCCCATTAACGAAACCTCTCCTATTTTTCCTCTTGGCAACGAAGTGTCCGTCGGAAAGTCAGTCTTCCAACAGTTTCCATCGTGATCGGACAAAGTCTTCAACATCTTCCATCAAATCTAGTCCGAAACGAAAAGCTGTCTCCTGACAGTATCCGCCAAGTCCAAAGGTTAACTCGAAAAATTACTATATCTCCGGTATAATTGTACAAGTTCTGTCTGTACTTTGTAAAGCGCGACCACATTAACATCGATACATTGAATCCCATAAATGCCCAATTAATTCGAAGACTCGGCTCGCGATAAATACTCGTGTATTAAAGATCGTGTCTACGTGAAGAACACCAGCTCCACTAAACCCGTAACCGAGCGTACACAACCGAGCGGTCCGGCCTACCTGCGAAGGCCCGATTCGATCCTCCGTATCTCCAACCATTGTACCCACGGCGCATCGACAAATGTAAGCGAAATATTACATGTACATTTTCTGTATTATTAATTTACTCGATTTAACCAGATTGGTTAATTCCAATAAACCCCGAGTCGGTAGAATTTAAGTGTCCAATTATTCCTCAATCGGATAATCGCGTCATCCCATTTTTACCCAAGCACTACCCCTTTTTTACCCTCATCCCGAGCTATTGCGCTAGGCGTAGGCTACAAAGAGGGAAACGTAAAGAAAATATATGCCCACGTCCCCTCAGGACGTGACATATTAAATTTTTGGGGGCTCGTCCGGGATAATAAAAAGGGAATGTGCTGAGTAATCCAATGTCTGCCGACGAATCGAGTAGCTCATTAAATTTAAATGTTACAGAAGATCTAGCAGAACAATCGAGATATTCATTAAGGAGCTCCAGTACTGAATTATTTCCTGGTCTCGAACCAAAAAAACGTTCAGTCAAATCATTAAATTTACCTCGTAAAGCCGAAAACGAAGAAATAACAGTCATGTCGACAAATCAAACACTCTCTTTGAAGGATGCTCTTGATTTCGTTCCGGAATTCAACGGGAAAAATATCCCCTTTTCCGACTTCGCAGCAGGATGCGAAGATGCACGGGATATGCTCCCTCCCGAATCCGAGAGACGTTTTGTAAGATTAGTACGGAGCAAATTAAAAGATCAAGCCAGTAGAGTTATTCAAGAGTCTAAGTTCGAAACAATAGACGATCTCTTAAAATTCTTGAAAAAAATATACGCAACAAACAAAACTGAGGTGCAACTGTTGGGAGAACTCAGCCACATATTCCAAGCAAGCGGCGACAGCGTGATCGATTTTTCCACACGGATCAGGAACAAAGCAAAAGAAATACTTGAAGCTCAAAAAGCATCCCATAGTGGGGCAGAAAATGCCATTCTCAGAAAAACAGTAGATGACTACTTCCTCTCGTGCTTCAAACGCGGGTTGGCAGAAGAAATAGAGCAACGTCTTCCCAAGTGCGACGATGTCGCAACCGCTATAGATCATGCTATAGAAATCGAACGCGACCTCAAGGTGCGTAGAAAACTGCAGGCATCCCTAGTTAGATCCGTTCCAACAAGACCGGTAAAAATGTGCAACATTTGTAAAAAAGATAACCATACGACAGAAACTTGCCGATTTGGGACAGTTACGTGTCAGAAATGCGAGGGTAAAGGTCACAGTGCCAATCAATGTAGAAATAATCAACCCGAACAAAAGACCGTCACGTGTCAAATTTGCGATAAGCCCGGTCACACCGCGAAAACTTGCTACGCCAACCAGAAATCTTCGAATTTTTCTGGTAATCAATCACGCCCCCCGCCTGCTCTTCAATGCCGAATCTGCCATAATCACGGCCATACCGCAGATACATGCTTCAAAATCCGAAATAATTATTCGAAATCTGATCCGCCATCTTGTCGGTATTGCAAAAAAATTGGGCACACGATAGAAAACTGTCGTACCCGCGAATATAATAATTCACGTTATCAAGCGGGAAACGGGCCGAGTGCCTCTCGGACGGACGCGCCGAGCGGCCCCTCCACTCAAACGCGTCAAACAAACACCGTCTCGGTAGAAGCGGCGAACGAGAATACCCGACCTACGCAATAAATTCTGAAAATTTTAATAAATTACCCTCGGTGTGTATCGGAGCACTACCGGAGAAAGGGAAAATTTCAATGTTGTTAGATAGCGGAGCCGTGCCCAATCTAATAAAAAAGGAATATACGAAAAGTATGGTAGACATCGACGAAGAAGACGTCATAAAGTTAACAGGCATTTCCGAGTTACCGGTATTTGGACTAGGGAGCGTACTACTTCGCGTATTCGATTTCGAATCATTATTTCATATTATACCCGACGATGTACCGCTTCCCTAGCCCGGTCTGCTGGGGTCTCGATATTTCTTTGAAACCAAAGCCAATATTAATTACCGAACGGAATGTCTCGAATGTGGGGATAAATCATGGCCTTTTGAAAAACGTACTGAACCCGATGAGGTAATAGAAATCCCAGCCCGTTCGGAAACTTCCTTCCACGTGAAGGTAAATGACAATACAATAAAGGAGGGATACCTCTCGCCTTTAAAAATCCGTGAAGGTGTATACGCCGGCGATTGCCTGGTGACAAACATCCACGGAAGAGCTCATTTGAAGGTTTATAATACCACAAATGATGCTGTAAAATTGATCGTGCCAGTAGTAGAACTGCAGGAATTCGACACTATCGAAGACCTGTCAGGGAACAATCCAAGTCCAAACTGCATGACAATTTTTAATTCTCGTTCGATCCCTCGTGACCCTCTGATTCAGAGCGTAGATTGCACGACAACTACGCTAATCCAGAGCCCAAAAGAGGCCAATTCAAAAGTTTCGACAAAAAATGTCGAACCAAAATCCTGGCATCATTCCGAAGAGGGTGATGATCAAGAAAAACTAAATAAAAAATTCTGTAGCGAGGAAAGAACGAGAATCAAGATCAATCAAAATCCAAAAATCGATTCAATTCAAGGCCAAGGATCAAAAACAACAAAAAATAAAAATGCGAAAAACGCGAAAATAAAATCGAAAGAAAACTCAAAAAACGAAATGAATTTAATTAAAAGTCAAAAATCGAATTCAAATGTCAATTCTGTCTCCACCTCTGAACCAATATCGCATAAAGCCAAAAATAATTCGGAGCGTTCAGAAATAATAAAAAGCCTCTTGCGACTTGATCACCTCGCCAAGGTAGAGTCAGATCACGTCGATAAAATTATTAAAGAATACTCAGATCGATTTCACATAAAGGGAGAACCATTGGAGTCGACACGTATGCTTCGACACAAGATCCCTACGGTCGACGACCTGCCGGTAAACGCCAAGCAGTATAGGTTTCCTCAAGCCCTTAAGGGCGAAGTCCAGCGTCAGGTAGACGAGCTACTGGACTCGAGGATTATCGATCATTCTCAATCCCCAAACAACAGTCCTGTTTGGATAGTACCGAAAAAACCAGACTCCAACGGTAATAAACGTTGGCGAATGGTAATTGATTTCCGGGCCCTAAACGACAAAACAATCGGTGATTCATATCCACTACCGAACATTACCGATATTTTAGACCAATTAGGGCGCGCAAATTACTTCTCGGTCTTTGACCTGGCATCCGGGTTCCATCAGATTGAAATGAACCCTGAAGACAAATCGAAAACCGCCTTCTCTACTCCATATGGTCACTACGAATTTTCAAGAATGCCTTTCGGACTTAGAAATGCCCCGGCGACTTTCCAGCGCTTAATGGATATCGTATTGAGTGGACTCCAGGGAGTATCCCGCTTCGTCTATCTCGACGATATCGTGATATATGCCAAGGATCTAGAGGAGCATGGTAAAAAGATTCAGGAACTGATGGAACGATTACGTAAAGCTAATCTCCAGTTGCAACCGGACAAATGCGAATTCCTCAGACCAGAAGTTAATTACCTAGGACATATAATCGGTAAGGACGGACTGAAGCCAGATCCGAACAAACTATCGGCAGTCAAGGATTTTCCAATACCCAAAAACGTTAAAAATATTCGGCAATTTCTGGGCTTAACGGGATATTACCGTAGGTTCATTAAAGATTTCTCAAAAATCGCAAAACCGCTAACTCGAATTCTAGAAGACAAAACCGATTTCGAATGGACGGACGAAACGCAAAGAGCTTTCGACATTCTTAAAAATAAACTTTGCGAAGCTCCTATTCTACAATACCCCGATTTCGAAAAACCGTTCATCATCACAACTGACGCTTCCGGCTTCGCCTTAGGCGGAGTCCTATCACAAGGTGAAATAGGTAAAGACAAACCGATAGCCTATACATCGTGCGTATTAAGAGGGGCATCCCTTCGGTACGACACCTACGAAAAAGAGGCAATGGCTATCATTCACAGCGTAAAAGCGTTCCGACCCTATATATATGGTAGGAAATTCACTCTCGTCACCGATCACAAGCCTTTGGTTTGGTTCAAAACGGCCAAAGACGCGAATGCACGCGTCCTAAAATGGCGACTTAAACTCTCAGAATACGACTACGACGTCGTGTACAAACCTGGTACTTTGAATTCAAACGCTGACGCATTGTCGCGTAATCCAATTGAAAAATTAGAAGAAACCGAAATCGTTACTCACTGCAAACAAAGACAAATAAGAAATTCAGTAAACGCGTTACTAGAAATAAACCGTCTATCGAAAGAATCCGGTAGTAGCGAAGAGGAAGGTGGAAGCCCCATAAGGTTCACAACTCAGGTAGATGTCCACCCCATCCCTCAGGAAAAAAAAATAAACGTCACTCGCTCTCAAGCGAAGAACGACGTAACTACAAATACAAAAGAAACTGCACGAGAACAAAAATCATTTGGTGACGATACACCGGCAAGAACCGATGCACCCTCACCAAAAGGGACATATATGCGTACCGAACCCCGGCACCTTACTCGCCGAAACCGTAAGGTCGTAAACTACGAGGAAAGTAGTGGCGATGAAACAGAAACCGAGGTTATAAGACCCGCACGTGTTAGGCGCCCCAAGAAGGTTATCGACCGAAAAACAGCTGAGGGCCCTAGCCAGCGCAAAGCATCCCGTATTCCTAATTCCCAAATTCCCACTGATTCTAATTCCAATGATCCGACAGATTTTAACTCCGATTCGGTTGACTCGCAATCCTCCGAAGATGAGATACCTTTGACTCACGGAACAAAGGTACCTGAATTTCAAATTGCTAATTGTGTCACGACGAAGGAATTGTTTCATTTCCGAAACGATCACTTAGTCTATTTTGTTGATTCAGCTGGTAAACCATGCGACTCTGGAGCACAAAAATTATTGGAATTGAACAAACTTCCCCTCTGGAAAGATTTGACAGTAGGCCAAGCCTACAGTAAGAAGGTTGGAAAAAAATATCACATTGCATTAGTTATCAAAGGCGAGAATTCCGGATCGTTATCTTTCATATTAGAGGACATTAAAGAAAGCGTAAAAGAGTTGAGAGACCTCTGCGAAATTCTCAAACTCGAATCGTGGAGCATTTGTCATACAAATCACGTCGAACACATAGTATGGACTGACGTCATGAATATCATAAAAGAAACATTCACAAACAGCCAAGTAAAAATAATAATTTGCTTAGGAACTCTACGCTACGTGCCAATTGAAAAACGAGATTCGATCTTTTACGAAATGCATAAGTCCCCAATTGGAGGACACAAGGGTGTCTCAAAAACATACAATAGAATTAAACGCGAATATTTCTGGGAAGACTTGAAATCAGATATCCAAAGAAGAATCCAACAATGCTTAGAGTGTCAACTAAAAAAATTAGTCAGAGTCAAAACAAAACAACCAATGATAATAACGGACACTCCGGGCACAGTCTTTGAAAAAATTTCAATGGACATAGTAGGTCCAATGCAACGTACCTCGAATCAGAACGAGTACATTCTCACTATTCAAGATCACCTCTCGAAGTATTGTGTCGCTATTCCACTCCCAAATGCACTAGCGACAACGGTTGCCGATGCATTTATAAAGAAATTTATATGCGTTTTTGGTGCACCCAAGGCGCTATTAACAGATCAAGGAAGTAACTTTTTGAGCGGTCTCATGAAACGGGTCGCAAAACGATTTCGTATCAAGCGATGTCGAACGACCGCGTTTCATCCTGAATCCAATGGATCCCTCGAGAGATCTCATCATGTACTGGCTGAGTTTTTGAAACAATATACGGATAAAGACAATGAATGGGATTAATGGTTAGAATTGGCAATGCTCTCGTATAACACAAGTGTTCATGAAAGTACGAAATATACTCCGTACGAAATAGTCTTTGGCAAATTAGCGAGAGTTCCATCAAGCGAACCACTTCGAGAATCCGATCAGCTACCCACTTATCGCGGGTATTTAATTGAATTAATCACGAGAATAAACGGCATCAGAAACCTCGCCTATGAAAATCTAGTCTCGTCCAAACATCGTTCAAAGAAATATTACGATAAGAACGCTAATCCCAAGAGTTTCAAGGTAGGAGATTTCGTCTATCTCCAAAAGGGTCCCAAACCAGGTAAACTCGGAGACCATTATACTGGACCACATAAGGTTCTAGAAAAACTGGACAAGGGTAACGTAAAAATCCATTATAATAACAAAACACGAATAGTGCATGAAAACCGATTGCGATACTCACACATTAACACCGAAACCAAAAACAAAAAGAAAAACAAACCACCAAGAGACGACGAATCCGATTTTAATCCTAATTAAATGAATAACCACAACAATTACACTGTTTTTTTCAGATGGCTGTTACCAAACCATTCAGAAACATCAACGGGTATAACTTTTATGGAATTCCAAAAACAAATTCGAAATTCCAAAAACAAATTCAAATTTACAAAAACAACAACGCTGTCAATTGAGAATTATCCAACACTAATTTACACGATATTCGCCCAATGTTAACTCTACATTTGTATCTGACGAGCGACACATCCAGAAACAAATTGAAACGCTATACCTATACGCTATACGCTATATACTTATTCAATAATGTAATCGAGAATGTTAAATTCTTTAAAATAGTTTATCTCCTGCGATACAAGCACTAGACGAATTTACATATGGTTCAATGAAAGCTCCAAGCCATATGGCGATACTAGCTAGCGAAGTGGTACACGTTATTCAATCTATACCGATAGAAGTAAACCTGATCAGGTTAAAAGAATGTTAAAAGTGTGTTAAAAGAAGGCTAAAGGATCATTAAAAGAATGGTAAAAGAATATTACGATCAACCTGTCACTCGTGGGAACGAAAAATATCTCCTTACTCCTCGAACTCATAAATTACCAAAAGAAAATTTCAAACAACCTGTAATTCCTTACTTCCTCCATATTACCTTTATGGAGACATCTGGTACAAGTTCATGGCTGCTCCTGACGAAGCCATACTACCTGCAAGCATGAAGCCGACGACGAAGTCTACTTGGCGATACACCAACCCAGAACTACCATGTGGGATATATTCCGCAGAAGACATCGACAACGTACGAAAACAAATCATGTTTCCTGTAGAGCAGCCCGCTGCCATAAACAATATGGCACGAGGCATCAGTGGTCAAAACACTGTCAACCAAGCGGACTCCATCTGGAATCGCACGTGGGAAAAATTCTCTCAATTCGGTACAGCAAACGCTGGTGTCACCCGAATGTTACCCATCGTTCGATCAAGCACGCTTCTCTCAGATACGGTGATCCATACGTACAGCCTATGGACTGTCTACGGCTGGTCGGTCTACCTCGTCGGTGCAGTATGGGACTCGGTTACGCACCTCCTGATGCACCTGGCTAAACGACCTAAGAAGATAACGTCAACGGGGGAACTGGTCAAGAACTTCATAAACCCGTCACAGCTCCTTCAACCGAACCAAAGGATCGAGTCAAGACCAACGCTGCAACACATGATCTCTACATTAACATCTCCGATCGTTCAAGGTACGATCAACGTCCTAAAACACGTTCCTTCCCTTTGAGTTCGCACGAGAAGACATTCTAGTATCAAAACGACCATTTTAGTCATGCCTAATAACGTTTTTCTCTATTCTCATTATTATTGTTCTTCTAACCTTGTCAAGTAAGATAAGTTGAAATGAGTAAATAAGTATTTATTCGTAAGGAAAAAGAAAGGAGAAAACGCGTAAATATATATCTTACAGTGAAGTAAAAAACATATATACATAATGTTAAAAAAGAAACAAAAAATCTCGTACGTAAGTCTTTTAAAAAGAAGCACACACGCTTTCTTATAAGGTGATAATCAAATTCATGCGTCCCTCCTAAGCGTAAGATAACTATAAGTAACAACGTCATATTAGATACCAATCCTCGCATATATTTAAGTCAAATTGTCAGTCGATCAATGACAATGCCAATTCACACTATCGTGCCACTATTTTTTCGATCGCAACCCCAAACGAACCTGATCGAGCGAGACGCTCAATCCTAAAGGGGGGAGGTGTCACGTCGCGACCAAATGCGCACAATGAATTTCTTTTTCTTGCTTTCTCTTATCTTTTTGAGCCCCGGCGAAGACGCAGGGACGACGCGATTTCTCATGGAAATCGTGAACGACCACGTACGCGCGATAGAGGTATTCTCATTTTTCGACGGATATTTACATTTTTCTTTAAGCTTAGACCTACACGCCGGAAATGTAGGCTATTGATAATAAGTAAGCGTCCCGTGCTTTCCCACGCGAGAGCACAGCAGTCTTAACGACATGAAGAACAAATACACACTCGCCAGAACGGAATCCTCGAACCTAGGAAACCACCCCGTCATAAAACACCACGTGCACTCGCGGGCCTTGGTCAACAAGCCCTATCTCGAGCAGTGCGTTCTCGCCGCCGACAAGGCCCCTTTTTCCGCCCGGTATTTTTCCGCGCTCCAGATAAGGGAAACGCTGCTCCAATTCCTGGAAATAGGGCTACGGATATGACTCGCAGACTACGTCCTGCTCCCACTCTCCATTTTCGACCAATCACCCGAAGAGACATATATTTGATGCCCTTTCCACCAATCCCTATAGAAAATGCATCACGAAAATGCACTCCTTCCCCCATTAACGAAACCTCTCCTATTTTTCCTCTTGGCAACGAAGTGTCCGTCGGAAAGTCAGTCTCCCAACAGTTTCCATCGTGATCGGACAAAGTCTCCAACATCTTCCATCAAATCTAGTCCGAAACGAAAAGCTGTCTCCTGACAGTATCCGCCAAGTCCAAACGTTAACTCTAAAAATTACTATATCTCCGGTATAATTGTACAAGTTCTGTCTATACTTTGTAAAGCGCGACCACATTAACATCGATACATTGAATCGCATAAATGCCCAATTAATTCGAAGACTCGGCTCGCGATAAATACTCGTGTATTAAAGATCGTGTCTACGTGAAGAACACCAGCTCCACTAAACCCGTAACCGAGCGTACACAACCGAGCGGTCCGGCCTACCTGCGAAGGCCCGATTCGATCCTCCGTATCTCCAACCATTGTACCCACGGCGCATCGACAAATGTAAGCGAAATACTACATGTACATTTTCTGTATTATTAATTTACTCGATTTAACCAGATTGGTTAATTCCAATAAACCCCGAGTCGGTAGAATTTGAGTGTCCAAATATTCCTCAATCGGATAATCGCGTCATCCCATTTTTACCCAAGCACTACCCCTTTTTTACCCTCATCCCGAGCTATTGCGCTAGGCGTAGGCTACAAAGAGGGAAACGTAAAGAAAATATATGCCCACGTCCCCTCAGGACGTGACAGTACGCCATATCGTTAACGACTTTGTTTTCGCTTTCGGGTTCTAAATTAATAAATGAGGGACCTAAATTTTTGGCGCCGGGGTGGCCTAGCAGATTAAATTTTGTTTTGTCCTATCCATATATGTTTTAAAGAAGGGGAAAGAGAATTGTTTTTTTTTGCTATTTTCTCCCAATATTTGTATTGTAGTCCGCAAAGTTGTTATTATTCGAATATGAAAAGCTTGAGACGTTTGCAAAAATTTTATTTTTAGATCCTAGAAGCTTGGAAACTTTTCAATTTTTCAGTTTCCGTTCGAAAATTTATAATACGTAAAAATTTCGATTTTTATTTTAAATATTGAAGGTTTGTAAAATGTTATTTTCCGAATATTGAAAGTTTTCGATTTTCCTTCTGTTTATGAATATTTATAGTGGGTAAAAAAATGTCAATTTCGAAATATCTAAAGCTTTTAAATTTTTTCGAATATTGCGAGTTTCAAAGGTTTTCAGTTTCGGTTTTTCCTCCGTTTTTCCTCAAATATTTATTATGTGTGGACAGTTTTGTTTTCTTCGAAGAATTTCTTTTCTCGTTTTTATTTTAGAGTTCGTAACATTTCATTTTTCGGGTTGTACGGTTTAAGAAATTTTCAATTTTGTTTTTTTTTTTTTCATATATTTATAATGTATAAAAATGTTGTTTCCTTCGAGGTATTTAAAATTTATAAAATTTTGTTCTTCTTGAAATATTTAAAGTTTGCAAAATTGCAGTTTCCGGGTTTCACAAATTTGAAAAATTCTCAATTTTCGTTTTTATTTTATTTTTTCAAATGTTTATAACGTGTAAATACATTTTGTTTTTCGGCTTTTATAGATTTGAGATGTTTTCAGTTTTCGTGCTTCTCTTTTTTCACATATTTATAATATGTCAACATTTTGTTCTCCTTGAAATATTTCGAGTTTGCAAAACGTTATTTTTCGAATGTTGAGCGTTTGAAGAGTTTTCAATTTTCTTGTTTTTTTTTATTCTCAAATTTTATAATGTATGAAAAGTTTTCTTTCTTTAAAATATTTAAAGTTTATAAAATTTTATTTTTCGAATTTTACAAATCGCTTCCTATGCAAATTAAAAGGCGAAGGGGACGCAGAGACGACGAAGTTTCGCTACGCGTGTGTTTGTGTGCTTATTGTGTGCATGAGTGAGTGCAATAGCGGTAGGAAGCGAAAAAGAAATAATGAATAGCGTATTGCGTTTTCAATACGCACATATTGAGTTTTATCGATGTGACAATCTAACGATATACGTTCATGTATCACATGGGTTCTGGCGATGTCGGATGCTTACACACACTTTAATGTGTGGGGAAAAACGTATTTCATTGCCACTCTTAGAGGAGGGCTTGAGAATAATACAGGAAAAAAGTGAGTTTCAAAATTACATACAGTACCGAGATGAGAAGGAATAATTTCATAAAAACGGCTTGAGTCCAGTTATTCCCTTCCTTCCTTCTATATTGTCCGTGTGATTGAGTAAGTTCGTTTTTATATTCCCTGAGTGAGTTAGTGAGTTCCTTTTGTTTTCCGTGAGTGAGTGCCTTTTGTTTTTCGTCTCGTCCGTATGTCTCGTTTGAACGTTGAGCGTGTAGATTGCGTGCGGAGCGTCTAAGATGTTTTTTTTTTATAAAACTTTGAGCGGTTTGATCAGGCCCACTGAGTTTTTGTTTTTCACTTTTTTTTCTTTCGTAAACTTTTGAGACGCGAGAGGGGCATTTCGCGAATTTCACTTCTGACACCAGTTGTGACGGTCCGAGCGGATGATTAAGGGATGCGCGAGGTGTTATTGAGCGAGACGGGGACGATTGTAGTTGAGATATTTATTGGCGAGTACTAACTGTCGAGGGAGTGCACGCTGCGACGTTTAGGAGATTCGGAGATGGACTGCTGGCTCTCGGTCCAGCAGGAGGAAGGGTGATTGAGCGGAGGGGCCTAAGGAAGGTGGAGGGGATGCCACGGGCGAGTGTGACGAAGCGCGTGGGCTCAGGAATAATGGGACTCAGATGAGAGAGGAAAGAGAGAGGATGCTGATGAGGATTTCTAGGAAGGAAGATTTGGTTTCTGCTAAGGGTTTCTAGGAAGGAAGATTAGGTTTAGGTAAGAGCTGTGGAAAGCGGTTGATATGAGGGCGTGAGGCTGGGTTTAGGAATAGGAGTCGTGTGGGACCGTGACAAGATAATCCGAACCGGAGATACTTTGCTTACCGCCGGTCACTTTTTTTCCGGGATTTGAAAATAAAAAATGCCAATCTAAAGCTAACAGATGCCACTACACTGCCTAATACTTTTCGTTTTGCCTTAATATAACGGCTTAATTCACCCAGAAGAAAAATATATGACAATTGGACATTTTTTTGTTTTTTTTTCTTTCAGTCAAGAATTACAAGCTGCATCTTTCTCGCCGATTGGGGACTGCAGTGGCAACACGCACATGGAATAGGCTGATAAATCTGCAGTTATTATTGTTTCATGTTGAACATTTTTTTTATACATTTCAAATATACATCAAAAGATACCCCAGTGTTTACAGGGCTCACTTGTTTTTTCCCTTCTAAAAAAATACCCAAAAAACGCGTTTTTGGACCGTCGAATCTGTACAGTAAATTTTTCGTCGTATACTAAATGCACCCTCTAAATTTTAAATCAATCGTCTACACCGTTTCTATTCGTTTAAAATAAAAGAAAAAGTTTTGAACACAGGGAGATGCCTAATTGTTATAATGTAAAGGGAGAAAAATTGTCATAATGTACTGAGTGATTTGACAGTCTTTCTTATGATACTTTAAACATTTTCTCACACTATTTCGTGCGTAAAACTGCTATTTAGCGAAGGGCATAGGCATTTCCCTATGTTAAAAAGTGTTTCTTTAATTGTACATTTTGTAGAAACGATGTAGACGATCGATACAAAATTTGGAGGGTGCATTCAGTTTATGACCAAGAATTTATGTATAAATTTGGATCAAATGTTAAATTCGAATTTACAATTATTTTCTTACATATTGGCACCTTAACCTTCGAGAATGATGCTTCGGATTGCGATTCAAATGGGCTCGCAGACATTGTAACAGCTGTGGCTGATGGGAATCCTCAGTTCTCCTGCGTCGTCTAAATCTGACGAAAACATTGTTTCCCATTCTTTTTTTTACTCTGCCCTGTGAGAAGAGAGCGATGAATAACGATTAAGGGGGGAGATACCTGTAGGCGGTGAAAAAAATTTTACGATGTCGTTTTAAAAGGAAAGATTGCTTCACGGACAGACAGCGCATCGATCGCGAATTCGGTCTCGATGCTTCGCACTGGGACGAAGAGTCGAAGCCAAACAGACGGCGGTCGCTGAGCGCGCGCGCGCGTGTGTGTGTGTATTTGCTACACCGACCGCGTGCAGAAAGAACGAATGGAACCTTGGAAACTTAAAAAATTTTACAATGCTCTTTGTTTAAACAATTGCGATCGGCATATTTTTCTCTGCCATGGCTTATCTTCGGCAGGTTGTCTGCGGCCGACCAAATTCGCGAGCGAACGAGATCGACCGGGTCTCACTCTGCGAAAGAGTGGTAAAATTTTATTATTACTGCAAAAAAAATACGTTTAGCATTTTTTCTCTCTGCCGGAATTTATCTTCGGCAGGTTTCTCCAAGGATCGAATTTTCTAGCAATGACGCTCGGAGAAGTCTCGCTCTACAGAAGAGTGGTAAAATTTTACTATCGTGAATTGTTTAGAGGTCATCGGTGTAAAATTTTCGAAAAATCGTTTTGTTGGAAACACTTTTAAGAAATCCTTGGAACCTTAAAAGATATGATGCATATTCGTTTGTAGCTGAAAAAAAAACAATTATAAAGTTTTTTTCGAGCTATTTTTTAAGGAAGTCTGCGGCGCTGAAAAACGTCTTTGGCGATGTCTCATGCCGGTAGGCGCAGTTCTCAACTCTTGTAAGCCTATTGTGGGGACAGAGTCACCGACTAAAAATAGTTTTATTTTCGACCAATAGGTGGCATTAGATTACGAGGAAAAAAACTTTTTCAGCTGTAGCGTTTTTGAAACCGGTAACTTCAAACACGTTTTTCTGAAAACCATGATTTTGATATCGGGACGTAGCAGAACTGAAACAATGTTCGACCAATCGACTTGAAATTTTAACTGTTGTTTCGTATATTGCTTTAACAGTCAAGGACAAGCGCTTTTTTTCGATTGACTGAAAATTGTAAAAAAATATATCACTTTTTACACCCAACCCCAAAAAATTAAAGAAGCAGAAAATTTTTTCACTTTTTAAAGTGTTTTTTGAAAGGCTGTATCAATGTTAAAATAGTCGTATCAAGATAAAAAAGAAAAACATTATTAAGCTTCAAGTTTCTAGTTTGAGATCTTTTGGCAAAATAATTTTGTGAGCTACGGTTATCACGCAATCATAAGAGATAGCGAGAAAATTGTTTTTCGAAATTTATTTTTTCAAGGGATTTTTTACAGTTAAATCAGTGCATAGGTCCGTTAGCTTGTTTATTCAGTTCCAATTTGGTTTTTTTGTGGTCTCTCTACGTCAACTTTTTGCTGAGATATCTGACTTATAATAAAAAATGTTCCTTTTGTGTTTGATCAATGATATCACAGCAACCAATGAACGCTTAGGAAATTAATTAGCAGAAATTAATGGGCAGCTTAAAAACTTGAATAAATTTCGTACAAGACCCTTTCGTTGATTTTTCAGAAAAAAATTATTTTTCACCATTAATTTTAGTTTGAAAAATAGGACAAAAAATGACATTTTATGGTTTTTCAGTAAATCTACTACTCCATTACAAATATTGGTAGAAAGACTAATATCGCCACGTTTTTTTTTCAGCTTCATGTACCCCTAATAGCCGTGTAAATTTTCAAATTGATCCATCGACCCGTTTTTCCGGACCGATCGATCAAAGTTTTACAAAAGAATTAAAGGAACAAGTGTTCCTAAACATCGTGTAATCATGATCAAAATGAAAACACCCATTATCGTCGACTATTTATAGAACTTTGCAGTAGTTGCTTGTTAAATTTAAGAAAAAAATTGAGAAATTAAAAAAAATCCTAATCTGTTTAAATTTGTAACATTTTTCAGGAAACAATGGTAACTCGTTGTTGCTACGCTTCGGCTTTTGCGCACCATAATTTCACTCATCTTTAATTGCATTGATTAAAAGTTGATACCCCCAAGCGGTATTCACTAGTCGATCTGAGAACTTGTATGCCATTAACCGTCGATATTTTCTGCGAAGGTTATTAGGGATAGAAAATCACTTTTTTTTTCAAAAATGATCTCTTGTTTGGAAGGAAAAACCAATGGACAGTATTTTTCAAAAACTAATCTTTTTTTGGTCAATTTTTTCTACGTTTTGGTAAAAAAAATTAATCCAATGTTTTTGTAAACACTTATTTTTTTTCAGATTTTGATCATGCCTAGTTTTGAAAAAAAAACGATCGTTTTCCATAAACCTAATAATATTCGTAGAAAATATTGAGAGTTAATTGCATAAATGTTCTCAGATCGACTTGATACAGCTTGGGAGTATCAACTTTAATTGATGCAATTAAAGATGAGTGAAATTAAAGTGCGCAAAGGCCGAATCGTGTGAAAAATGAGTCAGTATTGTTTCCTGAAATATTTTACAAATTAAAAAAAAATGTCAATCTCTCGAATTTTTTTCTTATATTTAATAAGTAGTGCCAAGTTGTGAAAAAAGTCGAAGAAAATTAGTCTTTTTATTTTGATGATGATGACAAGATGTTTAGGAATAATGCACTTGTTCCTTTAATTGTTTTGTAAAACTTCGATCAACTTTTGGTGGAAAACGGTTCGATGAATCAATTTTCAGACTAACAAGGGTATTGGGAGTAAATCAAGCTGAAAAAAACACGCGGCAACATTAATCTTTGCATCAATATTTGTAACGTAGTGGTAGATTTACTGAAAATCCAGAAAACGTCATTTTTTGTCCTTTACCAAATAACGGTTAAGGGTGAAGAAAATAATCACAAAAGTCAACGAGAGGGGCTGGCAGGATATTTATTCGACTTTTCAAAGCTGCCCTCTAATTCCCGTTGCGATAATTAGTTGCTGAGATATCGATAATCAGAGACAAAGGATCTTTTTTCATTCGAAATCGGATATCTCAGCAAAAAAATTGATATAGAGAGATAAAAACCAAATTAAAGCCGAATAAACAAGCTAACTGACCTATACATTGAGTTAACTGAAACAAAATTCCTTAGTCCGATGACCCCTGAAAAAAAAACAAATTTGGAATTTTTTCTCCCGGTATTTCTTATGACTGCGCGATAGCCGTAGATCACTATTTTTTTGCCAAAATATCTCGAAACTATCATCTTGAAGCTTCAAAAGGCTTTGTTTTCATCTCGATGCGACAATTTTTCACATAGACGCAGCGCTTTAAAAAACGCTAAAAAATGAAGAAATTTTGTTCCTGTAATTTTTGGAGTCGTATATGAAACGTATGGTTCAAGACACAGACTTTTTTTTAACCCGTTTCTTTTCTTTAACTATTTTGAAGATTCCCCTCATTTGAGTGCTAAAACTAACGTAATAAACGAAAATATTTTACTCTTAGTTCCACGATTAAATTTACGATAGATCTACTGCGTTCCACGGAGAGGGTATGAGGTTGGAGTTTGCATCGTTGGAACGCAATCAAAATTAAAATTTGTGAAGTCCTATTTTATATTTCGGCAACCTTTGCTTACAATAATCCTCCAAGCATTTTTCAAGATATCTATTTATTTAGCGATGTATAATCTAAATAATTTTAAAAAATATTTTCGATAACAATAAAAATATGGAAAATAAAATATAAACAAGACCTTTCGTTGCGTTTCAACAATGCAAACTTCAACAGCGTGGAGCGGCTTGACTGAAAGCCAGTAGTGCTATAGCGACTCGTGCACCGCCATTTTTTATTCTGTTAACAAATAACCTTTTTTACATACTTTAATATATATCTAATAAAGCGTAAAAGTTATTTTAACTATGGTTTTTCTTGCTTTCTTAAAAAAAAAAATATCAAAGGTAACGGTCGAAAATGGGCAGTGTCAGTGGGGTCCTCCTTCCTTTGCCCACTGGGTCACTTTGACCCGGACGAACTTGAAATAAAATGATGGCTTCCTCAATATTGAATGTTTTCAATAATTTTTGTCAACAACTTAAATTTGGACTTTCCGAATTGCTAAGGATGGTAAGATGGTCACATCTTATCACCCTTTGAAATAAATTTAAACAAATACCTCGAGCATTATTTAGATTCACCTTGTCCACCGCTCGACTCAAAAAGGTATGCAAAAAGTGCAGATGCACCCGACGACGGAGATACAGCCTGGTCTTATTCTCCTCGAAGAGCTTCTTCGGCGATATTTTGTCCATCGAACACCAGTAACAAGCAACGGAGAAGAAACTCTTTCCTATGCCGGTCACACCGTTGCTCGAGTCACAGAGAACATATTTTCTCGGAGCCCATGATGAACGGAGTTTTCGGTGGAGAATCGATAACTCGGTGTAATAAGATCCTGGAAGTTGAGGTAACATGCTTTCACCTGGATGAGCATTTCACCCTCATCGAGTTGAGGCTTAGGTTTTCTCAGTGCCGGTGTTTTCTCCTTCGGCTTCTTGCTGTCACTATGTTCCTCGATCTTCTTCATGTAATCGGCCGCGGCGGTTTTCTCGTCGATTATCTCTTTGTCGGGCGTCGTTGTCGGGATTTCTCGTCGGTGGTGTGCCGGCGTCCTGAGGCGTCGCCCTCGACCATCGGGCTCGTTTCGTTCTTCACAGCAAAAAAAGAAACACCAAAACGCAACGAAAACAAACTTCACTCTATCACACATACACATCGTATGAAATATATTTCGAACGAATGTGCGAGGTTATAGCTCCGGCTTCCGACCTGTCAAAAAATAAATTATTCCGGAAGGAGGCGAGCGCGGTCGGTAAAAACAGTACAAAGCGAGCTGCGCGCCGCCAGTGAGAAAACGGATGAACTGAACTCTCACTCCGGTACCTAATATTTTGAGCTTCGTTGGTACATTTTTGCTACATTTATGTAAAAATTTCGAAATGCTTTTTCTCCGCCATTTGTTCATGAAAACAGGTGAAACAAAACTTAAAATGTGTGCTTTTTCACTGTCGAGAGCATGGTTCTCGCCAAATTACCGAAAATGCGATGCAATGGTTGATAATTCACAGTTTTTCGCCTGGTAACCACAAACTGTACATTTTTTTTTCGAAATTTTAGCAAATAGCGCGAACCATGCTCTCGGAGCAAGCGTCCTGCATGCACACAACAAATTTCATTCCAATTGGTTGTCCCGTTTGGGAGAATTTTCATTTCAAAATTTCGAAGCGGTCTCCGGCGTGTGGCACATGGCCTTAAGGTAGACGGCCCGGTTGCCGTCAGGGTCCTAGTGATCGTCACGTTTACGCATTAAATAAGTATTTTAAAATGAAACTCATTCCTTCGTGCATATCTGTGGTATATTAGCTCCCAGGAGGTATTTACTGTGTTGTATTATATTTTCGCACCCGTAAGTATGTACGTGTTCAAGAATAATCAAATTCAATATATTCCGCTACGACGTCTAGCTGTCATTTCGGCCGAATCCTTCATTAGGAGGTTATCGTGAGCCATGTCACATCTCGGGTGATTTGAGAATGCCTGTGGACTTGCGTGAAGTAAGTTTTCCTTCAAGTGATTAACCAGGATCTTAGTTTTGCGTTTAGCATAAAAAATTATAGTTTTATGTTAATTTCAACGAGTTTTCATATATGACGATTACCGGTTCAACAACATAAACACTCTGCCGATTAATCGCCATGGCTGTCGACAACTGGGACAATGTTAGCAAAAAAGAATCTTACGAATCGAATATTAGTTTATAGAAAATCAGGAAAGAAATATTGGGTTCGTAATTAGCATTGTCTGAAGGATCCACGGACCAGCAATCATCATACACATATTCGCGATAGTAAAAAGATATACATATAATTAAATGTTGTCGATTACTGGGTCGTGACCATGTCGATAACTGGGTACGTCTTGAACACAGGTGAACACCACTGGATTGAAATAATATTAAAAATTATTATATGAAAAAATAGTTGTTTATAATGACTACAAATAAATAAAAAATTTAATTCTGACGTAATAGGCAATAATTAGTTTTGTTTTTGAAATGAATAAAGTTGTATGGAAGAGAAATTTATGTTTCAAACTCTTTAACAAATGTTTCAATAAAAATCATAAAGTTTGTGACCGAGTGCGTAATAATAAATATCAAAAATATTTATTTTTGTACATTTGGCTCCATTTTTAAGAAAGTCGCATTTTCGACTGAAACAACGGCCTTTGTTCTTTCCAAAAACCGCAATTGTTAATCGATTGAAAAAATCGTGTGTACATCGCTATAAAATGTATTTTAGAAGTTATAGTTGAAATTTGAAGTCAATCGGTTAAAAAATGTAGGACCTACGAGTCCGCTCGATTTTGAAAACATTTCTTCATGGAAAACGCGTTTCAAGTTTTAAAAACATTTTTTTAGATGTCTTTAAAAAAAAATTCCACCTAAAATAGCTTTTGCATAACATTTTTGGCATGTTTATGCATTATTTAAGTCGATACAAACGAAACTATTTATTTTTTCGAAGGCATATAAGGCCTCAAATCAGTTGGAACGCATGTGACGATTAGTGGGACGTTCCCATGGCGATTACCAGACCAACTATCATGGCCGCATGACGATGAATCGTACAATAGCATATTATAACCTTTACGAAATATTTTCTCGAAAACTGTACCAGGCACGGGAATTTCACAACGATCTTCTTCTTCGTAATAAAAAACTCATTAAGAACGGCTTAAAATAACTTTCACTCACTTTCCTGGTTAAGCTCTAGCAATTTGCAAAGTCAAGCGATCTGCTTAAGGTGACGATTACTGGGCCATCTACCTTACCTAATATTTTTTTTTACTCTTTTTTTAAAATAGCAGCCCTAGCACGGTCGTCTAAACGGCATTTTCAAAATTGGCAATCGATTCTGATGAAATTTGGTATAAATCTCTCTAACCGTATTTTCCAAAACATGACCCTAAATAACTTTGAAAAAAAAATTATATTTTTCATATATTCAGTCTTTTTGTTTCAAAGCGTGCCACTTCATCGATTCTCAACATTTCTCACTTTTTCTTGGTTCATATTCAGCGTATGAGTGTTAACGAAAGAAAAATCTTCGTTGCTGTTTTTTCAGATTAATTCCGCCGACGCTATGTGTCACGCGTCTGACAACATTCGCCGTAACCCGTTTAGAATACCGTGACATACCGCCGCCATTTTTGAAGATTGATAACAAAAAATACCATGTACTAGCCAAAAGTATTGGTAACAAAATAACCAAAAATATTGATAACAAAAAATACCATGTAATAGCCAAAAGTATTAATAAAACACCCTAAGTCTAAAAAAATAGTAAAGAAATCAGTCTTTTTTTAATCCTGAAAATTAACCATTTTTTCCGCGCCTCAAGTTATCTCCCCCCTTAATTCGTTGCGCGACGTACAGGATCGCCAATTAACAAACAGGAAAAAAAACCTGAATGTCAAGCTTGCCAATCTCTGATCCCGCATATCGATCGGATTTAGCGACAGCAAACACGATGGCGATAACGATAGTAAAGCTTGTCTCATCACGATGTTCTCAAGGTTCTCACGGCGGGCTAAAATAAAATAGCACATGGAATAAATCCCGTCGATTATTCCTGCAAAGGGAAGTAAAATCCTATACCGATTCGACTCCACTACGGGAAATTTTATTTATTTTTAATTTAAAAAAAAATTCTCACAAATCATTTAAAATAGAACGGTGAGAAATTCACAGATTTGAGACACGAGATGGATCCAGGTACAAGCAGAAAACCATCCACGGTCCAATATCACTAGCAGCATGGATTCGAAGCCGTGAAACTGAGTTAATTAAAATGCGATATCAGATATTGGAAGTGCACTCGATCCTAGAATAGAGGTATACGAGACTGGCGGTGTAGAATTGGGGGGGGGAAGGGGGGGGGGGCAGGAAGAATAGCGCTGTTTGATGGTGGTGGGTTGAGCTTTCAAGAGTGTACACGTCGCATGTGCGGTAGCCGCAGGTGCGAGGATCGCTCTGAGAACGTGACGTTTAGGATACTCGATGGGATGAGAAGAGACCAACTGATATGGTATATGGGTACGCCGATGATTCACAGCGCAGCGGAGACGCGAGGAGAGAGCCACGCTGGATACGTTGATGGACGACGAAACCAGGGAGCGAATGAGCGAATGCTTCCACAGCGATGTGAAGCTGCATCCAATATATATATGGGATATTCAACGCCATTTCAGCTGGCCCGTGACCTGTTTTTTAAAAGATGACTTTTTTTTTAATTTTATTTTAAAAAATTCTGTAAAGGAGAGTGACCCATTCTATGATTTTTAAGAGTAGTCTCATCGTGAGCCCATTTTCCATCTATTTTTTCGAATTAATCATTTTTTTAAACGATTTTTATCATATTAATGTCCAATAATAATAATAATGATTTTATGATTTGCAATTCGGCTTCGACAGGCCAGAAACGGTTTATTTTTCATTTGTACTGAATTTAACAAATAAAAGTGATTTCGATTTAAAAAAAATCGTTAAATTAATTGATTTCGAATTAATAAAAAAAATAGAAGGAAAATGGGGTGACGATGACACTCGTCTCAAAAATCATAGAATGGGTCAGTCTATTTTAGAGATTTTTTTGAAAAAAGGCAATCATCTGAAAAGAAATAGTTTTCACTTTAGAAGCAAAAAAACGTTGACATTGATAATCGAAAATTATTTTCATATTTTTTAGTAAAAGTATGCTTCGAAATGAAAAAAAAATATAAGTATAGTGCCATTTGTCGATATCTCAATTACTTCAGAAGTAATTAGCATTTAAACGTTTAAAACCGAAATTTAAAAAAAATATAAGTCCTAAAAGAGAAGATATAAAAATCTAAAAATTGGAGGTCTATTCCTTTCATGAGGTACAATTTTACAAAATAAAAATTGGGAAAACCAAAAATAGTCGAGGTCACGGTCTAGCTAAAATGGCATGGAATATCCCATATATATATCGCGATGGCTTGACATCACGAACAAATCAAACGGGCGGGTTTTGACGCCGTGTTCTGGTCAGCGAGCAACCACCACGCAAGGTATCCCCAATACAACCTTCCGTGTCTCTCTGAAGCAACGCGTCCACGTTTATCCAACTTCGCCAACAAACTAACGCAACCATCGTTGAGCGGCGACAATGTTTGTCAGGACTACCACGTTGGTTAGCGAATGACTATGTTTATGGTCAGACCGGGATGGGGTAGTGTTCGTTGCGAGAAAGCATTGACAGATGTCAGCAAGGAAGATAATACAGTTGCTAAAGCTCTCGAGTCGTTTTCTCATCGAGTAAAAAGAACAGCAGTATTGATTGTCAAGAACCAATACGTTTGTAAGTGCTAACTTGCAGAAATGGATATCTAATCATGATTGATAACAGCCGTTCGTGATGTCGGTGAAGACACGAGCTTCCATGTTGCATGCTCAGCTCCGGAGGTTTCAGCTACGCACGTTCCAATGATCAATTTCACCGGTACCCTCGGAGAGTCTTCGTTTTCCTTCCATTGTGGGAGCTTCTTTAGACCCTTGTAGAGTGGTTGAATAGCCATTACCATAGGCGGGCTTCCGGAGTCAAATTTAGCCCAGGGTGGATGAAATTTCAACATTTTCGTCCGCAGATCAAAGGACTGCGAGTAATCGATACGATTTTTCTCTTCAAAGAGAAACTCCCTTGCGATCATTCCGTCCAAATTCACAATCGTGTGATTCACGATGTAAATGTCCACATTTGTAATGAGCGCTTGTCATCGTTCACGAGAATTTAAAGACGCAGCCAGCTCTATTGATCTTGCTGCTTTCTCGCGCAGAACGGGCAATGACAGCAATTATCACTGATTTGGCGTAAAGCCCAGAAGCGCCGGGATCGACTAGCCGGCAGCCGAGGGCTGGCGCCTGTGTGTGTCCGCACACACGTTGGTTTCTACCACTGGGCCATGCACCGCCATGGCCGGAGGTTTGGGAAAGACGTTCTCGGCGCGCTTTGCGGAAACGAATGACGAGGGTTTCCACAGCGATAGAATGGAAAATCTCGCGTCACGGGTGTCCCCTCTAGCGCACGTTCGAGCAAAGTCACGTAATTCCGCGGAGTGTTCTCCAATTGTTCGCCCTCAGACCGGTACAAACGTTGACATTGCCCTCAAAAACCGACCAATAATCCATAACTTCCGTACCTAGCACGGTGTGTAAAGTCTCCCGACACGCTGACTAGTTCAACAGAATTCACGTATTCCACTCACAATCAGGCATCAGGCCACGTTCCACCGACTTATTGAAGAACGAGAAAAAATCCCGCAATGTGCAGCAGTAAAGTGGAAGGGAAAAAGTTTCTCGAGCTAATTATTCAGTGAGTAGTGTACAATGAGATATGAATTTTTCCGACGCGAAAGCTCTGGGCGAAGAGTCTTCCGGCCAGTCATGTGTCAATTAGTACTGATTCGATGTACTCGGGGATTCACCTCCAAGTGCTATTGAGAACAAGAACGAAGTCAAAGCTTTGTTAGTGGCCGATAGAGTTGGCAGCCCTCAAAAGCTTGCAGATAACGAATGAGCCTGCTGTGATGATGGAGATCGCCACTGCTCCGGAAAGCCAGACGATTTCGACCACCCTCGTTACCGTTCCTGTCAGTGAAGATAATAGTTACTTCGCGAACGGGTTGAATCCACTCCCTGCGCGCAGGACCCTCAGAAGCGACCTTTAGGCGCAGAAAAAAAGAGAAGCTGAAGGAAGCCTCTGTGGAGAAAGTGCTGGGCCGTCGATTGATTCTTATTGTCAGGGTCACGGGGGACCGAATGAAGCAGCACTTGGTGGAGAAGGACAAAGATACGAAAGCACAGAGACTTTTTAGGGGTAGTTACGGGGAGAAAGGAAAAGAGGGAGAGACCGAAAGTAAGTGGTTCGCTTTGGAACGGAAAATATAACGCATCGACGAGCTTGACCATGTATGGAGAAGACCAAGAGGAGCTATCAAGACTTCTACTCAAGGAGGACAATGGCCGACTATAACCATCAGTGGCCCATCCGCTTCTACCATACCACCACACATCGACGAAAGGACTTCACAGAACTCTTCTTGGCACACATTCATTCCCTTTTGATGCCAAACATTATACCTTCCCTTGCAAGCGAAACCGTTATAACATATATGCGCTTCTTGTATAGGAAAAGTGAACTCCCCGGTATTTGTTACCAAGCGCCAAGTATTCCGGCAGCTCGTATACAGCCCGATATTATCTGACAGTCATAGAGCAGTAAATGCTCTCGGAAGTCTTGCTCTTCTTTATTAGACACACCACGGAATGTGGAGAGCTACTCTTGATTACTTCTACTTGGAAGTCTAATACGAAGGGATTCTTCCATGCCTTCAATGAGGTCGTGAAAAAGACGGAGAAACTTCCTTGACGAGTGAAATTTCTTCAGCAAAATAATTTAAAAAAGAAGTGAAGAGCCGGAAACATTTTCAATATTGATTTGCGAAGCATTTGAT
Organism: Ophion slaviceki; assembly: GCA_944452715.1. Lineage (NCBI taxonomy): Eukaryota > Metazoa > Arthropoda > Insecta > Hymenoptera > Ichneumonidae > Ophion > Ophion slaviceki. Next base: position 1,828,978 of record OX101790.1, read on the forward strand.
TCCTTGATCGTAGTAGAGCCATGGAACTTATGTGCGACAATATCTTGTACTGCTGGCAAAAGAAATGCTCGTGGTGTAAGAATTCTACCAACGGCGGTACAACCGAATTCACGAGAAATAGGCCACTACGTATTAATCCGAAAAGGCCGAATGAAGCACGGCGGTTGCTGGATCAATGGTTAATTGGAGCCAAGCTCGTGTTGCAGACCTGCCTCCAGCCGATTTTTCACACCCAGTCTCAGGATATTTATTCCAAGTTCTGACCACTGCGCACATAACCTATTAACCCACCAACTCGACCGACCAATTTTCCAGCTCTCTTCCTCACACCTTTTTTGCTCTCCTTAGTTTGCTGAAAACCAACACTGCGCCTCCACTATATGTATACTTTTCGCTACTTTACACAAGCTCGCGTCTTCGTGTTTCTTTTTTTGCCTCACCGTGTGCTCTGCTCGGATTTTTCTTTCCTCCCACAGCCGTCAATTATTACAACAGCAAACTTTCTTTCTCTGCTCGCCAAATTTGTTTCGTTGTGCGTTGCGAGGTCATTGGTTTTTCCACGTCAGCTGAATCAGATGGGTAATGAGGCTGGGAAAAGAAAAAATAATCTTGATGTCTATTCGCTCGCTTCATCATTCGATACTGTTTTTTCATCTATCATTTAACGTGCCGTACCTGGTCAGAAGCCTTAAACAACACGACCCCCATGGGGTCACTACTACTCACCCCAACTACTGGTGATGCCGAGTGACGTTCCAACACTCTAGCAGCTGAGCAGGCTGCTGTCCGAGCTGGTGGTGCGCAGCTCACGCGTCGGAACCCTTAACAGGTCCCTGGCCAGCACGCGGCCTGACCACTGCCCCCACGAGTCCAACCTTAACGCCTAGGCCAGGCCCCTCACCGGTGGCTCCCCAGCCCCCATGGTACCAGTTTAGATCACTGGTGGGGGTCTTCGTGGCACATAGTCGCACCACTACAACAATTGCTGACAAGAAAATATCAACCATTCGCGCTAAAAATTGTCATTAAGTAGGAGGTAGAAAGGCAGCTGCTGATAACAAAAGCAGAGAAGAAGCCATCATCACGGATTTGCACATCTGTTCATTAATACCGCGTGTGGATATAATCGATGACGAAGGGAAAACGCCTCTCAAAGGCCCAGTGGGGCAAGCACGTGTTGCGGTTACCGCGGGCACTTGCATCTCGTTCCTCCGCCAGCTACCTAGGAGGGTGAAAATAATGCTCGAACGTGATCGAGGGTCGCGAAGATCGTGCGATCTATCTGTACTATAACTCAACACCCGGAACCACGTAGTTTCCCACGGATAAGGCGCGATAACGTTCTTTCACCGCCACGAGATATCGTATCGCGTTGTAAGAGGGGAGCCTTCTATACGACGGGAGTAGTACCCGAGCGCCACCAAGAAATTAATTAAGACAGGGCGATGGTTCGCCCGGATATAGTACAAGATCTCTTCGCGCCCGTTCTCTCTCTCCCCCTCGTTTATCCGCGTTTCCCTCCCCTTAACAGTGATACATATGTACATCCCGATGACTACGTATCGCGACTTCCGTGTGGTGGTAAAGTGTAGGGTTTCCTACTTCGGCCATATAACTTGAGACAACACGGGAGGGGGGAGGGTTTAACGTTCTCTGCATATAGGAGACTGGCTACGCAACCCAAATCCACCCCCTGCGTCTCGCCTCCCATGTATTTTCCCTTTAACAACTCGAGCCCTTACCCTCGGGCATTCCCGACGGTAGCGGATGCTGTGGATGGCATATCTGCACCCGGTTCCCTATATGGAGGAGCCTCTCAGTCACGCCCGCGTTTCAACCATTCCTTTACGTTGCCCTCCTGTGTATTATCCTTGGTTCAAGACAAACAGAGTACCTGGGCGCGTGGTAACCCAAGGCTCGTATTGTGTGCTTGGGAAGCTCCTATCTATACACATTTCAATAACAATAAGGCTCCAGTGGGGAGGGGGGGGGCTGTTGCGAAGCACCACGGGGAACCCCAACACCCCTCCATCCTCAGATCCCCGTGTAGTTTAGGATATGTACAACGGTTCGTGCAAGTCTCATCCCTTGTGCTGTGCTAATTCCGACGTTGGCCCGGTACTTACCTCGCAGTTCAGATGCGTTTGTCGCCGTACTCACAGTAGCCCTATTAATCGCGCTAATTTGCAACTCTATCAACGGTGAACGCGTGGGCACTAACTCAGGGACGGAGCTTTATTTTATTCATAGGCAGATTATGCGATCGTTTACAGACTGTTGGGCACACACGATCGAGGCCCCGGAAAAGCCACGTATTCGCATCTGTGTTTTCACGGCTCGAGATCCAACAATCGAAGAGACAAAATTAATGGATTCTTTTTTTGCGTAGTCACAGGATCGAGTTAATTCCCGAGGGTACCGGAGGTTTTGACCCACCCGGGGAACGGTCAATTTTCACGAACTGACCATTCATCGTTCACGGTCAAACGCGAGGTGTGAGCAAACACGAAAGGACGCGCGCGAGGGAGCAAGATTCAAGTTGAACTGCTCTTTTGGTTATATTCTTATAGGACTGGGCGGCAGAATATCCCCTGAGCCCACACGCCAACCAGTCATTACTATTCGCGCCATCGATTTTTCCGATCTTTGACAAAGCCATGATTATGGAGAGTGGAAAAGAGAAGCTCGGAGTCTTGAGGATAAATATCATGAATATGTCAACATAAACGCGTTTCCACGGTATATCGTAAGTCCAGTAGTAGATCAAGCTCATTTGCTGCATTTACGAGAGACAATTAGGGGAGTTGTGCTGGTGGATGTGCTGATATCCAACATTATATATACACTGGGAGGTCAAAATATATTTTACCCGTGTGTACATGGTTATATGAACTCAAGTAGACGCGAAGATAGATCGTGAAGCCCTCTATAGGTATAGGACCATGAAGCAGCGTCGTCATTTGAACAGTGCAAGAAGAAGGCTCTGTCGTGCTGCCTCAGCTCGGTCGAAGTGTATAGTTAAAGGAACCGATCACTAGACGAAGCAATGGACAAAGAAAGTGGAATCGAGCAAGTCTGCTTTCAGTTTCGAGCGTGGGCTAAACGTAGATAAGGCTATTTTTACCCTTGGAAGACCCTTCTCACAAAACTCTAATCTCAAGTCAGATATTGTTCTGAAGGCTCTAAGAACTCAAAAGAACTCATGAAAAGGGGCTTTCCGTCCTCTCCCGGTATCCGTCACTTTAAAGTAATGCACCCATCGCGTATAGTACACACGGACGCACATATTGTACCTATTTGTGTGTTTGAGTGTGTTATTTATAATTCATATATCGAGTATGTTACTATTTGGTAGCTTATGGGGCTACATCTACCTAAAGGCCCGAAAAAATCGCCAAATTTCGATTTTTTTCTGGGATACGCTTGGTGAAAAAGAAACGCATTTTTTAAGGGGTAATGCCACAGTAGAATTTTCAAAAATCGATTTTTTTTTCTCTAAAAAAAAAGGTGCTTTATTATCATAAGAATAAGTTACTATTCGAGTTATAGCACGAACATTTTTTTCACCGACTTTGAGCGTATAACGTGAGCCCACCTCTGACACGGCCATAGAATACCTAAAACTTTGAACGCGTTTTTCTCGAAACAGCTTTTTTCCAATTGGCGTGACAAATAACTTCAATAATTTTCACTCGATTTACTTCAAATTTTAAAGTTATGTTCCTAATTGCATTTCGCAGACAAGTACGTACGGAATTTCTGATTAATCGAAAACTTTTCATTTTATGAGCAGTTTTATTACACATTTAATTTTTTCACCGGCAATTCATTCTAATACCTACAACTTTTGAGTAAAACAATATCTTTTAAATTCCGTACGTACTTCTCTAGGTATTCTAATGTAGATTGACAAGAATTTTTGTTTTTTGTTCTAGGTAAAAAATTGTGGATGCTAAATTTCACACCGCGCAGCTCCTAAAAAAGTTAACAAAAGAAAATATTAGTAGTCGGCCATTTTGTACACGGAAAAAAAAATATTTTCTAACCGCTTGATATTCATACTAAATAGATGTGGAATTAATTTTATGAGTGAATCACTTTTTCATACGAATAAAAATTGTTAAAGTCGCACATGATTTTATACTCGTTACTGTGGCCTAACCCCTTAATCACGAAGGTACATATATTGAAAGCATTAAGAAATAAACACCAAACATACTCTTCAGCTTGAAAGGTCCATCGAAAATATAAAAACCGAACGGGTTATTCAAGTTAACGATAAATACGAGGCCGTTGACAATAGTCGATTTTTTAGATCATGTTTTTTTAACAATGTGGTGACGCATTGAAACTCGTTGTACGCTTGAGAGACCGTCAACGACCTTTAAATGTTTTTCATCGTATCTCCTGTACATTTGGAAACAATTCATCACATGGTTCTCGAGATATCATGTCCACCGACTTTGAAAACAGTGTTTCGAGAAAAACACGTTAAAGGTTGAAGTATGTTGTTGCTTCCGCTTGCCCAGCCCACTGTTAGAAGCTGTAGCTCATTCAATTTTAGGAATATTTTAATGTAATGTTCAGATAATACTACCGAATAAATAGATAAAATAAAAATCTTTTTAGAAAATGCAATTTTTCGCACCACCAAGGTAGATGTAGTCCGTTATCATTTGTTCTCATCGATATCACCTAATCGATGTGCAGATCGTGACTGCAGAATCTGCAGATGTAACTAAAAAATCAGACAGAACCGTACGAGGTAAAAAGGTATCGTTGTGCAATGCATAATGTGGGGATGGTCTTTAGGAGTCATCCAAGGGGTTAAGCTACTGTGACGACCCGAAAATCACGGTAATTAAAAAAAATTAAAGTATTGCGTAACATGATTGAAAAATGGTTTGGACGTTTATTTGTATGCGCATTAACAAAGTTGTATAATTAATTTTATAAAAACATGTTAAAAATTAAAGAAGTTATACACAATCTTGCCGAGGACCTTTGAACGTGAGGGGCTCAGCGGTGTACCGATTTTGGCCAACTGGATGATCTGAATTAAAAGAAAATCAGTTTTTTCTTCAAAAAGATAACGTTGGCTAAGATTTGACCGAGCTATTCTTAACGTGTTTCAATCACGAAAAAAAAAATTGATTTTTTTTCGATTTTCTCAAGAAAAAATGACATAATTATTGTTAATAACTAATGAACAAAAATGTTAAGAAAAAAACTTCGATCCCCAAAACCTTAAAAATGCAAATATTCATTCTTCATATATTATTTATTGATACAAAACATTTTTTTTAATTAGTTTAATAATTAATTATTCACATTCATATACGTTGTTCAGATGTCGTGATGGGTCTAAAAAATCGCAGAATACTCCGGTGAAGTAATAAGAAAAAAAGTTCTATGTTAAAGTCAAAGCATTTTTTTGTGTTAAACTTCGTTGTCTAAATGTTAGTAGAAAAGGTTATAAATGAAAATGTAAATAAAGATTCAATAGCCAGTGGGGAATCCATTAAAGAAGATTCAACAAAAAGTGACTTGAAAAATATTTGCCACTATTCAAGTTAACGTATACATCATTTCGAAAAGCGGAACTCGCAGACATAGTCCGTCTTTTATTGGTATTTCGTAATAATGTTTTATTCAAGACGTGTAAAAGTATAGGAAATAGCGAACAACATTAAATAAACCATTTAATCAAATGCGGTGAAAAATCATCGCCATTGCCATAATTTTTGGACGGTACAAATTTTTTTCGAAAAAAAAAAGAAAAATAACGTAAGAATTGTTCAACAATGAATTATTTTTCGAACACGTCCAATTCTCTGAGAATAATAACGGCAAGTGTAGAGGCAGAAGGAAAATTGATGATACCTTCCCTGTATATTTTTATCCTATCCCGGCCCACGTGTCATTATCCTGCGTTCTTATTTGCCTCCCTTACCATTTCTCTTCATAAAACGAGTTTCAGACATATTTTATCTACTCTACAATGGCTCTGTGCGACTCTCTGAGAAAAGCCAGCCACGCAAGCCGCGCGAAACGCGTAATAAAAGCTTTACATTATTAACGTCTCGGTTGAGCGGGCATCCTACCTAAATCCTTCATCCAAAAACGAAGGAATTGTGATTGGCCACGATCCGTGTGTCTGATATTGCGACAAGAATCACTGGTATGAACTTGGCGAAAAAAACGTTGAGACGCATTCGTGCATTTGTTGTGGAAAAAATTGCCTCATCACTTCAACGAGGCCCCGTGCTTCGCAAGACTTGCTCGGTTCGAGAAAAGATTTAAGGGGGGAGATAACTTTAGGCGAGGAAAAAATGCTGATTATTATTTTTTTTCTTTTTGGAAAGATTTTTTTACCATTTTTGGGACTTGGGGTATGTTTTACCTCTACTTACGGCTGTTGCGTGGTATCGTTTATTATTTTTTTAAAATTAATCTTTGAAAATGCCGAAAGTATAGCACGGTCTTCTAAACTGCATTCTCAAAACTGGCGTGACATATAGCTAAAATACTAATCGACCGATTCTGATGAAATTTTACATAAATCTTTCTGCCCTTATTATGTAATACATCACCCTTAATGTTTTTGAATTTTTTTAAGGATTTTTTTTTGCAAAATGTAGCCATTCTTGTAGCCTTTCTTTTTATTTCAAGACGTACCATTTCATCGATTTTCTTCATTTCTCACTTTTTCTTGGCTTATATTCTGCGTATATATGTAAAGAGGTTCCGTGAGTTTCGAAGCAAAAAAAAACATTTTTTCTCTATTTAAAAAAATATATATGATATATAAATGATTTTATTCAAAATGGTATGAGCACATAAAGGAGCAATATTTCAACAATATTTAAAAAGAAATCTATGCAAAAATTTTGGAAATTCAGCCGTTGGGACCTGGTTTCCGAAGACCACTAAAAAAAAAGTCCTTGTGGTGGTCAGGATAACTCATGATAGCTTTATTTGAAATTCGAAAGCCAAATTTTTTTGTTGGTCGATAAGTATAGCTCGTGATTGAACGAAGGATTTAAAACAAAAATTGAAATTTGAATTTTTGGCAGAGTTGTATGCAAAATAGTTCAATTTTTGGTACAATTTACACTACGTATAGGCCTTGTAAAATTAGTTGTAATCGAAAAAAAAACCTTCGTTCAATCACTAGTCAATGCTATTTTGAAGGGGTGTGCAAAATTTCAATAAGCTCGATGCATTAGTTTTTAAGAAATCGTGTCCACCCACTTCAAAAATAATGTTTTGAGAAGAATGCGATATACTTGCATCGCTCCCGGGCGGTCTTTCCCGACGGGGGGAATTCCCAAAGGCTCTCTCTCCTAGACTTTTATTCCGATTGACTCAAAACTTTTAGAGAATATTCTAGACATATTCAACATGATAAAAAAAATGGATTTCAAAAAAATGTTAACCCCACGTAACCCCTTGATAGAAGAAAAATCTCCGTTGGTTTTCTTTTCAAATTAATCCCGTTGACGCTACGTGTCACGCCGTCTGACAAACATCCACCACGATCCGTCTAGAAGACCGTGCCAAACCTCTGCTATTTTTCAAGATTACTTTTGGCTGTGACATACCATGTCACAGCCAAAAGTAGTAAAAAGACATACCCTAAGTCTCAAAAAGGTGAAGAAATATTTTTTTTTAATCATGAAAATCAGCAAATTTTTCCCTCGCCTGAAGGTATCCTCCTCCTTAAGATCCAAGATGCACTAACCGTACGGCGCAAAGTCTCGTTTTACAGGTGCAACGTGAAGGGGATACAGGAGAGAAGGATGGCAGCGTAAACATGGTGTGGTCGTATAATGATATAACCGTCGTCGAATATACGATCCCCGGAAGTTCGGGAACCACCGACACCTTGACAGAATAGTTACAAAATAAGTGAGAAGTTTGTGCACCGCCATGGATCGTTGGATCATTTATGCACGGCGGACCGGTTCAAATTACATTGCAGAAAGGCTGAAGCGTGGAACAAGAAGTTACAGGGGCCAGTCTCTCTCGCTGTGCAGCATCCGACGCCTCAAGGATTTGTACTACACAGCGTGGAAACTCCTGCGGAGCTTTCGGCTCTGACTTGCGTTCATCCTACCCCCTTGCTCACTCATCCCGTCTTCGAACTACCGCATACTTTTCCATCACTTCCGGCAGCCACTTTGGTGCTGCTCCCGGCTTTGTACTATCGCAAATCTTTTGCAACTTTTCTCTCGCCTGCTGTCGAGAGAGCCACATCTTCGTCATCATCGACTTCCTTTCCTGCCAATCGGTGCACTTTTCTTTTGTTCTTGCCCACTTCCTCGTGAAGTTGAGGCTACGTATTTTGTCTTATAGAATGGAGAGCTGCATGCGTTGTTGATGAAGTAAAGTTTCCTGTCAAGTGAGCTTCCGGTTATTCAACTACAGCAGTGTTTTTCAACGTGTAGGTTGCGACACCCAGGGGATTTGCAGAGACTTGCTCGGGGTCGCCAGCCACGTAAAAGTAAAAAGCAAGGGTTGTAGATCCTACGCTACAATAAAAATACAATAATTTCAGTGAGAAACCTGTACCAGTTTTTGTTTTACTAACTACTTTGTTTGGGTTTTTTTGGGTTGCGAGTCATGGTAAATAATATTTTTTAAACACAAATAACCAAATCATTTTCTAATTGGAGCCTATTTAGTTTTTATGTTCACCATTGACGAGAACGTTATAGTCCAGTAAAAGAGACCGCTCGCACAAGCATCAACCCCAAATATTCTAATCGTTTTTGTGCCACTATTTTTAAAAATAGGGTGTTGTACGTCAGACAACTGTATACGTATTTTATTATCCCAAACAACTTATGTTTGAAACACTTTTTTTATCGGGCTATTGATTATTAAGATACGGCGATTTTTAAGTTTTCAGCCCCTATCTCTTAGGTTTGGGATGAGTTGAGGGCCAAATTTTAATGCGGTTACTTTCAGTGTGCAATCATCTAGCTTTAGTAAAAAAATTCTAATTCTACGGTAAAAATGCTGGGCTTCCGTCTCTTTTACTGGACAATTAGTTCACATAGGTAGGAAGTGGCGAATGGCACTAATAATTTCAAAGCTTCCCTTGCCAGCTCTGGGGTGGGGGGTGTTGCCAGAATTGTTTTTACTTGTAAAGGGGTCGTGTATTCAAGAAGGTTGAAAAACACTGAACTACAGCATTGATTTCTTTATGCTGAGCACATCCAACTGTCATGGACGACGCTGTATTTTCAGAACGTTCCCAAGTAAAAATTGTGCTAGACTGTCTTGAGTTACGAATTAGTAACTGGCTCGCCCAATTGAGCTCATACGAACTGACCAACAGCTGCCGCGCTATGAGCTAGTAATATTCTGAATCTGATGTTATCCAGCCCTTTTCTATTCATAGATAGATCTTTACTATAGATGTCGCTGTGTTACATTAAAAATGCCACCTAGTAACTAGGCCGTACCGGACTAGTGAACTACGGTTAAAAAATGATGAAGTGAGGTTATATGACTTACACGTACTATCATCTAGTGCACGACTCTCGGCTGGCTAGCTAACTTGAGTTTTAGATGGCATTGCGAATGAAAAAATTCTCAAGTGGGTATCTCGCCATGACCTAGACACCCCTAACTAACTGCGTCCATGCACCCCTTGATTCGTCACTGACCAGCCGATCTTGGTCACTAATGATAAAATAAGGTTATTTGACTAGGTGTAGTTCCGTCGAGTGATTGGCTCATGGCTGGCTAAGTAACGGGAGTTACAGATTGCGTTGGGAATGCAAAAAAATACTCAAGTCGGTATCCCGCGATGGCCTAGCCAACACTAGCCAACTGCGCCAAAATAAATGATCGGACAAATACAATTTAAGGTTATGTAATTCTATGCGATTATCGCTCTCAATGCGAACTAAATTAAGTCATTAATCCGGTAATGTTATTTACATTTGTCAATCCGCCCATTTTTAATTATCCAATTTTGTGTATTGTAACATACCAGGTGTGTAAGTATGAAACCGGAATTTGCCCATAGGTGGCGCTAGATGTCGATGCAGTTACCGACACATCACGTCAGCGGTGTCTTGTTATTGTATTGATATCCGACAAAGATTTCCAACTCACAATAACACGAGTTTCATTCAGTAGCATTAGTTTATTAGAGATAAACATGTCGAGTTTTGTGCCAACAAATTACGATTTGCGGACAGCACTACTTTTCTGTTTTCATCTGAAGAAAACCGCAGCCGAATCGCATCGAATGCTTGTGGAGGCGTTTGGTGAGCATGCTCTTGGTAAAACACAGTGTTTCGAGTGGTTCAAACGGTTCAAAAGTGGCGATTTTGACGTGAGGAACGAAGAACGTGGAAGACCACCGAAAAAGTTTGAAGACGCTGACCTGCAAGCCTTGTTGGACGAAGACGACGCTCAAACACAACAACAACTGGCGGATCAGTTAAAGGTGACCCGAGAAGCCATCTCCAGTTATTTGTATCATATCATTACATTAAACGTGTTTTTTCTGTACAAAAATTCCGGTTTCATACTTACACACCTGGTATGTACACGGTACACAAATTCAGAAATTAAACAAGTAGAACTGGCTCAGTGGACAACGTCACAACTCATCTCCGTGAAGGTTTGTCTGATGTAATTAAAAATGGAAACATCAACATATTTACCGCGCAAATATCAATCGTAAGTAATGTATCACGAAGAATATCGTAAAAGAGTGCAATGATGTAAATAATGTGCAAAAAAATTCACGATAAAAGATACACATATAGCCACAAGGTTTTTTTATCTGGTCGGCACTTAATTTTTGGTTCCCAGTTGCGAGCTGAAAAAACTTGGTCATGGGTAGGTCAGAAATATTATACAGCCAAGATATTTATTCCTATCTACTCACTATCTAATTTTTTGTATTCAGTCACTAGACAACCAAGGCTTTACAAGGCTGGGTAGTCAAAAGGTAAAACGACTAGGTAATGGCAATTCGAGAGATAACTTTAATGGGTTGAGGCTTGGCGGCGATGTGTTACGTTTTCCACTCGGGTTTTTGCGAAACCTTTCGTGAAACACATTCTCTATGAACACATCGAGTCATTGCTGGTAAGTCATTCGTGCAACGGACGCAGCGGCAAACTTACTTCACGACTTTTCCACGGAGGTAAATCAAATGTCGAAACAGCTGGCAAGATACCTTAGATTAAGTTACGAATGTTATTAATGCTCATACCAGCACGTGACGCAAAGTATCGTGATCGTTCAAGGAATATCCGTGTGACAGTAATAATCGTAAGGATGACAAGCGTGAAAGGGAGTTACACTGCCGTATGGCAATAGTGAGAAGCGAGTAGAAGTTATCAAGATTCAAGTAGACTCCACTTATCAACATTTCCCTTTCGATGTCTCTCCTTTTCCCTTTCTCAACAACTAGCTGCAGAAGAAGAAGCAGGTTTCATTTTCGAGGCAAAAACTCAAGTGCCATCAAGATCGGGGTTATTCAATGGTCTCTAATGCGAGGAAAGAGATGGAGAGGATTAGAGATGAGCTCTAATGCGAGGAAAAATGGCACTTTTCCTCATGTCAAGATACGACCGATCCGGGTGAGACACGGGTAGCTCTATATGAGGCAGGTCTGTAGATGCTGGAGGGTTGTACGAGTCATGGATGTATGTACGCACCGGCACGAGTTTGTGGAAGAGAGTCTGTACAAATTCCTTGAAGCATCCACTTATGTCTTTCTTCGGATGCTCTCCACTACAATACTACAACTGCATCTACGATGCTGGTCCGTGTGTTGTTGCCCTGCGTTGTACTACTCGTATTCGTCCTCGTATTCATTCCTTCGTCTCTTATTCTTTGCGCTCCTCGTCGAGTAGGAGACCTCTCGTCGTAACAAGGTGGAGTCTCAGCTTCTGTGCCGCGCCTCGAGTGCATCACAGACTCGAAATCCGCAGAGGAAGCGAAGAAGCTGCGAGCTTTTAAAAAACGAGGTGGTACGGCAATGAGTGTAAAAACCTCCGTAACTCTCATCGTCGTCCGTATCTATTTCGCGAAGACACATGCCATGTTTTTTCGCCCCTTTTTCCAGCTCTTTTGTTCAGCCTGAGGTTCTTATGATTTATCGGTCAACGAGTGTTGCAGGGGATTTGATTTGTAGGTGGATTGTAAAATCAGTAGGGGAGAAGCACCATATATCGGATAGTTGCTTAATATCGGATAGTGGACTATCTGGAGTTTTCCTATGGTGACATCTGTTTTTTTTTTATATACTAATAACTAGTCGTAAGATGTCGACACCAAAACTTTTGATCGCCTACCAACAAAAATGACACAACAGTGAACTGATGTTACTTTCCTCACCGTTAAAAAGTATTTTTTGTGTTAAAAAGTCTTGTTTTCATGGAGGTAGGTTTAAATGATTTATGTTCTTGTTATTTTTTATGAACCATGGCATTGATTTTACTTATTAAATGTATAATGTTCACAAAAATAGCACATGTCTAATCTTAATACCGGATACTTAAGGCGGGAGTCTGATTAAGAGGGAATGATACCCAAGCAAACGTTAGACGTAGCCCCGGCTCGAGTCGGTAGGGCTGTGCTGGCACGAGCTACTGCTCCTTACCGCTAGAAGTCATAGCGCGCGTTCATCCCGAACGCGTGTTCGTTCCGAACGCACGTTGCGACGGCACCGCGGGCCTCCTTGCGTCGAGGCATAACAAGGTATGCTTCGACGCAACGTGTGAGTGCGCGTGTGTCTGTGTGCGTTCGTTACGTCGGGCGCACGCGGTTGACGATTGTTTTCTTCCTGCATGCTGTCCCTTCACAGCGAGTACACACTTCGTGTGGGTATATACACGTATATACCCCCACGCTGACCCACGGTCGGTGTGGACAAAGAATTTTGTTTTCTTCGTCAACGCCGACTTCGCACGAAATGCGAGATCATCGAGAATCTCAATTTCGCAGCAAGAGTTCTTGCTGGCGGCTCGCGCTGGTCTGCAGCGAGATAATTGTTAAAAATTAATTATTCTTAACAATTGACACATTAACAAATGTGCGGTACTTTCTGTATCTCTCAGCAGATATGATTGCTGTTTACGCGCTGCGAAAAACAACGGTGTAAAAATTACGCAAAAATAATTATTTAAATAATTATTTTTGCATTTATTCTCGATCACAGATGTGGTTGGTAGGTACGGTACTTTCTGTTCCTCTTAGCAAATATAGATAGCTGCTTACGCGCTGCAAAAAACAACGGTGCATAAATCACGCGAAAATAATTATTTAAACAATTATTTTTGCGTTTATTCTCGATCACGGGTATGATCGGAGGATACGGTACTTGCTATACCTCTCAGCAAATATGATTGCTGCTTACGCGCTGCAAAAAAAGGTAAAAATTACGCAAAAATTACGCAAAAATAATTGTTAAAAAAATATTCTTCCATTTATTCTCGATCTCGGCTATGATCGGTAGATACGGTACTTTCTGTACCTCTCAGCAAATATAGATTGCTGCTTACGCGCTGCAAAAAACAACGGTGTAAAAATTTTGCAAAAATAATCATTTAAACAATTATTTTTGCATTTATTCTCGATCACGAATATGATCGGTAGATACGGTACTTTCTATACCTCTCAGCAAATATGATTGCTGCTTACGCGCTGCAAAAAACAACGGTAAAAATTACGCAAAAATAATTGTTAAAAACAATACTTTTGCATTTATTCTCGATCTCGGGTATGATCGGTAGATACGGTACTTTCTGTACCTCTCAGCAAATATAGATTGCTGCTTACGCGCTGCAAAAAACAACGGTGTAAAAATTACGTAAGAATAATTGTTGAAACAATTATTTTTGCATTTATTCTCGATCACGGGTATGATCGGTAGATAAGGTACATTCTGTACCTCTCAGTAACTAAAGATTGCTGCTTACGCGCTACAAAAAACAACGGTGTAGTAAAAGTTTCGCAAAAATAATTATTTAAACAATTGCTTTCGCATTTATTCTCGACCACGCTTGTGATTGGTAGGTGCGGAGAGCTTCGCACCGCTCAGCAAGTCTTTGCTGGTGACGCACTGCGAACGACAGCGCTCATATGAAGATATAAGCGCTCTCGATCCATCTAGTTTTATACTACAGATTCAATCATCTAAATAATTGATGGCATTTTCTTCTCGAACGGAGCCCGTCACCAAATATTGACATAAATCATGACACACCGTGAGTGTTTGCCGGCGGCTCGCTGCGAAATGTAGTGACAATATTTGCAATAAATCATTTAAACAATGTACTTTTATCTCGACCACGCTTGTGATCGGTAGGTGCGAAGATCTTCGCACCGCTCAGCAAGTCTTTGCTGGTGACGCACTGTGAATGACAGCGCTCATATCAAGATATTAGCGCTCTCGCTCGATCTAGTTTTATACTACAGATCCAATTATGTAAATAATTGATGGCATTTTCTTCTCGAATGGAGCCTGTCACCAAATATTAACGTAAATCATGACACACCGTGAGTGTTCGCCGGCGGCTCGCTCGAAAATCCAGTGACAATATTTGCAATCAATCATTTAAACGATGGACTTTTATCTCGACCACGCTTGTGATCGGTAGGTGCAAAGAGCTTCGCACCGTTTAGCAAGTCTTTGCTAGTGACGCACTGAGAACGACAGCGCGCATATGAAGATATTCGCGCTCTCGTTCGATCTAGTTGTATACTACAGATTCAATTATCTAAATAATTGATTGCATTTACGTAAATCATGTTTTGAGTTTTATTCGCTTTCTACATCTTATATCATTATGTTTCACGCGAAATGTAAAAAAAATATTGTTGCAAAAAGAATATTATGAAATACACTAATCCAAAAAATTAAAGGAACAGAAAGCTTCTTGCATTTTTTCAAGTGTTTTTTTAAGCACTGTATCTGTGTGAAAAATGGTCGTATCAAGATGAAAAAAAGGATTTCAAAGCGTTAAGTTTCTATTTTTGAGATCTGTCGGCAAATTTTTTTGTGAGCTACGTTCATCGCGCAATCATGGGAAATAACGCAAGAAAAAAATGGCCAAATTCTTTTGTTTCTTTTCAAGGTTCCACGAGCTCAGGACATTTTTTTTTCAGTTAAATCGATGGATAGGTCAGTTAGCTTCTTTATACAGCTTCAATTTCGCTTTTTATTAGTCTCTCTACGTCAATCTTTTGCTGAGATATCCAACCTTGAATGAAAAAAGATACTTTCGTCTTTGATCATCGATATCTCAGCAACCAATGATCGCACGACGATTTAAAGGGCAGCTTCGAAAACTTGAATACATTTACTACAAAATTCTTTCGTTGATTTTTGAGAATTTTTTTCACCCTTAACATTGATATAAAAAAAGTACAAAAAATTAACGTTTTACGGCTTTTCAGTAAATCTACCACTACACTACAAGCGTTGATGGAAAGACTAGGGTTGCCAGGTTTTTTAAAGCTTTATGTATCCCCAATAGCCCTGTAAATTGGCGAATTGATCTTTCGCACTGTTTTTCCGGACCGATTGACCAACGTTTACAAAACAATTGACGGAATAAGTCTATCATTCCTAAGCATCGTGTAATCATCATCAAAATGAAAAGACCAGCTTGTTTCGACTTATTACACAACTTTGCACTATTTGCTTGTTAAATTTGAGAAAAAAATTCGAAAAATTTCAATTTTATTTATTTATTTGTAAAACGTTTCAGGGTACAACACTGACTCATTTAAGACACGACTCGGCCTTCGCTCATCATAATTTCACTCGTCATTATTTTCATTAATTAAAAGTTGATACCTCCAAGCTGTATTCACTACTCTCTCTGAGAACATTTATGCGAGTAATTCTCGATATTTTCTGAAAAGGTTAACAGGATTCCAAAAGAAAGTTCTCTTCAAACCTCATTTTTTTCGGAAGGAACAATTCATTAATAGTTTTCTTTCAAAACTAAATATTTTTTCTTTTCGGTGAAATTCCTCGAAGTTTTGGCGAAAAAATTCATCAAAAGTTTTTTTAAACTTCGACTTTTTTTAAGTATTGCCTAGGTGACATTGAATGCTGACAGTTTTGGCATTTTTGAAATGCCAAACCAAAATTAACTTTTTAAATAAGTATTGCTGAGGTGACATTGAATTTTGCCAGTTTTGGCATTTTTGAAATTCCAAAACTGGCAAAATTCAATGTCACCTAGGTAATACTTGAAAAAAAGTTAAAGTTAAAAAAAACTTTTGGTGATTTTTTTTGTCAAAACTACGAGGAATTTTACCGAAAAGAAAAAAGATTAGTTTTGAAAAAAACTGTTAATGAATTTTTCCTTCCGAAAAAATGCAGTTTGAAAAGAACTTTCTTTTGTAACCCTGATAACCTTCTCAGAAAATATCGAGAATTACTCGCATAAATGTTCTCAGGTAGAGTAGTGAATACAGCTTGGAGGTATCAACTTTTGATTAATGAAAATAACGACGAGTGAAATTATGGTGAGGGAAGATCGAATCGTGTCTGAAATGAGTTAGTGTTGTTTCCTGAAACGTTTTACAAATAAAAAAAAATTGGAATTTTTCGAATTTTTTTCTCAAATGTAACAAGCAACTAGTGCAAAGTTGTGAAAAAAGTCGGTTTTTTTTTCATTTTGATGATGATGATTACACGATGTTTAAGAACAATGGACTTTAGTTTTAAGGCTTTCTTGGACAATGGACTTGTTCCTTCAATTGTGTTGTAAACTTTGATCAATCGGTCCGGATAAACAGTGCGACAGATCAATTCGCGAATTCACAGGGCTATTGGGGATACATCAAGCTGAAAAAAAACCTGGCAACCTGGTCTTTCCATCAACGCTTGTAGTGTAGTGGTAGATTTACTGAAAAGCCGTAGAACGTCAATTTTTCGTACTTTTTTCATATCAATGTTAAGGGTGAAAATAAAAATTCTCAAAAATCAATGAAAGAATTTTGTAGGAAATGTATTCAAGTTTTCGAAGCTGCCCTTTGAATCCTTGTGCGATCATTGGTTGCTGAGATATCGATGATCAAAGACAAAAGGATGCTTTTTGATTGAAGCTCGGATATTTCAGCAAAAAATTGATGTAGGGAGACTAATAAAAAACGGGAATTGAAACTAAACAAACAAGCTAACTGACCTATACATTGATGTAACTGAAAAAAATCCTGGGCTCGTGGAACCATATTTCTCATGATTGCGCGATAACCGTAGCTCACAAAAAATGTTTGCCGACAGATCTCAAAACTAGAAACATGAAGCTTTAAAATGATAATAATAAACCCAAAAAGACCAAGATTCAACGCCCTGCGTTTAATCGAAGCGAGAAGAATGTAGCTTCTATTTGAAGTTTTTAAATTGAAAATATATTGATTAGTTTCATAGATTTAAGCGTTTAAAGAACAAGTTTTTTCTGGGAAAAAAATTAAAAATGAAAAAAAAACAAATTAAGGAGAATGACTCGCCGACATTACCAGTTAGCACTAGACAGAATTAATGAAAATTCGATGAAGAATCTTGCTTTTATTCAGTTTTTCGACATTCAAATATCTTTTTATTTCCTGAAATGCGAGTGTCTTAAAAGGAGTTTGCCGGAAAAAATTGTAAATATACACATAACAAAAATTCTAAAATTATTAAATCAATTATTTGTATTTCTTATGAACTCCAACCTATCAACGAAGGGTAGAGAACATAAAGCTGGAGACTATTTCGTCCATTTTGGTACGTTTGCGTGGCCTTATCTACTATGAAACGAAATTTGAAATTTTGTTCCGGCAACACGGCTTATCGAGTACCCGATGTGAGACGAGTACTCGAAAAACTCGGGTGCTCGATAAAGTTTGAGTATACCCATCCGATCACACCCCACAGATTCGCATACCCGAAAAATTCGGGTACTCGATCCGAATCATAGTCTAATTACCCGACCCAACCCGACCCGCAGAATTTCTGTACTTCTCAGCAATAAATATGATTGCTGCATCCGCGCTGTCAAATTCAACGGTAAAAATGACGCATACAAGGTATTTTTGCTTATGGAAAGTGGCAATTTGCAAAAAGAAAAAAATCAATATTTCCAAAATTTTGTTTAATAATTTTATTAACAAGCGAATTTTTATTTTCATGTTTGAAAGTGTAATAATATTCATTTGCCAATTTCTCATTGGAAAATAGCCAATATACCCTCAGACAATAAAAAATTCCATTGTCTAACTCGGTTTTTTGTTTGAAAAAATGAACTGTATTTTGAACGTTTAATACCACCACCCTGTATTTTCAATATTTCTTTATTACGAAATTTCTTTTCTGCTACATTGGTATATTGGTATATACAAATTTTTTAAATGGAAACATTAATTTTTAGTATTCTAAATTTTCTTCTAAAGACATTTATATACTTAATTTTCTTGTCCACCAATTGAGAGACAACACCAATTCCCAATATGCCAATTTAGCAGAAGATAAATTTCGTATGAAAAAAAGTATAGGAAATACAGAAAGGTTATAACTTTTAACATCCAAAAAATTCTCCAAATAAAAAGAAAGTTACCAAATGGAGTTTTTTACTTTTAGCGGGTTCATTTGTTATTTTACAATGAAAAATTGACAAACAAATAAGTAAACCTTGAGAAAATAAAGAGAAATTTTATTTGTTGAAAAAAGATTAATTATTTTTTCTTCCTACAAATTGTCACTGTTCGTGAGCGAAAATACTCGTAAATGTTGAAATGCAAATTTTTTTTTCACCTAAAGAGCGAAATAATCGTGGTCAAAACTCATAATTTCATTTCTTCACTTCTTTTACCCAATTCAAAACCTTCATAATTCGGGCCACACAAAAAAATAGGAGAAACTTTACGCTAAGCATACTTTATGTGGAAAAAAACTGGGAAAAACTTGAAAGAAAATGCGCAAACATAATGGTCGCAATAGTGACCCGCGGAGATATCATAACTTTTGTATTGAAGTAACAAAAGCTCAAAATAGAGAGGGTGATCCAAGGAAAATGGGTCTGATTGCGTTATTAACCGAACAAATTTTTCCTTGCCTGTAGACTTTATTGTAAAAAGAGAAATCGAGCATTTTTCCATTGCAACGTTTCTTTTGACTTATTAATCACAAAGGGAGAAATACACTTTTCTAAGTGGAAGCTAGAAAATTAGGGATTCTCAGCTTCAACGTGCTCTTTTAAATTTTCTCACCACTTAAGGCACAACACCACTGTGACCCCCTGTTTTTTTGCCGTTTTTCAAGAATTTTTTTTTGTGGAAAAAAAAGAGATATTCGAAAAATTTTTTTTTTGTTTTGTTCGTTGTTTATTGAAGATACATAAAAAAAAAAAATTCAAATTTTTCACGCCCCATGGTGACGCTGGGGAAGCTCCCGCGTCAGGTACTGTTACCTCTGCAGTGGTTCGCGGCACGCAGCAGAACTCTCTTCAAAGTCGATCTGAAAAAAAATACCGAGTGTTTTCGTTAATAATATGATATTTTGAAGAGAAGTACATAGGGATTTGAAAAAATATTGATTTTTAAAAAATAGGCACGCTTTTGAAATTAAAGGACGATTTTCGAGCAAAATTTCTCGTCGAAAATAGGCTATAACTTTTTTCATTATTGAGATATCGAAAAAATCCTATGTACTTCTTTACATAATCTAGTTTTATTGATGCAGTCCAAATTTGAAGTCGATCGGATAAAAATTGCTCGAGTTCTGCTGCGTGCCGCACTCAAAAAAAGTGGTTTTGAGAAAAACGCGTTCAAAGTTTTAGGTTTGTTAATTTATGCGATAAATTGGAAAAAAAAAATTTTTCCTTTAAGGAGGTACACTAGCTTCAGCAAAATGGTGATAGATCAATAAAATTTGGTGAATATATTCTTTAGTATTATTCATGTAGATACAAATTTTTTCAGATTTTTTGGTTGTGCCGTTTTGTTACAAATAATTCACAAGCGTTTATTCTTATACCCGGAATATATACCTATATCTATAAAAACCCTATGCTTATACACGTGAACTTCAATGTTCAATTATTCGATAACGGCACAATGAAAAAATCTGAAAAAAATTGTATTGACATATATAATACTAAAGAATATACTCACCAAATTTTATTGATCTATCACCATTTTGAAATTTGACCATGGTTTAGCATGGCAACATTGTATGAAGCTGGTGTACCTCCTTAATCAGCGATGCCGGCACCATATAGCTGGCCTTCAAGAAGCAAATCATTGTCCCTAGCATCTTTTCTCGAACTTGTAGAGGCTCTTCTTGCCTCTTTTGCAGCGTCTGTGAGCGAGCGCTCCGCCAGCTCGATCCGCGCTGCGTCGGTTTCAACGCAAAAATTGAAAAAATTTGGGCCGATAGTTATCCCCAACGTCTCCAAAACTTTCATGAGGCTTCTCAGGCCATCATTGAATAATAATACCGCGATATCAGCTGCAATATCGACGACTTTTTTGCTCCCGGACTGACACTTGGGGGCTATTGCCCAAACTGATTTGTTGTAGCTTTCGTTGTTGTTTTGCGTGAAGCCGCCCAAACAACGCTGCGGCAAATCGTCTCTGCTCAAATTTATATATCCCGGTATACCTGCCGACCCTGAGGCGCGCAGCTGCGCGGGACCCCGAGCGTCACGGAGCGCTGCACCGCTCCACAAAATATTCAATATCTTCGAAAATAATTATTTTTTCGACCTGGATCCAACGGCATCTTAATCTTAAATGTATTTTAGATTTTTCTAGATGGTTTTCAAAAAATCGATTTTTTGAAGCCGTCACAGTGGTGTTGTCCCTTAATAATTTCCCACCTTTTAGGTTCAAACATTGCGGATGCATTATAGAATGATAAGAACGAGTTTGGCATCAGTTGTTCTATAGTCAGAATTATTTAAGAAAATTACATCTAATGTCGAAAGACAAATGAATTGCCTAGCATCAGCGCTTATAACTCTGTGTACAGTGAGTGCAAAAACTGCATGTCGCAGTGTGCTCTTTGCGCTTCACACTAGGTACAAGCTCTTTGTGGATACTTTTGTGCCGCAAACAATTTTCTACACGGTGAGGACCAAAATAACTTTGTTCGCATATAAAAATGAGGAAAATCTCACCTTTCGCTGTACTCGCAATAGTGTCCATGCAAAGAACGACAAGTGATGGAAGAAATGATTCATCTGAGTAATATTTTTAAACATTCTTTACAGAGATTCAGTAAATCATCAGAATATTTCTCTCGCCGGTGAACACAATAACAAGTGTTATAAGCATCTGGGCAAGTTATACGCTTTGCCACTGCTTGTCAAAATGTTAATCTTGTTCAGAGGCGAGAAAAATCTTCTGATAATTTCCTGAATTCTTCTAAATAAAGTTATAAAATGTTAGTCAGAGTTTTTGACATGAATAGTACTGTGGAGAAAGTTGACCGAAACATTGCTTCCATCACTTCTAATTGTTCGCATGGACAATATTGCAAATACAGCGGAGGGTGAGATTTTTCCAATTTTCATATGTGAACGTTTTTTTGGTTTACACACGTAGGAAGCCACTGCGAAGTGCAGCTTTTCCACTTACCGTACACACAGTCAAAAACACTGGTTCAATTTACCTTCACGACACGAGATATAATTCTTTAAAATAATTATGAGCATTCATAGAACACATGATGCTACGCGTGTTCACATTGTTTTATGATGCACTGACAGTTTGTATGACTCAAAGAAAAATCTTATTGTAAGATGGTAAGAGGCCGAGACCGTAACTTTCCCCCAAAAGAATTTCGAGCAAGAACGAGTTTTTATTCCGACTTTAAATTATGCTTTTATAACTTACAATATTGCGTGCGATTGAACGATTCCACACAATAAAGAAATTCGTTCTTAGGGAAAAAATTAAGGAGCGATGCGAGTAGATAACCTTAACGTCGCTCGACAAATACGTCACCCACGCGGCTCGCACGATGAAACTATGCGTAAGCCCGTCGGATTTGAAACAACTCGAACACTTCGCACCGAGTTTTCTTTTTCATTGAAAAACTATTAAAAAACACTATTGTTGAACACCACCGCACAATTCTCGACATTTTTTTCATTACTGTCACGTTCTCGGCTCACCGATTTCGAGCCAACTCGAAATACATACGTCGTCTGCAGAGAATGCATCCTGAGTGCCTCGCTGGAATTCGCGGGAACTAAGTCTCGCCAATATCGTGCGAGATTTGCTCGAAATTATCAGCAATTACCTACTAATTGTAGACACCTACGGATTTCGTGAAATATGCTGAGGAATGAGATGATTGAGGTGCCAAAATATGTGTTTTTAACGTGGTTACGCGGCTCTTCTGCCCTCCAAGTCGTGGCATTAGTCAAATTTCGTATTTTATATCATTTCTATCACGGCGTCAGCATGGTATTATAGTCTACTTATTTTTTTTTTTTCGTTTCAAGCAATTTGATGAGAAGGCAGCCGTTTGTCTATCAATTTGACATTGTTTGGTCAAATTTCATGAAATTTGGAAGAGCCGTTTAGGAAATCCGTGGGTATCTACTATTCCGATCTGCCATACCGACGGCGATGGGGTACCGTTCCCTCTTAAGAAGGTACAAAAAAGCGTTTTTTTTTTAATTTTTTTATAAGGAAAAAAAGCAAGTGCGTCCAGTAACATTGAGGTATCTTTTCATGTGTATTTGAAATGTATAAAAATTTCAACATGAAAAAATAAATGACTGCAGATTTGTCAGCCTATTCCACGTGCATCTTGCCACTACTGTCCCTGCCGATATAAGCAATAAAAAAACGTTGTTTCGGATCTTCTCATTCAGACGTTACCCTCACTTGTAGCGCAAAAAAGGCCTTTTTCATGAATTTTTTAAAAGAAAACTACAAAACTTTTTTAATCGATCAATATACCATCTTAAAGAACACATCTTGAAGAACTTTCAGTAATTTTTTTATTGAAAAATATTACATTGTTTAGTGGCAAATGGCCGTCAATGAAATAATGTTTTTATATACACGGTTTGCGGTGACCAACATTGCGGCGAAGTGGATCATCTGAAAAAAAATGCGGATGGATTTAGTCAAATATAAGTATAAACTAGTCTTTAATCGAAGGATTTTAAAAAATATTCATTTTTCACAAAATGGCGGACAGTCAAAGTTAATGGTTCGATTTTAACGAAAAAAACGGCCGTTTTTGGCTATAAAACAGCCATTTTTTCGAAAAAAAATCAAAGGATTAAAGACTACATTTTTATGTATTAAATAAGCCTGCAAAATTTCAAGAAGATCGGTTCATTAGTGTTCAAGTAATCTCGGTCACCGACTTCAGAAATGCCATTTTGAGAAAAACCTGTTTAAAGTTTCAATTTCAGTTTACACGAAGAAAATATTTTTTTTTGTAAACTTACATAGAGTCATCTATTCCGGGCATCAAAGAAAAACCTGCACTTTAAATTGCACTTCAAAAAAATGCAATAAAAAAAATCGATTTTTTCAAAATTGCAAGTGGAGCTAACCCCTTCAGGTTCCGGCCTTAATTGAGCCTAATGTTGGGTATCCGTTTGCGCCAAATTGTTCCTACCTAATCAAAGCTTAACTAATAACGACTGAGTGTTGCATCATAATTACAAAGTTAAAACAATAGAATTTGTTTTATTTTGTACAAATATAGTACCCTAATATCAAATGTAAGAAAAATTGAGTTTGGGCTCTTCTACCGGATAGTCGATTATAGGCAACCTTTTGGAAAACCAGGATTTCTCTAATTTTTGTAAAATCTAATATAACACAAAATATTCAAATGTGTCACAAAATCGTTACATTTGAAGGTCTTAGCAGTTGCTTACTTTTTTTCAATTTCACCCAAAAGTATTCGATATGTATGGTGACTCTCCTCCAGTACACACATTCAAATTTTCACTAGGCATTTTTTTCTCTTTTATTAAACCATCACTTTCGCTTTCGTCAGACCCCTGCGTCACGATCTTTGTCTAACCGCACGAGGAAAGGTAAGGGTTGGCGAGGGAGGGAGGGATATTCGTCGTTAGTCACGTGACAGATCCTGACACGTGAAGAACGAAGCAATCATTAATTCTCGATTTCTCAACCGAACAAGTTTTGTCCAACTCGCCAAGTCTGGCTTTGCCTTCCCGATGTTCCACTCGATCCTCAAGACTTTTCTTTCTCCTTTCGCCCATTCGAGAAGCCAATTTCCGGTGATGCTGAGAAAATAGTCGAAAGTTCAAGCGTTAACGAACGAAAAATGTGAAATTCTCGTTTCACCGAACAATTCGATAAATTAGAGAGCTTTTTCCTTTCCATTTTGTGCCTTCTTTTTATGCTCACGTATATAATCTCGTTATTTTCACAATCGTCCAACGACAGGTAAAAGCTCTTTTTAATATTTCAAAAGACGGGAAGAATCACGAAGAGAGAAAGAAGGAGCTCAAAATCATTCTCGAATGTCGAGATAGGGACAATAGTTTTCCATTTCGGATCTGGTTGGTTCCTGTGTAGAGGGTATTTATACGCTCTCACACCTGGTGCCACACAGACCAGCCCAGAAGAATAAAAATCAGCTCGCGTGATGAATCGACCGACGGTCGGAGCCTCACGGCAACTGCCAGGATTTTTTTTAACCTCTCTATCTTCTGCCTCTCCCTGCCGTTTCTTTTTCCCTTGTTACGCGCTCCCTTTTTCTCCGTCGGCTGTCCAAGTGAAAGAAATCGACGTTCCCAACTCTGTTGGGTTTTTGAAGACAAAGGTAGCCCACGCTTTTCTTTCTCTATTCAAACTGAGGAAAAAGTACACATTTACGAAAAGCACGCTTTACGATGTAGCCTTGAGTGTGAAGTTCGTCCGAAGCAGCGTGGGATAAAATAAGACTCGGATAATCCGGAAATTATTGAAGAAATGTTTAAGTCGTCGGGGCTTTTCCTTCACCGATCCTTTCGAAGCGATAATACAGACTTTTCTGCAACGTAGGGTGAAAAGGACTTAGGAATTGGCCGGTAAAAATTTCACACGAGGGTGGCTAATCGAATCAGGCATCTAAAAGATGCGTTTCCCTTCCTCATCATTCTGGTTCCCCTCATATAGTGTCCGCAATGGCACTCGATTGATTTCAACGTAGCCCCCTTGATGTGTGGCTTTTACGGTTATCACAATAATCCATATATCATGCGCCAAGGGTGCTCGCCCTCCCTTCGTCATCAAGAGCCTTGGCGCTCGTACAGTTCCTTACAAAATGGCTCTTCGACTGTCGTGTCATTTTCACCGCTCAACGCCAGTCCGTTTTTATGGGGGGAGGGAGAAAACCCGCAAGCGTGATCTCAATACAAATATGGCTTAATCGCCAACAAAAGCGAGTTGGAGAAGAACACATTGATTCAAGTCCCATGCATATTACATAACATTTGAACCCACCAAACTCAATTTTCCACGACACGTTTAAAGAGTCGACCACTTTGGATACGAAATGAGAAATCTGCTCAATCTGCAATGGGAGAGGAAGAATTCAATCTCGGTGACATTGGTGAGTTACAGACCTGCCGATATTTATCGTACCCAACGACAAAATCAGTCTCTTGAATTAGTTGAAGGCTTGCTATCGGGGCCCGCCGACGATGTTGCAGTGTCGTTCCTAGCTTCGGCAGTGAGAGAGAATATCGGGTACGAAGAAGTTAATCGAGGGTGGTATCCCTGGGAGAACGAATACGCGAGCGAACGCAAGTGCCGTTGGTTATATCGTGTACATAACTTGGGTTAAATGGTGGAGGAGGTGTTACTAGGTCTGTCTAGCCTTCCGAAATGACTGTTTCAATTGGTTTGGATTCCCAAGGGATATAGTCCCATGTGAAACAAACGTCGACCAGCCAGTGGTAGAGCCAAGTGTTAGCGCGTGGTCGCAGCAGCCTCAACGGCCCACTACCACCAACCATCATCATTTCCATGCTATACACCCTCGACGCTTCTCCAGCCCTCTCCATAAGCGCTCAACTCTCTTGCCCAACTCGCCAAGTCCATATGCAGGCTGACCTTTCTCCCTCTCGCATGTGGCCGTATAGAAGCATCTCCTCATCCCAGTGTTCCCGTATGGTAACTATGGGTAGCACACCGGACCGCAATCTGCATTCCTTTACCTAATTGTCGTAACACAGGGGATAGGACCGTACGAGGAGAGGGATGTATGTAGATATATATGTTTACGGACCAATGCACATAGGGGGTCGGATAAGTGGTAACCGGAAGGGTTCGCATCCGCGGTGCATAGCTTATTTCGCGATCCCCGAGACCGATAACTGCAGAGGCATTCTTGCACTCTCTCGCTCTCGTTCTTTCTCGCCCTATCGTATTCCCCGCCATCAACACTATCACGGACAACATTCGTTCGACCTCTTACCATCAACAAACGATGCTGCTATGACACTCCAAGCTTGAAACGTGGTACAGCCGGCTCGCTAATTCTCTCTCTCCTCCATCCGATCTCTTAACCTCTGGCGTGTTGCTTTTAGCTCTTTAGAGCTATATATATATATATAACATTGAATGTGTGGATTACTTGTGCTCGAATTAACAGGAAAAAAGGCTCACTATCAGCACGTGAATAGCGCAGTATGGCGCATGAGTTTTGTAACTTCTGATCATGCTGACCCCGGTCATGCATTCGAAATTTCGACATGGTAATTTGCGCTAACTTTGCCAGTTGTTAAAGCCGAATAACGTAGTCAATCTCTTATGAGTTTGGCTACATCGTGGAGATTGCATTATCGACTGGCCATTTCCCTTTATACTTCCCTTAGTAAGCGGGACATGGAGCAGAAGAAATCCAAATAGGTGGGGTATATGAAGATGAGATGAATTTAGGAAATCAATATCTCCCGCCCTGTTCGGAATGACGGTTATGCTGTCGTTGATTTACGCGGCAATGAATATTCCCAGAAATATACGCGAGTCGAGTGAAATACGTTAATCATCGTCACGTGGTTTCGCGAGAGGAGAATTATAGCTGGACATCAGTTTACATCTCTGCCCTGTCCAGCCTTCCGTACGGATCATTCTCTGCCCGGTTCTCACGAAGCTACAACGTCTGCTGCCTAATCTTCTCTTCCCACTGTGTGCCATCGCGCACCCCTGGCTTGTCATCCTGACGACTTACGGATCCTATATATGCCATTCAGCTATGCACCATCATGAATTCCTGGACGCCTAATGCCCTAATGGATAGCCTGGCAAATTGATAGTTGGCACTGTACAAATAGGGATATAACGGAGCCAAGGATTTAGCACAATTAGGCGATAACGTTATCGAGATTTGATGTACGTATCAATATGCGAGTGAATCGATGAAAAACATATGGTTTCATAGATAACCACTAACGACACAAGGTGGTCAGCCCAGTGGTTGTCAGGGCCCTAATGATCGTCATGTTTACACATTAAATAAGTATTTTAAGATAAGAATCAGTCGTTCGTGCAGACAGGTGATGTATGAGCGTGCAGGAGGTATTTGCTATGATGTATCACATTGTCACCCTCGTAAGTATAGGTAGTCAAGAATAATCAATTCTAATATATTCAGCTACGACGTCAAACCGTGATTTCGGCCGAATCCTTTATTTGGAGGTTAAAGTGAACCGTGTCAAATCTCGGGGGATTTGAGAATGCATGGGGACTTGCGTGAGGTAAGTTTGTCTTTAAGTTATACATGAGAATGTTTTGCGTTCAGCATAGAAAATTATAGTTGTATGCTAATTCCAACGTATTTTCATATATGACGAATATCGGTTCAGCAATGTCAACAAACTGCCGATTAATCGCCACGGTTGTCGATAACTGGGACAAGGTTGGCAAAAAACAATCTTACGGATGCAATATTGATTTATAGAAAATCAGAAAAGAAATATTCGGTCTGAAATTAGCATTGTCTGAAGAATCCACGATCCAGTAACTGTCATATACAAATCCGCGACAGTAAAAAAGATATTTTTTACTGTCGCGTAACGTTGTCGAATACTGGGTCGTGACTATGTCGATAACTGGGTACGTCTCGGTCGAAGATGAATACCACTCGATCGAAAAATATATTTTGAATGATTTTATGATAAAATTGTTGTTCATAATTTTAGAAAATGGAAAAAAAAATATAAATTCGCCGTAATGGCCGAAATATATTCTCGAAAACTGTAGGGGAGTTATACTTAAAATGAAAGTCGGATAAGACGCCACGCCCTCAGTACCTTTCATATCACCGTCAGTGAACGCGAGCTTTTACGTACTAAATATTATCGTGGTTTTGGAATGCAACAAAAAATTGACCACGTCATAATCTGGTGTTGAAAATAAATAGTACCGCCTACCAAGCACGAGAATTGTACAATGACGGTTTTCTTCGTAATAAAAAACGGATTGAGA
This sequence comes from Ophion slaviceki, assembly GCA_944452715.1. Taxonomy (NCBI): domain Eukaryota; kingdom Metazoa; phylum Arthropoda; class Insecta; order Hymenoptera; family Ichneumonidae; genus Ophion; species Ophion slaviceki. Next base: position 1,857,436 of record OX101790.1, read on the forward strand.
GTTACTCAAAATAACTTCTACTCAATTTCCAAGTTAGGCTTTACAAACTTTCAAAATCGAGGTGATTACTGGGCCTTATTTATATTCATAGCATCAAGTTGATGCTCGAAGAAACTGTCTCTCTTGAATCACAAATGATAGCAGACATGATCCAGTCATTTTCACCCTTGAAAACATCGATGGGATTCTCCAAATAAAATAGTGATCCATACTCCTTTGTTTTCTCCTTACAGGATGTCCCAGAACTGATGGTAGTCCCTGAAATGGGGGGTTGGGGGTTAAATGCTGAGTCGATTGATATAAGTTTGTATGGGTCTCAGATCAACCCCACAATTATTATCAATTTTTAAAGGCGGGCCAATGAGGTGCGCCCGATATACGCTGGTTCATCGGGCGCACCTGATTGGCCTGCCTTTAAAAATTTATAATAATTCAGGGGTTGATCTGAGACCCATACATGCTTATATCAATCGCCTTAGAATTTCACCCCACCCCCCCCCCCCATTTCAAGGACTACCATCAGTTCTGGGACACCCTGTATACGTGTGTTCCCACACGTATATAGCATATTGCGATAGCTTCGGACGAAGGCGAACCGATCGAAATTTTCGAGGCGGTAAAATACCATTGGGGCAATAATCGTTTGTCCGCTTTGCCTCGGACTGGATCCAACAGAAAGGGGAAAAGTGCGCACCAAAAAAAAAGGGAAAATTCTAACGACACAGCCGAAACGATATACGGGGTTAACGGCAACACAACTGAAGAATTGTCTCTCGCGAAGAAAGGAAGAGCGAGGGAGAAAAACTTTCCAAAGGACATTCTGCCCAGCATCATAAAACTAAAGCACAACAGTCGACGTTTCGATTTGATGAAGGTTTGCGTCTATTCAGTCTCGAGGAAAAAAAAGGAACTTTATCCCTACACGTACGTAAAGGGTCGGTCGATCGGAGTTTCGTGACTGCGAAGGGCTCAACGCCGGTAAAAGTGTGTGGGAAGCAAAATTCGAAGGATCGGATGGGAATAGGTAGCCAAGGGATGAAAAAGTAAGTTCCGTACGATCCCACGAGAGTTCCAACTCGCACTTCATCGCGACGAACTTTGAAACGAGCTAAGGAACGCGCAATTTTATCGATGGTAAATCGACACGAGAGTTCCGCGGTGTTTACCGTGACTGGACCGCAAACGCCGAGAGTAACTTAACGTTGAAAACGGAGCCGGCACTGTTGAAAACGGAGCCGAGTACTGCAACAAGGGATGCAGATATAAATATGCAATAAAGTAACGCGTTGTGGGGGATGAATCACGCGATCACAAAACAGAGAAAACGTATATCGGCATGGGATGGGAGGCGAGTGGCGAATGCACGGATTCTGGGACCACTTCAACTTTTATTCGTGATTGCTCTACCGAGTTACGCGGAATTGAACTTCGTCTTCCGCCTTTCAAAGGTGATGATAGACGAAGTATATGATACGAATGTGTATGAGAATAAAAATTAAAAGATTAAATGGACTTGCCTTCGGTGAAGTTCAATCTTAATTATATGTAGCGCCTCTTCCGAAGATCACTAGTAGTACCCCTTTCTACTACAGATGGCACCACGGGTTTAAAGTGAACAAAAAAAAAAACAAAAAGGAGCCCCACTCTCGGGTCTCCATCCGTTTCGTCTCCGATACTTACGTCATTTCGTCAAAGTAACGTGCCATAATTAGGGTTCAACTTGTTGAAGAATGGGTTACTTGGGTGGGACTGATCTTCGGAAGAGGCACTACATACAATTAAGATTAAACTTCACTTAAGGTAAGTTCGTTTAATCTTTTAATTGTATTTTGTCCCACTTCCTTCAGATCACTGGTAGATGTTTAAAGTATGGCACGTATTTTTATCAATTGTCTGTGAAGTGTCATTAAATAATTATTCGTGATTTATTTTTTAACTCTTTCCAGCACGGTTGTGGCGAATATGGTATTATCCTTTACGATTTCTAGATCGTAGAATCGTGTAAACGTCCTGGACGCTTCAGTCCAGCTTGCTGTCTTCTTTATTATGTCTATGTTGATGCCGCTCCGTTTTACTGATGACGTTGACGCGCGTTGCGTGCTGTATGCTGTGAAAATGCTGGTGTCGATTCCGCATAAGTCCAGTAGTTCTTTAATCCATCTACTGATTGACTGAGTGGATACTTCTTTATGAGGTTTGCGATACGAGAGACGTAATTTTTCTGTATCTAGGTAGTTTTGGAGCGTCGTGACCACGCAAATCTTGGAGTTTTCAGTGCACACCGGGAGTTTTAAGGTCGGTAGTTTTCTTTATCTATGGGAAGTCTTAATTCTCGCTGGTATTTTAATCTCGATTTTCTTCTCACGTTTAGTAATATCATGGATATTTATTGCGGCAAGAGTCTGCATTCTATGTCCGGTTGTTAAAGCGAGTAACATGGCAGTCTTCATGGAGAGTTGTTTAAGTGAGAGTTCTTCATTGTGTGGCCATTGATCCGGGACAATTTTTGGGTCCCAAGTGTCATTATATCGTGGCTTAGGTGGGCGTTGATTTGCCGTTCCTTTACAAAAACGCTTAACGATTGGATTTTCACCCACTTCGGGCCCCAATAAGAGCGATAGTGCCGACCGGTAGCTGATAATCGATCCATAACCTATTCCCCTCTGGAATTGTTCTATGAGGAATTTTATAATGCCACCAATGTTGTACTCGTATACATTACGACCATTGTCGTATGCGAATTGCCACCACTTTTTTAAAGGTGTCTCGTACTGACGGATTGAGGAATCAGTAAGTGGTGATAACAGTACGTCGATGGCTTCTGTGGGTAGACGTTTTAGTTTGTATGCCGGCCTGACAGAACTCCTGCAACCAGGGAAAGCTGGCGCCAAAGTGGGTGGGGATCCCTGTCGATGGAATAGATTAAATTAATTTTTGGTTTAAAAACGAGTGGCTTGGACTCTAACATGCTCATTAACATGGGGTACCAGGCCTGTGATGTCCATGGTGGGACTACAACTATACCTCTCGCACAATATATTTGATTTTTTTCAATATTTTTAGGATTGTCGAAAAAGGAGGGAAGGCGCAGAAAAATTGAGCGGACCAATTTTTTGCGAAGGCGTCGATAGCCACAGCTCCTGGGTCACTCTTCCATGCAAAATAGTTATTACATTTTGTGTTGGATCTACTGGCAAAAAGATAAATCTTTGGATTCCCAAAGACCTGGCGAATTTTATTATAGACTCCATTTGCGAGTGAGAATTCTGTCTCAGGCTCCAGCTGTCAAGATTTTTCGTCAGCAGTTGTATTTTCTGACGTCTGGATGCATGACGCAAAAATCCAGATGTTTCTTCGTTCGCACCATTGCCATATTTCCTTGGCAAGCTTGCTTAAATTCAGAATCTGTATGCCTCCCATTCGATTGATATACGAGATTGCTGTTGTGTTGTCTATTTGGAGCAAAATATTGCAGTCTCGTTGAGATCTCGCTAGGCACTTTAGTGCGAAAAAGGCTGCAGTCAACTCCAGGACATCAATGTGGAGTTTCGATTCTTCTCTGGTCCAAAACCCATTAATTCTTTTTTCCCCAAGCAAGCACCCCTGCCCGAGAGGCATGCACCAGAGAAAATTTCCATACTATAGTGGAAATTATTAATGGAATTGTCGGCGATTTTAATGCTATTTATCCACCAATTAAAGTTCTCTTGGAGTCTCTTGGGTAATCTCATTTTCTTTTCGTAATGACCATCTGCTTCTTCTAGTGCTAGGAATTTTTCCCGGTCAAAATCTTTTAGGTATACCCAGCCGTACTTGACGGCGTGGCAACAGGCGCCAAGTGATCCAATGAAGGATGCGAATTCTCGGATTGTACATTTTTGTGTGCGCTGGAATTTCTCAATTTTCTTCAAGATTTCCATTCGTTTGTCCTGTGGAAGTACTAACTTCATCGTGAGTGAGTCGAGTATAAACCCGAGGAATTTGCAGGTTTTTGAGGGAATAAGTCGGCTCTTTTCTTTATTGATAATTAAGCCTACTCTTTCGAACACGAGGAGGCTGGCGTGTATGTTTTGGAAACAGTCGGCATAGGATTTACCAAGGAGATGGATGTCATCTAGATAAACAACGGATTGGTAACCTTTTTGTCAGAGATGTGTTATTACCACGCACATTAGTTTTGTGTAAATATATGGCGCCGTGTTGAACCCAAACGGTATGCTCATAAACTCACAGAGTTGTCCCAAAAAGGTGAATCTCAAAAAGTTCGACTATCTGGGTGAATAGATATTAAATAATACGAGTCTTTCGGATCAAACGACGCCATTCGACGGTCTTTGTACATGAGATCTCTTGCTGTTCTGAGATCCTCTAGTTTAAAATGTACTGTGTCGATAAACTCATTTAACTTTTTTAAATTTAGGATTAGTCTCTTTGTACCGTCTGGTTTAGGTTCCAGGAAAATGGTTGAGATGAATTGATCTGGGTCGAAATTACATTCTGAGACGACTCCGTTCATTTTTAGCCCTAGGATCAACTCAGGGATGTCGTGCAACTCGCTTGTGGACCACTGTGGTTCTGCAGGAGCCAGGGCTTGATAGGGCAATATTTGAAAGAGAATTTCATACCCGGTTACCCAGTTCAGAATCGTGGCATCGTTAGAGATCGAAGCCCACGACCTTTTAAAAAGTTTGAGTCGACTACCTGGCACACTTACACTGCTTAGCGACGCTTTAAACGCTTCCGGATTGGTACTTCGAGCTCGTGCTCGAGTTCTTCCTCGATCCTTGGTAACTGTTGTGCGGTCGTCTGTTCCAGGATTTTTTCTTCGCCTGCCCGCCCCCTCTGGACTGAGGTTTCCATGTTCTCGTTCGCCCCCCCCCCCCCCGTTTTTTGACGACTTGACTGGTGATTTTTCTTTTGTTTTCAATTCTTTGCTCGGTCGTTCTACCGTCTTGGCAATCTTTATCTGTTTTTCGATGTCCGTTTCGAACAGTTGAGCTCCAATCTTTGTTATGTTTAACGCTTCTTTTAAATCTGGATTGAGGTTAGCTAGGACAAGTGCCCTCCGCGTGAGGGATTCATCTCGATGTACCTCTGCGATTAGTATTGTGGCATCGCTGACTGTACTTACAAGCGATAAATCGGCATCAGCGCATTTTACTACCGGCGATAGGACTTGTGTCAGAGCCGACAAGGCGGCTGTTAACTTGGTTTATTTCTCGACCATTCGAACGTCTCTCTTCACGGCTCCTTCGGGTAGACATACCTTCATCACCAAGTTGAGAGCCGGAGCGTTTGCCTTTGGACAATTTTTGGGGGTCGTATATATCTTTAGAAGGTCCTTTTGTTCCTCGCTTGGCAATCCATGGCCGGTGTTCCTGGTCTAGGACTGTTTTTTCGTTCTTCTGCAGTTCTTACTGCTATGATGCTGGCCGATCGTGATCTGTCACGGCATCTTGAGTAGCTTCGTACACGATGCCGATCATTATAGTCGCTGTCCGAGTAGTACGATGACTCCGATGAGCTCTTGGAACGCGAGCGGCCTGTAGCAATACAAGGAGAGGTCAGAGTTTGGCCGTTAACCCTTGTGTCACTACATTGTATGACTTTTTCTAACTGCGTGGGTTCTTATCCTGGACAGATATGTACTTGACCTTCTTGGACTCGTGTCTCAAAGCATTTTGTTTATATTGCGAAATCTTGTATCTCTACGTGGCTTAACACAACGCTTGTCCGATCGTCCGCTCTAAGAGACTCGTGTCTCATCAGAGAAGGCAATACAAGGCGTTCATAACCTTGCAGGCTTATATAGCCTCTCGGCTAGCCCGATTTTTTGGCCCATTTACGAGAGAGAGGCATCAGTTCCGATCAAGAAACTCATGTTTCCTTGTAGGCGTCTTTCTGACTATTGTCAAGTCCGCCATTAGCCTCGTATTTACGTTGCATACGTAGAGAGAGAACAAGACGATTTTTACTTATGTCGACTGCGACGATGTTTGCGCTTGTATTTCTTGAGTTTTTTCTCCAACCGTCGTAGTCGTTCCTCCGTTGGATGTTCTTCGCGATATCTCTTGTGTACCATGTTTTTTGGCTTTTCTAGTCACAGACAATTATTGTAACCTGTTTGTGCGTTCTGCACAAGAAAAGGAATGACGTAAGTATCGGAGACGAACCGGATGGAGACCCGAGAGTGGGGCTCCTTTTTTGTTTTTTTTTGCTTACTTTAAACCTGTGGTGCCATCTGTAGTAGAAAAGGGGGCTGCCAGTGATCTGAAGGAACAGGCGAGAAATACAATTGGTCATGTAATGACTAAAGGCAGGCAACTACTTTAGGAGACCGAAAAATAGATGATTTTTTTGATTTTTTTTTGTGAAAAAAACGGAAATTTTCCCAACTCTGACAATAATTTATAATTTAATTTATAATTTTTTCAAGTTATTTCGTGCATTAATTAAGATGTAATCCGATGTGTCCCTTGACGTGCCCTCATCGTCGTTGTTTTGCGAGAATTGTGCAGCTCGCCATAATTCGCATCTGAAATAGTCCAACAAATTTTTATACATTCTTGAGATGTTTTTTTATGAAAATGAACCTAAATTTTGAAAAAATCGATGCTTTAAGGTTGGAATGTGTTTGAAAAAAAGATCGATTTTTGCTTTTTGTCCCTGGAATTTTGCAATAATAACTATGTTTTCAACAATCTAATCACTCCAACTTTACGTTCATGTTTTGATAAATTATATTATGTAAACGTGTTCCAAATTTGAAGATGATCCATCAATTAGTTTTGCGCACCTGTTCTCACTAAAGCATCTGTCACTTGGTCACTTTTCAATATTTGAACTTGAATTTTTTTTCGCTTATTCTCAAATATGTACACTCTGAGAAAAAGCACAATAAAATCGAATGTTTTGACCCGTCACAATGGTTGCGAGTCGAGCGGAGAGTCTTTATCATTTATATATATACCGTTATAAGGAATCCGAATACCGTTTTGAAATTTTCAGGGTGTATTCTTAAGATATTTTGCTAACGATTCATGAAATATACAAAAAATGATTTTTTGGAGCATCAAGAGTGGTTGCCTGCCTTAAGGTAGTACGAGCGCGCAATCTTGATTTCTATAGAATTTGTTTAAATTTTAACCATATACAGTTCATATCATTATGCATGTTTGAGTGAAAATTCAGAACAGTCGACTATTTAGATTGAGAGATAATGGGTTTTAAAATTGCAACTTTTAACACTGCAGGGTCTGCATTGAAATTTAGACAGAATAATTTTCCGTAAAAGATATTTGTCCCCTATAATAAGAAGATATATGGTAACACCGCAGAACAGTATTGTTCAATATTTCGAGCAAAAAATAAATATCGTGTTCCTAAAGTTAAAAATGTTGTCATAAAAAAATATTTGCATTATAAATATTAATATTTTATATTGTTTATGTTATCTTCATTAACAAATACAAGTGTTGCTTCATTCATAACTAATTAAAAACTTTGTTCGATTAAAAATTATTTCCAAATAAAAAATTTGTGTTGCAGTATTATTTCAAATATGCCGCGCAAACTCACGACATTGGATGCGTGGAACCATGCGGTGTTGCCATATGTCTTCTTATTATAGGGGACAAATATTTTTTACGGAAAATTATTCTGTCGCAAAGTTGCAATTTTAAAACCCATTATCTACCAAGATTGCACGCTCGTACTACCTTAACGGGGTCATTCCATGTGACAGCTATTCTTCTTCGCTATTTTGGATTTTTTTTATGAACCATTCAATCACACTATCTTTGAATTTTTGTTACACTTTTATTAACTTTTTTACAGTCCGTCGGAATTTTATCAAATAAAAATAAGGAGTTGAATCGACTTTACACCGTTCGGAAGACACTCATGTGCAAAAAAAGTTGGTTGACGGCTGACATGATACTGGAGATTTGCTCATCTGAAATAAAAAAATGAAACAGCATTTTAATTTGTAGACCTGACGCTATCGCCGGAAGTAGAGTAACGTTCAAATATCGAAAAATGAATTTTTGACACGGTTTTAATAGTTAAGTTCCACGTTTCGTCATTTTTTCGACTTTTTCAGCTTAAAAAACTATGGCAGATATCAGAAATATTCTAGTTCGGGTGACAACAATAGATGTGCCGACTATGTCATAAAAAATTGAGCGAAATCCGTTCAATATGTTTTGAGATATCATGGAAGCCAATTTGAAAAATACAGCTTTGCGAAAAACGCGTTTAAAAGTAGTAGTACGATTTACACAAAGAAAATGTTCACTCACCATTAGTCTGCTAAGGTAGTCGGCCCAGTGGCCGTCAGGGTCCTAGTAATCGTCATGTTTACGCATTAAATAAGTATTTTAAGATAAAAATCAGTCCTTCGTGCAGATCTGTGGTATATTAGCTTCCAGGAGGTATTTACTATGTTGTATTACATTTTCACACCCGTAAGTATACATATAAAAGAATAATCAAATTAAATATATTCCGCTATGACATCTACCTGCTATTTCGGCCGAATCCTTCATTAGGAGGTTAACGTGAACCATGTCACATCCCAGGTGATTTGAGAATGCCTCTGGACTTATGTGAAGTAAGTTTTCCTTCACGTGATTAACAAGGATTTTAGTTTTACGTTCAGCATAAAAAATTATAGTTTTATGTTAATTTCAACAAATTTCCATACATGACGATTACCGGTTCAGCAACATAAACACTCTGCCGATTAATCGCCACGGCTGTCGATAACTGGGACAATGTTAGCAATGTTTATAGAAAATCAGAAAAGAAATATTGGGTCCGTAATTAGTATTGTCTGAAGAATCCACGGACCAGTAATCGTCATACACCTATTCGCGATAGTAAAAAAATATACATATAAATAAATGTTGTCGATTACTGGGTGGTGACCATGTCGATAACTGGGTATGTCTTGAACACAGGTGAATAGCACTCGATCGAAATAATATTTAAAATAATTTTATGAAAAAATAGTTGTTTATAACGACTACAAATAAATAAAATTATAATTCTGACGTAATAGGCAATAATTAGTTTTATTTTTAAAATTAATGAAGCTCCATGGAAGAGAAATTTATGTTTCAAACTCTTCATCAAATGTTTTAATAAAAATCATAAAGTTTGTGACAGAGTGCGTAAAAACTATTCTGCCGTTCTATATGCAGACATAATCGAGTCAACATACTCCTACGAACCTTTGCATAATTAGTTAAGGCCTTATATACCTTTGGATGGTCGGAAAACAAGGCTTTTTGGGATTTTTAAAAAATACTAATAAAGCAATCAAAACGAGGTTTAGAGGGTTTATTTCACATATCTGTAGATACATTCAACGAGCGGACTCGTTGGAGTTGCACATGTGCACCCAGAAGAATTTTCTTTTTCTCGTAATCTACATGAGTTTTGCTACCGAAGTACACACGATTATTATAAAATATTTATTTTTGTACATCTAGCCAGATTTTTGAGAAAGTCGCATTTTCGACTGAAACAACGGTATTTGTTCGTTTCCAGAAATCGCAATTGTTAAACGATTGTAAAAATCGTGTGTACATCGCTATAAAATGTATCTAAGAAGTTATAATTGAAATTTGAAGTCAATCGGTCCAAAAATGCAGGACCTACGAGTCCGCCCGATTTTGAAAACATTTCTTCATGAAAAACGCGTTTGAAGTTTTAAAACTATTTTTCTACATGTCGTAAAAAAATGTCCACATAAAGTAACTTTTGCATATTATTTTCGACATGTTTCATACTTTAAGTCAATAATTTAAAAAAACATTTTTTTTCAAAGGTACATAAGGCCTCAATGCAATTTGAACGCATGTGACGATTAGTGGGACGTTTCCATGGCGATTACCAGACCAACTGTCATGGCAGCATGGTGATGACTCATACAATAGCGTTTTATAACCTTTACGGAATATTTTCTCGAAAACTGTACCAGGCACGGGAATTTCACAGCGACCCTCTTCTTCGTAATAAAAAACTTATTAAGAACGACTTGAAACAACTTTTACTCACTTTCCTAGTTGCGCTATATAAATTTGCAAAGTCAAGCAATCTGTTTAAGGTGACTATTACTGGACCATCTACCTCATGCCGAGTTCATATAACACTAACAAGATTGTTGCAATTGGTGCAAACATTTTTTTCGATTTTTTGGACCTGTCACATCGGATGAACGCCTTAAAGAGGAAGCAATGTGCGAGTTCCAATTTGCACAAATTTGTTTTGTTCAACGGAATTTAACAAGATTTGTTTAGATGAAATTATTTACTATCGCTCTTTCTTTTCAATTTCAAATGGGAATTGAATTGATTTTGAAAATTATTCCAATAAAGAAACAAGTACATTCAAAGTTTAAATTTTGTTGCTGATTCCCACTGAATTAAATCACTACGTCACTATAGCTCATTCTATTTTAGGAATATTTCAATGAAATTATCAGGGAATATAGTTCAAAGGTGATACTATCAGTAGATACATACATATAGCGAGAGACGACGGTGACGTCACAGGGGTGGTGTAGTGGGTATCGGGCGGTGGCGCGTGGTGGGGTTGTCTGGCGGTCGCGGTTGCGTCACAGTGACGTGTATGGGGAATTAGTGGTGGGGGAGTCAACAATGCCGGAGGGGTAGGGGGATTGGGCCCTTTTTCGGGAGCTCGTGGCTAAGTGGGTGGTTTCAAGCTGCTTTTCCGAATAGACCGACTGGTGGTGTCTTCTGCGTATATCGAAGACCTGTTTACCGCTAGAGCAAGCGCGTGGGGGGCTACGCCGCGTGGATCGTACGGGAGGAGGAAGGTCTTACACCGTGGGGGTGGAGGGTGCTTCGGGTAAAGAAAAAACGCGATGATTTACGTGTATACATGTATCGAAGTTTTTATTCAACATTTTGTCCGTTCATACATATTGTGTGTTGTGTGTGTGTGTGTGTGTTTTTTTAAAGAGGTTTAGCGGGAAAATGCTTCCGCACCGTAGCAAATAATTGCCGTGTGTCGGGCTTGCACCGACTAAAAACCCCCGTTCCTCTGTGGCCTTACGAATTTTCCCGCCGGACGACCGCTAGGTATTACATCGCGGGAGAGGCCTTAGCCGTAGCTCTTCCTGCAGTGTTGTCAGACGACCTTACATCCCCCGTTCCACTCGAGATGGTATGGGTGGTTTAGGGGTTCGTGTCGCTGATTTAATCTATGACTGCCTGGTCTTCCGGCGTCGTCTTCTTCCTCGCACGTTCTGCACGTCGCAACTCCTTCATTACTGCGGCAGCATAAGCCGATACCGCTGTCCATGCGTCTGCTGACTTCAGCATCAACTCAACCAGGTTGTCCGGGGTGATGCGTGTCTCCAGCTGATCCTCGACTATCGCGCGGGAGGCACTAAAACGTGGGCATTGGAACAATGCATATTCAGCGTTCTCCTCGACTGCTACACATGCTTGGCAATCCGGGAAATCTTCATAATTAAACTTATAGAGATAAGCCCGGAAACAGCCGTGTCCTGAGATCACTTGAGTGAGATAATAGTTGAGCTCCCCGTGTAGACGGTTCACCCATATCTCCACCTTTGGGATTAGTCGATGTGTCCACCTTCCCTTGGTAGAAGCATCCCACATCGTCTGCCGTTGGTTGAAACTGGTTGCTCTCGCTTCTGTCCTTGCATAACTGGGGTTTCTAGCTCCCTTCTGCTGGTACATCGATCTACGCTCCTCGGCGAGCACCTCAATGGGCAGCATTCCCGCGATAACGTTGATAGCGTCCTCGGAGACAGTGCGAAACGCACAGGCTACCCTCAAGGCGCTGACGCGATACGTTGCTGCAGCCTTCCTGCGGTACTCCTGGATTTTCAGTGCATCAGCCCATATGGGTATGCCATAGGTGAGCACTGAGGTCGTCACTGATGACAGCAGTTTCCTCCTCTTCTGTCTGGGGCCACCAACATTAGGTATGAGTCGCACCAGTGTGGTAGCCACCTCAGCGGCCTTTCTGCTGATCTGCTCGGTTTGCTCTTTGAAGTTCAGCCTTGCGTCGAGAATCACACCCAGGTACCGAATGAACGGTTGGGATGTGATTTCGGCGTTTCCAACCCTGAACGTCACCGTTTCCATCATCTTCCTGCTGGATACGAGGAGTACTTCTGTTTTGTGGGCTGCAAGCTGCAGTCCAACAGAAGACATCCATTCCTTTATCTTAGCGAAAGCTTCGCCGAAGAGTGCGGTGATTTGCTCCAGGAATTTGGCGATGACAATCAGCGCCGCGTCATCTGCGAACGCTACGATGGACACTCCTTTCGGCAATTGTAATAGCACCAGATCATTGTACACGATGATCCACAGAAGCGGTCCAAGTACAGAGCCCTGAGAAACTCCTCCAGTCACCCTATACGTCTTCCGTCCATCCTCTGTGTCGTACATGAGCCACCTATTACATAGGTAACTCGCCACTATTCTCGGTAGGTACCATGGTACACCTAATGTTTTTAGGGCATCCATGATATACTTCCATATAGCCGAGTTGAAAGCGTTTTTGATGTGTAGAGCGACAACTGCGCAGTACTTCTTAGACCCTCTTGCCCATCGTTTCCCCGCAGTCAACGTTCGGGAGGAGCACTAGCTTCTGCCACTTCCACTTGTTCGGGAAGATTCCTTGAGACACGCATTGGACATGCCCAGGAATATTGCCGGTGTCAACTTGATCGCTGCCTTGAGTACAATGTCGGGTATCCTATCCATGCCGGGGGTTTTATTGTTGCCCACTCTGGCAATCGCCGTAAGAAACTCTTCTTCAGTAATGCCTGGGATGTCCTCATCGACGTCCTCCTCGAGCTGGTAGTGATCCTCGGGTTGCTCAGGGAACAGGTGTGTAACAATCTTTTCCAGCAGGGCTGCGTCCACAGGCGATGGCATTGGTTGGCTTTTCAGCCGTGTCATTATTACTTTGTACGGCCTGCCCCAGGGAGCATCTTCCACCTCGCTGAGCAGTTCGCCCCAGCTTTCAGCTTTACTCTGTTTGATAGCCTTTTTAAGCTTCAAGCGCGCCTTCCTGTGCTGTTCTTCCAAATCGGGGAACGAGCGTTTGCCTCGAGCTCGTTGCGCTAGGCGGCGAGTTCGATGACTCTCCCTTCGGAGACCGGCAATTTGTTCGCTCCACCAGTGTACCGCCGGTCGGAAGTCGACATTACGTTTCCGTGGCATTGTGGCATTGCATGCTTCGGTGACCCTCTGCATGACCACCTTGACCTTCTCGGTTGCACTTTCCGCTGCGAGGGGGCTGGTGTCATAGGTTTCACGAAACAAGTCCGCGTCAAACATTTTCGCTTTCCAGCCCTTCCCGTTTGTCTTCGGTGCCTTCGCTGTTCTGCCGAAGTCTTCGCGAATCTCCCAGAGAATCGCTTCATGATCACTGTGAGTGTAGATATCACTGACTACCCAGTGGTACTGGTTTCTTCTGGCCAGACTACCGCTCACAAAAGTGAGGTCCACTATAGAGGAGGCTTCGCCTTTAACAAAAGTGGGCTTTGTACCTGCATTAAGTAGTACTACATCCAATAAGGACATAGCCTCAAGCAGGGCTTGGCCCTTCCTGTTCGTCACTTTGTAATCTCCGGCTATGGCTACCGGGAAGCGTTGTTTAGCGTCTGCGACTAAGTTGTCGAGAAAATTCTCAAACTCATCAGTCGTCAAGCTAGGCGGTGCGTAACAACTGTAGAAATGAACTCCTTTGGCTTTTATTCTCACAAAACCAGTTTTCATTCGACTCGCAAGATCCTGAAATGGAAGCTTCCGACAGGACCAGATTGCGGCCTTCCCGCTTGCGTCAGATTCCCAAGGTTGTGTGTCTAGATGTCTATATGGTTCCGAGAGTATCGCCAAGTCAGGCTTCAGCTCGCGCACAGTCTGCATGAGTAGGTCGTGTGCTGCTTTACAGTGGTTGAGGTTCAGCTAGAGTACTCTCATTAGCATCGTTTTTTGGAGTGCCTGGAGAGCCTGAAGAGCTCGCGTATATGCTGGACATCGGCTGCTACCTGCGATGTGGGCTGTGGGTGCCCCATCTCCCACTTCTGCACATATGACACACTTTGCGCTTGCTGTGCATTCGGCAACTTTGTGGCCAGTGTTACCGCACTTGATGCAGTCTTCAGTGTGTGTGTGTGTGTGTGTGTGTGTGTGTGTGTGTGCGTGCGTGCGTGCGTGCGTGCGTGCGTGCGTGTGTGCGTGCGTGCGTGCGTGCGTGCGTGTGTGCGTGTGTGCGTGCGTGCGTGCGTGCGTGCGTGCGTTGCAAAATGTTGAATAAAAACTTCGATACATGTATTCATGTAAATCATCGCGTTTTTTCTTTACCCGAAGCACCCTCACCCCCACGGTGTAAGACCTTCCTCCCCAACGCGATCCGTGAGCCGTAACCCATACGCGCTTGCTCTAGCGATAAACACGTCCTCGGTATATGCGGAAGCCATCACCAGTCGATCTATTCGGAAAAACGGCTCGAAAACACCCCCACTTAGCTACGATCTCCCTAAACAGCCACGACAAGAAGGTTGATCCGCAAATGCTCTTCTTCGTCGCACCATGTACATGTGAGGTCTTAAAACTATTCGTCCATCCCTGGCGGGGATGCGATATCTTGGAAGGTTAATTTTTTCTACACGTCCCGACTAATTCCTACATGTTGAATAGGAAAACCGTGTACACGTCCTATTGGCCATCTCCACCATACCTCAACCCTATGAGGATCCAAAAACCGAAATTTCAAAAAGTATCGTGAAAGCAGTTTTTACTATTTCAGTCTCCAACCTCCGAGGTGTCATTCTGAAACGAAAGAACCGCAGAATGAATAAGAGTGAAATAATGGTTAGCCAAATTCGTGAAGTGATCGATCTAGTCGTTGATGATGATGAAATGGGGGTGGTGGATATTGGCGATAATGACGACGAAGTACAAGCTGTTGATATCGCCGATGATAACGACGTACAAATTGTTGATATCGCCGATGATGATGACGACGAAGTAGATGTTGAAAACACCGATTATGACAACGAAGTAGAAGCGATCGCTCGTGATGGCATCGAACTGCCTGATATAGACGAACTGGATAGTGATATTGAACAGGCAGAATCCGCATACGGTGGTCGGTCAGATGATGAATACCATGATGTGCGAGAGCACCTACTGGACCGGCGTCAACTTAATCGGCTCAACCGGGAAGCCGTATATTGCGTGAATTATATACACTTTACCGAAAATCATCGATCAAAGTATTGTGTTTCGTGCTACTTCGATGTACGGGAAATGTTTAAAGGACTTCGCAAAAGATGTGGTCACTACAGCGAACGCTTTATAGCCATGCGCAGAACCTTTTGCACCAACTGCGGTGGACCACTACATCAAATTGTCACGCGCGACATGTGTCCAACCTGTTTGAACGTATATAGAGCTGATTGTAAGTATTATCTTTTTACTTTAGTATCATTCTAAATATCATTGTGTTTGATAGATTGATAAGAAAAATGCATGTTTTGTTTGTTTCAGAATGACTACCGTTACGGATATTTAAAATAAAAAAAATAAATAAAAAACAGACACACACACACACACCACTACCAAAGGTTTAATGCATAGCATACACTATGATTATGTAATTGTTTAATTTTATTATTAATAAACTATTGTTTTATCTGCCTTCAATTCATATCTACTTTGCGGATCAGCGTTCCTGTCCTGTCCAGCGTTAGCATAAACTCGTTGGTGGGTGTCTTGAGCCCTTGCACGGCGACGATGCGCTCTATCTTAACTGAAGCGTCAGTGGATAATTGACACGAATTTGTGCCGATTTTTGCGTAAATATTGACAGCGACGAGTACTTCTCGGATTTCACCGCGTAGATCGTGGGAGCTCCTTGCAAGATGGTTCGAATTATCGTTCAAGCTGACTCGTGCGGTATACCACTGTCATCCCAGCGTAACATCGGAAGGACAAAGTCGTTAGCGTTATTTTAAGTGCTTCAAATGAAAAACTCATTCGTTGTGCGAAGCGTTGATGAACTCCACGCTAATAGACCTTTTACTTGTGAACATTCGCGGCTTCGATGAACCATGGCAAGCTGATCTCGTCGATATTTCATCGTACGCGCGTAAAAACTCCAAACATAAATTTCACCTAACCGTCATCGATACTGTCTCAAAATGTGCCTGGGCCGTACGCTTACGGAGTAAGAATGGTAATGATGCAGGAACCGCAGTGACGTCAACACTTGTCAAGGGGACGCATACCGCAGAACTTGCACTAATTTAATAATGGTCGCTTTTAAACCCTAATAAAAAACGTGTAATTTTCGCCTGTATTCTGGGTATAGCAATTTAAAAGTATCCATTTGTGAATATTTCAATCGTGCAGTGAGGAATAAGATGTGAATGGAATTTAGCCTACGGAGTAATTATGGGTAGATCGGTATTCTTGATAACCTAGTACGCGCGTCTGATGATTCTGTACACTAAACGATAACGCAGGTGAAACTGAGTAGCATCAACGTTGAAAATAAGAAGCTACCAAAACAACATGTTTTTCATAGGACCCCATTTCATAAAATGTAAACCGCATCATCATGTAAGTAAAAAATTGACAATAAAGAGCGTTGAGAATCAGTGAATTTAAGAGTGTATTCTGAAAGGATTACGCATCGAACTGGACAGCGTAAATATTTGCCATATATCGAGAGAAAATCACGAAGTCTGTAGCATCTCATCTTACGGGTTATAACGATGGACCGTTGCAGGTGATTTGTACGATCAGGAGCTACTTATAGTTCAATCAATATGTCGAAATTTATCTGATTGAAAAAGTATTGTAGCAGCGTAATAATCGATTGTTTGTAATGGGATTGGCTTTGGACAATACTCACAATAGCTGAATAAGCAAACCTGATGTGGAGCGGACAATAAAAATGTTTTACATTTTATGACGCCTCTCTCTTTCTCTCTCTCCCGTAGAAGCGTGTCAGGAGAGTGTGAGGAAAAATTAGGTGATTCGCCAAACTACAACGGGCCCATCTTCATTTTCCCAGTTGAAAAAATCTATGAACCAATTTATTATATACAATAGACAAACGTAATAATTTACAAACGTCGTTTCTCACAGGGTTGATTATTTGCAGAACAAGCTTTTTTACAATTGTTTTACAAGATTATCTACAATTAAAAAAATACACCCTACGATTGTATCCTATAATGCCCCCATGGCAACGTTTTCGTGGTTCCAGGTATGATATACCGTTTGTCATCGCGCGGGCTTAGAGCTTTTTTGTCTCGTTGGTGGTGTACACTTCATGCAACATCGATCGTATGCATGCTTGCTGACCAGTCATTTCGATCTGGTCATATAAGCATTTCGTATAATCCTCGAAGGAGATCTTTCTTGCCCCGATGTTACTCTTGTCGCGCTTCAGTTTCTTCGTAGCGTCGTTACCATAGACTCGTACTGCTTAAATTTTTGCTCTAACGCCGACAAATTCCGTCATTGTCCGACAATTATTTTCGTCTTTCATAAGTCCGGGAACATTTTTGTTGACAAGCGGTATATCATACCCATTGCTCGCCGAGTACTCGTTCGTATCGAAACGATGGATATTACGCTTCATGTCGTCGTACACATCCTCACACTCAATGTTGTATATTAGAATATCCGTATCGGTGTACAACACTGTACATTTTTCTTTATATAGAGGCACCATGTACTCATGATGAAAATCATTTAAACATGTCTTCGATATGTCGAGTATGCGCATACCCACATATATTGGTTTATTGAATTTCACCTCGAGCTTGCGTAATTCGACAGCAATAAGGTTTTCTGAAAAAACACTCCGGCTATGAAAATTTGGTTTTGCAATCATTGCCTCTGCACCGTACCTGCCCTCTCACCGTGTTAAAATCTTGACGTCTACGTGATTGCGCACATTTTCTATTGTTTTCCCAAACACCGCATTATTCATCAATTTATAGAGATTTTTTTCAAAATTATTCTTTTCTTGGGTCCGGAACTGCGCGTTCAGCTCGATATATGTTCGTAGCTAGGGCGATTGGGAGAATTGGAGTGTTCTATGAATTTTGGTGATTTTGAGACCGTGTCGTACACACTGCTGCAGATTGCCATAATGAATAACATACCGTTCCTTGTTATGCACGGTTGCAAGGAGTTTTTCGTATTGTCCACCAGGTGGTTTACCATGTGTTGAACAAAACGGTAAGTCCGTGTGTGCATCGTGTAGACATTCCGGGTACTCTAAGTCAACCTCAAGAATATAACCGGTCGGTGAATCTAGCGCGATAGATGATAAATCGAATGTCGACAACTCATCGACCCATCGAAAATCCAGTCAGGGATCAAGATGAGTTCTTGTCCGTGTCGAAGTTCACGAGTCGCAGTTAAAAGATTTTGTAGGCGAGCAGCTAGTTGTGTCTGTCGCGCTTGTTGAGTTAAGACTGTCTTGAAAAATGTAGAAAATTCAAACTCTCGAACTTTTAGCTCTCCCGTTTGGAGGGAGGTAAAGATGGCTTCGAGAGTTTTTATCACGCATTCCTCATTGGTTGACCCTTACATTAAGAGATTTTGCAAATATTCATTGGCTGAAAGGGGTCGCGTCCCCCGCAGGTAAGCACGAAGCGTTGGGACGCAGTGCTCATGCGGAGGTTCGCGCAAAAAAACCTGACGGTCAATCCGTCATAAAACATTTGGCCGCCAGACGCCGTACCTAGGATTTTTCGACATTAAAGCGATCTAACAATCCAACACTTGGTCGCCAGACGCCGTACCGCGGATTTTCCAATAGTAAAACTATTTAGTAATAAAACATCTGGTCGCCAAGGGTTCCTTCGCGGATTTTCCCATTCAAGCTGCGAAGGGTAAGAATGTAAAAGAAAAGGGTTCCTCTGAGGCTATGCGATTGTCGGTGTACGATATTTCTAGAGCATGAATATTGTCTGTAAGTATAGCGCGTGTGGAGTTGTCTGAGATATATATATGTATATATATATATATATATATATATATATATATATATAATTAATCTACGCTGCATTCCGTGATGCTGAGGACTGAACATGCCCATCCATACGAATTATTCATATCGAAATACATCAAGTATGATGAGGACCTTGATGGATCGAATGATTCCATGTATTTGTTATTGGCGCGCGCATACCTATTTGAGCACTGACTCAGGCCACCGCGTATACCCCGTTCACCAAATAATACCATGTCAATGTCGGTGAACAATTCGAAGTTAACGCATGTATGTTTCAACATTGCATCCCATGTGTAGCCGGGGAGAGTATAGTAAGAAGCGGGGTCGAGTCTGTAACGCTCCATATAGCTATTGCGAAAGTTCTCAAAAACGTCGGCCAGCAACAAAACTTCGGTCTTCAAATACAAGTCGCTATATTCACCTAACGTTTAAAAAGAAAACCGTTCCCATACATTCTTGGCGTGAGCGTATTCGTTCTCACTTACAATGTCACCAGTCAAAGTACT
The DNA here is from genome assembly GCA_944452715.1 of Ophion slaviceki. Lineage (NCBI taxonomy): Eukaryota > Metazoa > Arthropoda > Insecta > Hymenoptera > Ichneumonidae > Ophion > Ophion slaviceki. Next base: position 1,876,998 of record OX101790.1, read on the forward strand.
GTAGAATGCGTCTCGTGGTGGTAGGTGATAGTCTTCCAATCGGTTTACACTATCGACATATTCATTGGGGAAGACGCCCTTTCGAGTTGATAGGATGAAACTATCGTTCGTTATGTCACGAAATTGCGAACATAAAATTTTTTTTTGTCCATTGTGAAAAATGAGGCCAGGTCATCCAGACTTGCATTGAGAAATTTGTATGAATCGACGAAGCGTAATTAAATCGGATGTGACTTATCTGCCGTTCGCAATGTTTGTGTAAAAGAAATGTATTCCTTTTTAGTTATGGGCAGCACATTGGTTTCCCCCTCGAATGCTGTGGCTAGTTCCTCGATGATGAGCTGTGCACCATAGCCGGACAAATTAAGAAAAAATACGGGAATGAAAAAATAATGTTGGTAATTCACATTGCAGTTAGAATGGGCGGGACCTCTATAACGTCCGGTCAGAAGGCAATGATCACGAACACGTATGTCGTCTTCGGCAAATGGTTTTTCACATATATGGCACTGAGCAGCGCTTCGAAATTTTGCCCGCTCATCTGGAGTTAGAAGTACCACGGGAACACTATCCGATAGAATATCGTTGATGCGCAAAGCTAAATTTTTAAGGTTCTCAACCAACCATGGGATGCAATTGGCATCGTGCCGCAAGTAGTATCCCGATAACGAATCGTCATACGAGCAATGTACGTAGTACGCTACCCTAAAATGTATAAAATATAATAAATATATAATATATAAAATATATAAAATCTACAGTAAAAATATACAGCAACAGCACGAAGTGCTTTTTTTAGTATATTTTTATATTATATTTATATTATATTATATAAAAGTATATTTTTCTTGTCAACATTTGCCAAAACGCACTCGAGATCCGCATAAATCACGAATGGAAGTCGCCCTTTTCGTTGAAAGTTTTCGAACGCTAGCCATGTGTCCGTTTCACCAGGTAATCGAATGGCACAGTCGTTTCATTTTCCATAATCCATCTCGTGCGATCGTAATTTCGCCTTCGTGTAAAAGTAGTGCAAACACCTATAACAAAACGATGGAAATAATTATATTATTGAAGTTTATTGATTATTATAAACTTCTTTATTGAGAATTATATTATTGATACACATACTTGCTCATATGTGTATTCTCGAGTACGCTTCTTGTTACTCACCGATCGCAGATGTGTTTTTTCCTGTTTGTTTTATTCAGCTGCGTGCTCACGAGCCGGGATAAATTTTTTATCCCTACAAAGTGTCCCACGCTGTGGTACGACGAATCCTCCACGTACAATAAATTGACGTGTTTAACCAGTTTTTGGGCGCATATTCGGATTGGAACGATGCCTTTTTTTCGTTGTGAATACATAAATCGAAACATTGTTTTGCGATTCAAATTTTTTTATTTGATTGAGAGTCATTGGAAACGCAATTCCCTGAAGCTGCAGTACAGTTGAATAGTGTGGATATGAAGTTACTCGATGCACGTTTGTTTCCACTGGATAAAGAGCAGCCACCACTGCCCACGCGAAACATGCGTTATCCTTTGACTTTACATTCACCACCGCTTTCTTCAGGATTATTTTCCGCGACAAAACATTTTGACATGCAGCACGCATTGGATCGTATTTGTTGATATTTAATGTTATGTCCAGTATCCGCGACAGTCTCCATCCGCTATCACAATTTTGAAAATCTTCGAGAGATGCCAGAGTAGGTTCGACAACTCGTTGTACCACGTAAATTGCATGTGGTAAAAAGTTCAAAGTTTTTCGTGTTGATACTTTTATTTGCGCGTTTGTCACCTGCCTCAAATTCACCATTGAAAACTGTATTCACTTTTACTCTTAATTGTTTGTTGGTAATATCTTGCACATGTGAAAGCATCATATCACATGCGTCTTCGAGACACTGACGATGTTCAATATGGTTGTTATTGATGCCGCAGCCAGTTAGGACACGATTTTCGAACGCCGTATCAATCTCTCGCCAGATCAAACCACGATCACTGTTTCCCGCACCCGCATGTAAAAATCGTCTGCGTAGAACATTTTTTAAACCATCTAAGCGAGCGATTCCTGCTACCAACGATTGCGGATTTCCGAGTGGTAATCGCGGTCGTTTAATTCGGCTTTTCGTTTCCAATGACTCCACAAACTGATCACATTGTTGCTCCCATACTATATACTGTTCCACGGAATTTATAAGTGCGACTTGTTCGCGCAGATTTTGTTCAAGTTGTGGAATTTTCTCAGCCATTTTCACGTGAGTTCACAACGGAAGTTCCAAGAGGTGATGTCGGCAAAAGTGACTGCTCGATTCGTAGTGTGAAGCCTGCGGTGGTAGAAGTCGTTTTCATTCAGAAATCTTTTTCCCATATTTCTCCTCTATCTTAGGAGTGAACTATAGTTCCACACTATAGTGTTCTTATATTGTAATACTATAAGAATAGTGGGGAGGCATGGAAACGAAATGAACCAGTTAAAAGGGAGTTATACTCCCTTTGTGGTGGAAGTGGTGTGGTGTGTGGAAGATCTGGGGTTTTCACACAAAAAATCGTGCAGTGGCATCCACGCATTATTGAGTACTTTGCATATATAAATACCTCGGTGTTACCTGTAGGAATGAAAACAAAACCCGGATGTAGTGACATTTTGGAAGAGCGCGCCTCTTTGTTACTACAGCTGCATAAAATAACTTTTATGGGTGAGGACTTTATTTCACACCCAGCATTTCTACTGCATTCATTTTTCAAGTAGGTGTGATAGACGCCGACTTTCACATCGGCATGTGCGCGCGCGCCCGCGCGAACACACACACGCACGCACGCACGCACGCACACACACACACACACACACACACACACACACACACACACACACACACAACCCAATATGTATGAACGGACAAAATGTTGAATAAAAACTTCGATACATGTATACACGTAAATCATCGCGTTTTTTCATTACCCGAAGCACCCCCCACCCCCACGGTGTAAGACCTTCCTCCCCCGTACGATCCGCGCGGCGTAGCCCCCCACGCGCTTGCTCTAGCGGTAAACAGGTCTTCGATATACGCAGACGACACCACCAGTCGGTCTATTCAGAAAAGCAGCTCGAAACCACCCCCACTTAGCCACGAACTCCCGAAAAAGGGCCCAATCCCCCCACCCCTCCGACACCGCTGACTCCCTCACCACTAATTCCCCATACATGTCACTGTGACGCAACCGCGACTGCCAGACACCCCCACCACGCGCCGCCGCACGATACCCACTACACCACACCTGTGACGTCACCATCGTCTCTCGCTATATGTATCTACTACTATCGAAGGAAATTATTTTTGGAAAATGCAATTTTTTTACCCACCTAGGCAGATGTAGCCCGTTAATTACGAGAGAGGACGAGTATTTATCTCTAGGTGTCCATATGACCATTGCCGTCCCTACAATGACCATGAAGAATATCAACATGGACCTGCCCGTGGACCGTGGTAGCCCTACATTGGCTTTTATGAGAAAACTCGCATCATCTATCCGACTACTATCCGGCTATATCGCGGCTATATATATTCGTGAGGAGGTTTGGGTTACATTAGCCCAATGTTTTCCCCGTCCATCCTCACGGGCGCTGCACTTTCCAGCTCCCTGCTGCCTCCCTGTTTCACGACCTCCCTCCAGGAGCCGCGAACCGTGACTTATCTTTCACAAATGCATTTCATCGGTTCATAACCTAACGCCCAAATTCATCATTCCTTTCGTTCAATTGCCTTGCGGTTATCGTCGTTAGGCATCTTCACTTGACTACTATTCAAGCCCCGTGCCACCTCGTCCCAGCGTGAATTCCAATATATTCTGAATACTCGACCACAATACAGGAACGTTGCCGAAAGTGTGATGAGATGCTACCAGATGATTCGGATGGCTCTCAGACACTTATCGATCCATCTATACGGACACCCACACAAACATACGAAATTGCTCGATGCCTTTTCCGAAGGCGGTGGAAGTTACTCCATGTCCGGTTGAGTGCGCTTTGAACTTTTCAGTGTCAATGTCACTCTTTGTCATTACGGATTCTATCCACCTACTGATTTTTTGACTGCCTACCTCTATGGCTAACAAAGAGAATATTCTCTTTCGTTTTTCCTTAAGGCCTTAGGCCACTCTAGAGGCCGAAAAATAGGCTTTTTGGGGATTTCTTTTCAGAAAAACTACAAAATAAATCGAGATTACAAAAAGGGTGTATATCATACATATCAGTGACTGTATGCAATAATTATTTTGAAGCGATTAATTTCAAAATGGCGACTGTGCAGCGTTTTTGCGATGACGTCTCCGTTCTTCCAGGGCCCACGGCCGGACAAACAGCTCCTGTAATTTTTTAATTATAATGAGCCAATACATTTTTTTCGATTATCTATAGTAACTGCTATGGAAGTACGTAGGATTTTTTCGATATATTGATTTTTAGCCAAATGACGCACTTCTAAAGTGGAAAGTGAAAAATTTGTCTATAAAATCGTCAAATATTTGTTAATAACAAATGAACTATGCAAGATAAAAAACAATCCTACGTACTTCCATAGACAATGTATTTTTTCAAGATATATTCAACATTTCAAGTGAATCGGTTGAAAATTGTCTGAGTTATGTTTTCGGCCAACTTAAAAAAATGCAGTTTTGAGCTAAACGCGTTTGAAGTTTTGAGTAGCTCGCTGCGGACCAGGCGGCCTTGTACTAAAATTTGAAAACCGAGTACTTAGAGATTTTTCCCAGCCATAATCTTTTGGGACATAATTTTTGAGGTCTTAGGGGACGATTAAAAGAAAATCGATTTTTCGAAAATTCTAGAGTGGCCTTAACTAACTAGAGACCCCTTAACTAACTGCTACTTTGAAACTATAAACAACTTCGAGTTTTCTTTGTCGGTAAGATTGATAATGGTATACATCGTTTTGGGCTGGATGTCCTAATCCGAGCCGGAATTCGGATTTCAGACAAGGCTAATAACATGACTAATTTTTCTACTACGTAAGTAATCGATAAATCTTAGAACGGATCAAGCTTAATTATATATGTTGAAAGTATTGACACATCCCAAGTATAGTTGTTCTTTGGGTTTTGTGGTCTTAGTCTGGCTACGCCTTTTAGGAACCTGGTCACTAATGTGTCTTTACCTACGCTCCCTTTAGAACTAGTGAAAATGCCGCACTCTAATTCTTGAATGGACTATATGACACTCCATTGTTATATTTTATAGTGAGATATTGCATAATCAGCTGTTGTGAAAGTTTAAAAAAAGGTTCATTCGTTTCTCTACAAAATTGCCACGAATGTTTTAGTGTTGATTCGTATTTGTTTAAGGTGGATTTTAATAAGTATGCTATGATGATTTGTAGTGCATCCTTCGGTAGCTTTTCTTTTCTTAAAAAGTCATTCGCGACACTTTTCCTGCTAATAATAAAAGATCCTCTGCTCTGGAATGGTATAGTAATCTGCATGGAGAAAGAATTCAATTAGGTTGAGGCTGGAAAGTGATGGGATTACTGACCAATAATTCGTTAAACAGGGGCTACCATTTGAAACCCCCTTGGAGTTGGTTCGGCCAGTTTGGTACTATAAGAATTCCGCAAGCTTTATCTGTCTTAACATTGGTCTATGTTTTCGAAATTAATGCGAATGGTGGAGAAGCGTAAAAATTCAACCTTGTCCAATTTACTGTAAATACGGCTATTGCTACAACATCAGGTTCCAGGAACCAAGCGAAAAAATGTTAGAATTTGGTGTTCGAACCTGTTGAAAATAAATCTATGTCTGGTTGTTCTAAAAGTTTTACAATATTTTTAAAAGCACAATCTGCCCGTTCCCATTCTGTGTTGAAATTTTTCAATGTAGACAGTGTGTCTGCTTCGATATTAGTTTAAGATGCTATGTGTGAAGGGAAAAGAAAGATTTGTCGTTCTTTTCGTTTATTAGAATGATAAATCTTTCATTTCGCTTACATTACCCGGGAAAAAAAGTTCATATCTGAATATATCTGAATGTATCTGAATCATATCTGCAGAATCAGATATGATCAGACAAGAAAGATGGCCATATCTGATCATGTAGTGTCATGACAGATCATGTATGCTTATATCTGAGCACGTATAATCATATCAGAGCCATTTTTATAATTTTGAGAGCAGACCCGTCCATATCGCAGCAGGTCTGATCAGATCTAATCCCCAGGCAAGATCTGATCTTGTTGGACCAGATCTGATTTTATTGGGCCAGATCTGATCATGTCAGACAGATCTAATCTTATTAGACCAAATCTGATCATGTCAGACAGATCTGATCCTACTGGACCAGATCTGAATGTAGAAGAATAAAATACCGTGGATCCCAGTAGACCTCGACATCTATGAACAATAGACCCATATGATAGAATCATAGTTTATCTGAACTATCAGACCAGGTATGACTCCGACTATATCAGAGCAAGTATTACCCTGTTGAAACAGAGCAAACCTTATTAGAGCAGTCCTGAAGATATTATGATGTTTACATATATAGAGCGGGGTCATTAACACGTCATCACTTGACGTGTCAATAATTTACGATATTATAGTAACTCACATGATCCCAAATAATACAGTCAGTTGAGGTGCCGTATCTGATCGGATATCGTCTCATATCCTCATATATCGTTTCATATATTTACAAGGAGACGGCACGACCGTGGGGTCGGGGATGTGGCCCAATTTTTTTAAGGTGAAAGAGGACCCCTAGCACCTCACGTGGTTAAAGTAGTAGGACGCACTACTCGGAAAATTCTGAGAAAAATCGATTCAATGTTTCTTAGGCGCCTGATGAGTTAAAAATTTCAGGCATTTGTCGAGCCGCCGTCTAGTCTAGACGGTTAGGTCTCGGTCTTTTACGCCAGAGGTCTCGATTTCGATTCCTCCTTTGGATCTTATTTTTTTTTCTTTTTTTTTGTCATCCCAACAATTATTCAAAACGTTTCTCATCCCTACATTATTTTTTAAAATTTGTTTACATTATTTTTTTTAATTATTTTCTTTTTTATCCCGATAAAACAATTCATAACGGTGGGTTTTTTTATTTATCATTGTAAAGTATATGAGGAGGAACATTGGTATTTTAATGAGAATAACAAAGTCGATTAGGAAAAATTCAATTTTGATTCATACAATAGTTATATACAAAAACCGCAGTGGTAATTATCGTAGAAACAAACAAAGCAATTATTTTTGCGACATCTTGCGCAACATATAAATGCGGATTTTTTACAATCGCAGGGAGTTTACAATACATCCGAATAAAAACATGTTCCATTAACATTCATGAAAATGTTTCTAGTAAATTGCAGCGAATTGTTAGAGCAGAATCGTGAAATTAATTCCCGGGAAGATTGTATAAAAACCCATTCAATAATTCACCATCAATTATACTTTAACAATGAAAAATAAAAAACCCACCGTTATGAATTGTATTATTGGAAAAAAAAGAAATAATTTTTAAAACATGAAAATAATAAAAAAAAAATAATGTAAATTTCAAAAAATAATGTAGGGATGAGAAACGTTTTGAATAATTGTTGGGATAACAAAAAAAAAGAAAAAAAAAGATCCGAAGGAGGAATCGAACTCGAGACCTCCGGCGCGAAAGACCGAGCCCTTACCGTCTAGACTAGACGGCGGCTCGTTGTGCCTGACATTTTTAACTCATAAGGCGCCTAAGAAACTTTGAATCGATTTTTCTCGGAATTTTCCGAGTAGTGCGTCCTGCTACTTCAACCACGTGAGGCGCTCTTTCACCACAAAAAAATTCGGCCAATTCCCCGACTCCACGGTCGTGCCGTCTCCTTGTTAGACGTTTTCATGTGTGAACAACTGAACTGCATATACGATAAGGTATGAGTGTATAAGACTTCGTATATTTTCCAGGTTTGATATCGTATCTGATGGGATAACATTTTATATGAACGTACCTGCTCATATATCACATCATATATGTTCAGATATGGTTTCACGCTGCCAACTCGCCTTGGTACCTGACCAGATAAAAACATATATGAGATCTATATAGCAGAGTATTTGATCGGATATGACCTTATACGAACAGATACGTTCACATATCACATCATGTATGCTCAGATACGAATTTACGGTACCAACTCGCATTGGTACTTAGCCAGATATAAACAGATATGAGTTCATATATGGTCAGGCCAAATACCGCATTTGATCAGATATGATCTTATATATGCATATATGATGTGGAGTATGATCAGACCTAATCATATATGATACTGTAAAATGTCAGATATGAATATATCTGATACATATATGACAATATCTGAAACATATATGAACATGTCCACTCAGATATGAACTTTTTCCCGGGTATGTTTAGGGAATTTAATTTCTTCCATCTAGTTATGAGCTTAAATACCCATTCCGAAAATCGATATTTTTTCTTTATGAAAAAATTTATAAAAGGAGCTGTTACGTCCGAAGCCGTTTAGAAAAGATATATATTTCTAGACCCGGGAAAAAAAAGTTCATGTCTGAGTGGATATGTTCATACATGTTTCAGATATTGTCATATATGTATCAGATATATTTATATCTGACATATTACAGTATCATATATGATTAGGTCTGATCATATTCCACATTACGAATGCATATAGAAGATCATATCTGATCAAATACAGTATCTGGCCTGACCATATATGAACTCATATCTGTTTATATCTGGCTAAGTACCAAGGCGAGTTGGCACCGTAAATTCGTATCTGAACATACATGATGTGATATGTGAACGTATCTGTTCGTATAAGATCATATCCAATCAAATACGGTACCAGACTCCGCTATATAGATCTCATATATGTTTTTATCTGGTCAGGTACCAAGGCGAGTTGGCAGCGTGAAACCATATCTGAATATATGTGATGTGATATATGAGCAGGCACGTTCACATAAAATTTTATCCCATCAGATATGATACCAAACCTGGAAAATATACGAAGTCTTATACACTCATACCTTGTCGTATATGCAGTTCAGTTGTTCACACATGAAAACATCTGAATATATGAAACGATATATCAGGATATGAGACGATATCCGATCAGATATGGCACCTCACCTGACTGTATTATATGTGATCATGTGAGTTACTATAATATTATTAATTATTAACACGTCAAGTGATGACGTGTTAATAACCCCACTCTACATATGTAAACATTTTAATACCTTCATGACTGTACTAATAAAATTTGATCTGTCTCAACAGGGTAAGATTTGCTCGGATATAGTCGGAGTCATACCTGGTCTGATAGTTCAGATAAACTATGATTCTATCATATGGGCAGGTCTATTGTTCATAGATGTCCAGGTGTACTGGGATCCACGGTATTTTATTCTTATACATTCAGATCTGGTCCGGTAGGGTCAAATCTGTCTGACAAGATCAGATTTGGTCTAATAAGATTAGATCTGTCCGACATGATCAGATCTGGTCCAACAAGATCAGATCTTGTCTACGGATTGGATCTGGTCAGACCTGATGCAATATGGACGAGTCTGCTCTCGAAATTATAAAAATGGGTCTGTTATGATCATATATGCTCAGATATAAGCATACATGATCTGTCATGACATTACATGATCAGACCTGGCCATTTTGCTTGTCTGATCATATCTGATTCTACAGATATGATTCAGATACATTCAGATATATTCAGATATGAACTTTTTTCCCCGGGGAGTTCTAAGCGTCGAGCGGTAAACGCTTTACTCCGATTACTACCCGAGTAGTAATCAGTAGAGTCATGAGTGCTCTTCGGGATATTAATTATGTGGGAACGTTTGCTGTGAGACCTCGAGAGATCTTGTTTCTTTTATGGATTTAGGAAATTGGTAATAAATGGACTTCAATGTCTTGAGTCACATAATAGTTTAATAAACACTCGATGAAACAATAATTTGGTACATTCCAAGTAAATTTATAATGTGATAAATACCTTTGACAATCAGGAGCGGTGTTGTCGCTTTACAATAACGTATTCTTGCTTTCGTTGAATGTTTCTTTAAACACACACGCGTACTCTCACAATCTTCTAGAGATCTGGTCGCAGATTAACAATAACTTGTACTTAAAATATTTGGTCGTTTAACCCTTTTGATTATAAAACAATATAAATTGACTTTAATAATTACGCCGAATCATACTCTTCTACAGAAGACCCGGGTTTCTGGCAGCGTAACGACGCGTGAAAATTTTGATTGAGACTGAACATATTATAATATACGTCCGCTACTCTCTTAATTTGGGCACAGAGAAGAACTGTTTTTCGTCTAATATCCGAGAGTTTGACTTCCTCTGAGAAGCAATAAAGGTTGGATATTTTGGATCTCTACTATGTCGCCTTGCCGATCCCTATTATAGGGCTTGAGGCTCCGGCCGGAAAACTTTTATTGCTGCTCTCATGCAGAGCGGGAAAAAATAGCAGAGCGGCTCGCTACACGAAAATACATGCATTAGGTATTGTGTTCAGTTGATAGAAAAGGAAAGCGTATATCTTCGCTATGGTCTGTGATGCACGCGTCTATGGTGTGTGAGAAGCAATACAATTGTGATAGGTATCTCGAACGCTTATATTTTGGTTGCGGTGAAAAATAAGAATAGCTGGCTCTATTGCTTCTCGCACGTGTACAATTATGTGTGTCCTGGTCAAAAAGAAATCAGAGAACAACGTCGTACGTGACAGAGCATCTTGGATGAGTCCTCGCAGTGGTCGCATGTACTGCGTAGATAAGCCTGGCAGTGAAAGGGTTATAGTGCATGTTCGGATTTGAAGTGTAAAAGAAAAATATTGACCCGCACGTAATGTTCCATACGCCGTGTTAAATATTAACAGATATTAATTTTCGACAAAAAGTCTCCGTTTTTCTTCGAGCATCCAAAAATGGCGCCTTTATACGCGCGGGAGAGCAGTATGAAAGAAGCTAACAAACGTTGAGCATCTACACAGAACGTAATTTGGGCACTTGCCTCGTTTTTTCGAGTCGATAGTTTAACACGCGAGGATACGTGATCCTTAAGAAGCGCTGTACTCCCCCGTTATACAAAGTTTGCCAGTAATGAAAATGAAAAATATTTCTGAACTTAAGCGCTTGCGAGATACCGTAACTTCGTGCTTAGTCGTACTAAAAACGTGTTAGTAGTGAAGTTCAGTACGCGTACGAGTGGAGTGGAAATTGAAACTCGGTGCTTCGAACAATCTTGCGACTTTCCAGGAACTCAAAGACTTTCTAACAGAGCGGGTATTATTGTTACTATTTGGCCATACCTATGTGGTCTTCGAGCTTTAGCTCATCACCACGTTGATGCTTATGTTTTCTTATGTTTTGTTTCTACTTATATGTATTTCGAAAGTGTATTTATTAAGTGTAACAACTTTTATATCAATATCTGTAATGTAAAGCCATCGAAAAGTTAATGAAAATAGCCTTTTTTGGCGTCTAAAGTGAGAAGACCCCTTAATGCTTCTCAATAACCATCTTTTGCTTTAGCACAATGCCGGCAAAGCATCGCAAAGACAAACTTAAAACGCCCAATTCCAAAGGTCTGTCCACTACTGACAGAAGCTTCCGTAACACCTGAATGAGAAAAGTAATAACACTTAAAATTGTAAGCGAAACTATAGTTTAAGGTTTAGTAAAGGAAGAAGTATATTGTGAAATTAATATTGTAACGTTTTTGGCAAAAAACTTGAAACATTAAATCAAGGGGATTCTGTTTCGTAGAGAACGAGCGGGCGGTAACAGTGTACGTCAGTAAATGGATTTCCACGAAAAATCAAACGATTAAACAAGCCCGCTGATAGCTGGGTAGGGGTCAATACTTCGAATGGCCAAATATTGAACAACAAAGATTTCTAAATGACAGACTTATAAGCTCGAAATAACGAATCGAAATCGAATCGCTCGAAATCGAATAACTATTACACCAAAGGATTATTTATCGGAGAGTTCATTTATACAAGGGTATGTATTCAGATAGTTTTCAGTTTGAGTCACACAGATTCGAATAATCTATAACATCCATATACCCGAAATAGAAAAAATTCCGTATCTAATATTGCTAATACCATGTATAGCAAAAAGCCGAGAAGCAATATGCCGAGAATACAAACTTCGAATGTGTAGATCTTACAATTAGATACGAAAATGATCGATCGAGGGAGAGAGAATGTCTGCACTATGATAAGACCTGTACATAGTGAAAGCAGAGAAACTGCATATTCGAATGGCCCGACAATCAATGTTCCCCCTTCGCCCAATCGCGTTGGATATCCTTTGGCAACATTTTTCTCATTCACATTTTCAAAGAACCTCAGTCTCTTTATCGAGGTCCCAAGGATTTAACGTATCCTACACGTCGTGATTATTCATCCAAGATGCATGTGCTCAAGTGAATCGCCGAAACCGACGAGGAAAAATATCGGATCTCCGTTTCCACCCTTATCCGTTCAACTCGTCACGAGGCACAAAAATTGTGCAACATCGTTCGCACGAGTTGATGGCGTCAACAATTTACTGTTGAAAAGGAAGTGAACGAGGCAAGAAGCGAAGGATAATTCTGACAAGAGTTTCGGCGTTCGCGCTTACGCATTCGTGAGTTCATCGCCGAGGCGATGAAAGCGGAAAAAATGCGGTCTCGAAAGAGGGCAAGAAAAAACTACGAGGTTTACATCGCTGTTCACTGATGGATCTAGACGATGCAGCCACCGCAGAATCTGCGAACACATGTTTTACTAAAATATCACTTTTAGCTGGTGACACTTTTTTCCCGACATAGACGAGCGCACGAGCATCAAGCTCACAGGCGGACATATGTGGATGTCCTTATTTTCCTACACTTCGCTTCGTACGCTTTCACCTATCTCCACCTATCAAAGAGAAAAGGGTGGGAGGAGAGAGAATGAGAGAGAGCATACGAGAGATAGAGTGAACGCAACCTGAAAATCTCGTTAAAAGCTTACCGACGTTAGCCGTATAGGAGAGAGGCACCATATAACGGATGCTCTTGTTTGGAATTGAAAAAACGTAAGCAATTGTTTAGGCCCTGATATTTTACGATTTTATGATCCACATGTCATATACAACAAGATACTAATCATTATTTTACACATTATCTGCATTCGAATGTTTTGAGTTCTATTACGTTTTACAAAAAATGACAGAAATCATGGTGTCTAAAAAGGTTGCATATAATCGGATATCCGATACAAGGGCCTAAACTCAATTTTTCTTATATCTGATATGAGGAGACCATTTTTATATACAACAAAACAAAACGTTTATTAATTCAACTTTGTAATGATTATCAAACGATCAGTCTTGATGAGTTAATCTTTGATGAGCTAAGAACATTTTTACACAAATGGATATCCAATATTAGGCTCGATTAAGTATCCGGTATTAAGGGGGGATCGTCTTTTTTTTCGCAAAATTTACCGCTTTTTGGGAATTTTTTTGTGAAGAAAGTATACAACGGAAAACTTGTGAAACTTGGCATATAGTTTTATTGATCTGTTTACTACATACAAAAAAATTTTTAAACAATTTCATCAAAAAATCCTCCTCCCACCCCCCTCGACGCGCGATGGTCCTTTTTTGATGGTGTGCACGATTTCTCAAAAACTATTCAACCGATTGCCTTCAAATTTGGACAGAATGCTCAGCTGACATCCTTTTATCGTTTGATGAAGCAAAAAAGCAATACGTTTAATAGTTTTTTATTTATAACAAAAAATCGATCAATTTTTTTCGAAAAATCGATACGTCAAGTTCAAAACGTCACCAAATCGTCAATTTTTTTCCCCTTCATCGAACGATAGCTATATGTGTCTAAAGTAAAATGCTTTTTGGGTTTTTGTTGCAGGATGAACGTGAAGGCTGTAATCGTGCACACCATCAAAAAAGGACCATCGCGCGTCGAGGGGGGTGGAAGGCGGATTTTTTGATGAAATTGTTTAAAAAATTTTTTGTATGTAGTAAACAGATCAATAAAACTATATGCCAAGTTTCACAAGTTTTCCGTTATATACTTTCTTCACAAAAAAATTCCCAAAAACCGGTAAATTTTGCGAAAAAAAAGACAATCCCTCCTGAAGATTTGACATGACCGACTATGAATAGTAATATTTTTGTACATATTCCTTGTGCCCCTGGTACAAGGATACGAAGGTGGGGATCGAGAGAGAGAGAAGTATTGGGATAACAAACAGATAGGGGGCGAAACAAAGGAGCAGTGGGCTAGACTGCGATGCGGAAACGTAGGGAAAGTTGGGAAAAGGGGTTATGACAGCTGGTCGTGTGGAATTTGCGGAGAGGATGTCGAAAATCTAAAACATATTTGGAAATGCGAGGTGGCGAGAGGAAAGATAAGAGAAGAATGGGTTAGAGGGGGTAGATGTCTGGCGAGGAGGAAGGGAAGGCAAGAAGTTAGAGGAGTGGACCAAACAAACGTTAAGGGGGAACCGGTGGTGGAGATTAGCGAATATTTGAAGGCGCTCGCAAGGCTGAAAAGGGGAAAAAAGAGGAGAGCCGGGAAGTGGACGAATAAAAGCAAAGAAAAAGAGCACTGATTAGTATTTAGTATTTAGTTCAAAAGTAGTATCTAAGTGGCGCTAAAGTAAGAAAACATGTGAACAAAAAGTGGAAAGAGGAGAAGTATTGTAAAAAGCGAAAGCTGTACATTTGGAATAAACTAATCTATTTTTGTTCACATTGCTATTTTTGCGAACATTATATATTTATTAAGTAAAATAAATGTTCATCAAGAAATGATAAAAACATAAATCATTTGGACTCCCCTCAATGGAAGCAACACTTTTTAACACAAAAAATTGTTTTTTGGGCCGGTGAAACGGAACATCAGTTGACTGTTGTGCCATTTTTGTTGCTAGGCAACCAAACGTTCTGCAGCGGCAATGTCTTACGACTATTCATTGGTGGATAAAATCAAAAACCGATATAGCTTTGGAAAAACTCGAATGTGACTATTGTTTTATGCCTATTTAACTTTGTTTTATTCATATTTGCTTAAATGTATTTCAATAATTTTTTGGTCAGGTTTGATGAAAACGTCAAATGGCGCAAAAGGGCAAAGCGAGCATGGTATGCCCAGTATAAACGATGGCTATGGGACATGAAGTTGATACTTTATTTTAATAATTTCCCTATTTATTTATCTTTATGGTAGGAAATCGAGCAGGTGCCCGCTATGCTCTAATGACAGATGACTGTGAAATTAAGATGATAATCGAAGATAGAAGATGACTATGTGACTTTGTTTTAATAATTTTCGCATTTATTTATCTATGTAGGAACTCGCCAAAACGGTCTTATTTAAGGTAGATGGCCCAGTAATCGTCACCTTGAGCAGATCACTTGACTTTGCAAATTTAAATAGCTCAACCAGGAAAGTGAGTAAAAGTTAGTTTAAGTCGTTCTTAATCAGTTTTTTATTACGGAAAAGGTCGTTGTGAAATTCCCGTGCCTGGTACAGTTTTCGAAACAATATTTCGTAAAGGTTATAACATGATATTGTACGAGTCATCGTCATGCGACCATAATAGTTGGTCTGGTAATCGCCATGGGATCGTCTCACTAATCGTCACATGCGTTCCAAATGCTTTGAGGCCTTATATACCTTTGAAAAAAATTGTTTTTTTTTTGTACCGAGTTAAATAATGTATAAAGTGCCAAAAATGTTATGCAAATTTATTTTAGGTTGATTTTTTAAGACATCTAGAAAAATGATTTAAAAACTTTAAACGCGTTTTCTATGAAGAAATGGTTTCAAAATCGGGCGGACTCGTAGGTCCTACATTTTTGGACCGATTGACTTCAAATTTCAACTATAACTTCTTAGATACATTTTATAGCGATGTACACACGATTTTTACAATCGATCAACAATTGCGGTTTTTGGAAAAGAACAAAGATCGTTGTTTCAGTCGAAAATGCGACTTTCTTAAAAATGGGGCCAAATGTACAAGCATAAATATTTTATAATAATCGTGTGTACTTCGGTAGCAAAACTCATGTAGATTACGGGGAAAAGAAAATTCTTCTGGCTGCGCAAGTGCGACTCCAACGAGTCCGCTCGTTGAATGTATCTACAGATATGTGAAATAAACCCTCTAAACCTCGTTTTGATTGCTTTATTAGTATTTTTTTTAAATCCCAAAAAGCCTTGTTTTCCGACCGTCCAAAGGTATATAAGGCCTTGACTAATTATGCAAAGGTTCGTAGGACTATGTTGACTCGATTATGTCTGCATATAGAACGGCAGAATAGTTTTTACGCACTCTGTCACAAACTTTATGATTTTTATTAAAACATTTGATGAAGAGTTTGAAACATAAAGTTTTCTTCCATACAACTTTATTAATTTCAAAAACAAAGCTATTATTGCCTATTACGTCAGAATTATAATTTTTATTTATTTGTAGTCATTATAAACAACTATTTTTTCATAAAATAATGTTTAATATTATTTCGATCGAATGGTGTTGACCTGTGTTCAAGACGTACCCAGTTATCGACATGGCCACGACCCAGTAATCGACAACATTTATTTATATGTATATCTTTTTACTATCGCGAATATGTATGTGACGATTACGGGTCCGTCGATCCTTCAGACAATGCTAATTACGGACGAAATATGTCTTTTCTGATTTTCTATAAACTAATATTCGATTCGTCAGATTCTTTTTTTGCTAACATTGTCCCAGTTGTCGACAGCCATGGCGATTAATCGGCAGAGTGTCTATGTTGCTGAATCGGTAATCGTCATATATGAATACTCGTTGAAATTAACATAAAACTATAATTTTTTATGCTGAACGCAAAACTAAAATCCTTGTTAATCACTTGAAGGAAAACGTACTTCACGCAAGTCCACAGGCATTCTCAAATCTCCCGAGATGTGACATGGTTCAACGTTAACCTCCTAATGTAGGATTCGGCCGAAATGACAGCTAGAAGTCGTAGCGGAATATATTTAATTTGATTATTCTTGAATACGTATACTTACGGGTGTGAAAATGTAATACAACACAGTAAATACTTCCTGCGAGCTGATATACCACAGATCTGCACGAAGAAATGAGTTTTATCTTAAAATACTTATTTAATGCGTAAACGTGACGATCACTAGGACCCTGACGGCCGCTGGGCCGTCTACCTTATTGCAACTGTTTTTTTTTACATGTTTGAAAGTGCTATTGCTACCTCCTTATAACGATATTCACTATTATTTTCAGATGGAAAATACATATAAAAAAAAGACACAACAATCTTCTTGGGATGAGAGCCTTAAGGCCTCACATACGCGATTTCGCCCATTTTCAAAGGTACTTTTCTGGACGCGGTTGAAAAAAAATGATGCATATATTGAGAACATTTTTTTACAGATCATTTATGCTCATGGTTAAGTATATGAGAAAAAAATCAGAAATATTAACAAATGGCGGAGATATAACATATTTCCACGATTCACTTTTTTGAATCTTGTGAAAGTTCTAACTCTTGATCGAAGGTTCAGATCGCTTTGAAATTTTTACAACATATACTTAGTATCATCGCCTATCGTGTGAACCACGAGTGAAAATTGAGTAAAATATATTAAGGTTCGAATTTTTATTATAATAATTTTTTTAAATAATATTGTTGATTCGCACAGAAGATACATTCATTATGCAATTATAAATATGTTAATATTTTCAGACACCCTCATCAATGCCGAGAACGTTTACCATCAACGCGCGCGCAAAAAAATACATTGCTTTATTATGTTATATCTCCGCCATTTGATATTATTTCTGATTTTTTTTACATATACTTAACCATGTGCAAAATTATCGTAAAAAATGTTGTCAATATATGCGTCATTTTTTTAACTGCGTCTAGAAAAGTACCTTCGAAAATCAGCGAAATCGCGTACCTATATAAGGTTTTGTGGGGTAAGGCTATCGCATAAATTTCAAAAAATCGATTTTTTTCTTCTTAAAAGATGCCTTAATCTCTTAAAAATGACATGCTCAAGGATTTAGGAGGGAAAAATGTCTAAATACTTCTATTTTGAATTTTGGCGCAGCCCCTGTCAGTCCGATGCAATTCGTACCGATAACTTTAAACGCGCTTTTCTCGAAACTACATTTTTCAAGTCGGCCGGATTCATAACTCGAACAAATGTTGACCGATTGACTTGAAATTTTAACTGTATATTCACAATTACATTCTGCATAGAAGTACGTAGGATTTTCTCGATATAATTCATAGTTTTTTTATAAACCATTTTGGGACGATGTTTTTTTGAGAATTTTGAACTTTTATTTCAAATACGCGCTGTTTTTACAAAAATCGATATATCAACAAAATGCTACGTACTTCTGTAGCTATTCACATGTATAATCGAAAAAAATCATTCACTGTAAAATTGCAGGAGCCGTTGGTCCGGCCGCGCGTCTATGAAAAAAAGGCTTCGTCGAAGAAAAGCTGTGCAGACGCCGTTGTGTTTTATATTACTTTTAAAAAAATACTTTATACAGTTTATAATATGTACAATAAAGGACGTTTTTCCGAATTTGGATTTATTCCATTGTCCCGCTAAAAAAAATCCCAAAATATACCTATTATTTCCCCCGCTACAGTGGCCTTACCCCTTAAGAAGGATTTGAAAACTAAGGAAAAGCCTAAAAGGTCAAAAAAACCAAACTACAGACAAGGAAAATTCTGTGTGCATTATATGTAACGAACCATATATAGATTCTCTCACCAAAGGCTGGTTTCAATGCATTGACTGTCAAATGTGGGACGCATGCATTGCTTACCCTGGTGTTAGATCATTTTACTGTGATGATTGCCAAAAAAATAAAGTTTACTGACTGTTAAGAAGACACGTTAAGTTTTTGTTCTTGTATGACAATAATGATGGTTTATCTGCAATAAAATATGTGGGTGTATTAATCATTTTTTCCCCTATGATTCCCTATTTTCTTCTTATTTATGCCTAATATTAGGAAAAAATGCAGGGTGCTCGCTTTACCCTCTACGTGCCCGCTTTGCCCAAATGGAATTCCTGCTTAAGGCTACCCCCCTGGGCAATGGGAGCAATTCTTAAAGTGTTTAAAT
Source organism: Ophion slaviceki (assembly GCA_944452715.1). Taxonomy (NCBI): domain Eukaryota; kingdom Metazoa; phylum Arthropoda; class Insecta; order Hymenoptera; family Ichneumonidae; genus Ophion; species Ophion slaviceki. The sequence goes on from OX101790.1 coordinate 1,896,232, forward strand.
TGGTTTCGTCATTTGTATTTTGAAGATTTACTGAAAATGTGTGAATGTACTATTAAACTGCAATAAACGTAGCACGCGACAACAAAAAGAATTGTTTGAATATGCCTTTTTATAACTGCTTTTTTTCCTAAGGGTGCCCACTTTGGGCTCCCCTCAACTATCATTAAATGGTTTTCACAGACGTAACCAGAGAGGCTTGTAGAATAATAAAATAAGATAAAAATAAATTATTTTCAAATTTCTAGGCAACTGCCTTAATGCCCGATGTAGAACATCCTGTCGTTGAAATATGGGCATGCGGGAATTTGGTGTGCGCAGGATGACTCGCTTGACGGCGGGGTGTCAACTCTGCACCGTGCAAGTCGCCTCTGTGTCAAGTCGCCACTTCAACTCGCCGTCTGTTCAACTTGCCAAAGCGGGCAACTCGCCACAGACCCAAGTGGACACCGTAGCAGCCCGCCGTTTCCCCGACGCTCGCGTAACCCCACTCTTCAGATTCGGGCCGGGCATTTTTTGCTACCGTTTCAACTCGCACCGTGTCTCAACTCGCCACGCGCTGCGTGCTCAACTTCCATTTCCTAGCGACTGTACTTTTTCCGAATCACCCATACCCGGGAACGAGAAATATACAAGCAAAATGTTTTCACATGTACCGACTACCCGCTCTGTCAGTTTTCTAGTTTATCGACTGATTTTGAATGGAAATTTCACGAGCGGCATTTTTCTATAGCTTTATTCCTTAATAATGCCACGAACATATATGTAGTCTCCTAAAATTTTAATTCTTCCACAATTCGCGGAAAAAAGCGTAATTTTTGAGTACTTGAGAGTAACGATAAGCAATACTAAGAGAACTGAAAACTCATATAATAATCGTGTGAAAGAAAAACTGGTGGCCTCGTACAGTTGGACAGATTTTCGTTGCCGTTGAATATAGGATTATGATCTTCAAGAGGATGTTTAATTTTGTTCTGAATTTCATTTCTTGTGGCTCTTGATTTATTCTTAAAAATCATTGTGCAAAGTCTACATTTTATAATCAACTTTTTAATCATCAAAAATATCGATGAAAAAATCATATGCATTTACAAGAAATTAATATCATAAAACGATTCCTTTCATTACAGATTTAAACGTCCACATCATTATTATCCATGTTGTTCAAACACTTAATGCCTCAGAACAGTGCATGTCGGATATATTTATTTTTCATTAATGTGTGACATATCGTCTACTATATATGAAAAAATTGAATCATCGTATAACATGAATACGCTGTGTTGAAAAGCGCAGAATCATTAAGGGTGGGGGGTAAGGATAATTTGCTATAAAAAAGCATATTTTCGATATTGTTTGTTGACGACACGGTTTATATATATTTATTTATATAATTAGTATAAAATAAAAGGACATTTGAAGAATATTCTGTGAAATTTTCGTTAACAATTGTGCAGAAATAAGCCAGTGACAGCACATCTTTGCAGACACCTCCAAAAAATTGCAGTGAACTGCATAACTCATCATTGGATCATCCAAGAAAAAAATCCAAGAAGATTGTATTGGTTAATAAGTTTCTTGAGGTAACGCTCTCGAGATTTTTTTCATCATTTTAATTCATTTTGCAATAATAAAGGTTCCAATGTTTTAAATGAAAAATCGCTATTTTGTCTTCTACGTGTGACTAAAAATTGAAAACAAAAAAAAATAAAAATAAAAACGCGACAACGTTAGCTCAAGAAATTTATTAACTAATACATTCTTCTTGGATTTTTTTTCGGATGATCCAGTGGTGAGTTATGCAGTTCACCGCAATGTAACTTTTTTTTGTGGCGTCTGAGAAGATTTGCTGACACTGGCTCATTTCTGCACAATTATTAACGAAAATTTCACCGAATATTCTTCAAATGTCCTTTTATTTTATACTAATTATATAAATAAATATATATAAACAGTGTCGTCAAAAAAAAATATCGATAGTATTCTTTTTTATAGCAAATGATCCTTACCCCCCCCCCTCAAGATTCTGCGCTTTTCAACACAGCGTATTCATGTTATACGATGATTCAATTTTTTCATATATAGTAGACGATGTGTCACATTAATGAAAAATAAATATATCCGACATGGATTTTTTTCATATAATCTTTGGGCACCTTGTGAGATTATATAATTTTTTCAAAATGATCAGTTTGGTATGCCACAGTGAAAAAAAAAGAAATACACTGTATTGATATATTTTAGTTATATCGATAAATAACTAAAATATATCAATACATATAACAAAATATATCAATACAGTGTGTTTCTTTTTTTTCACTGTGGCGTACCAAACCGATCATTTTGAAAAAATTATACAATCTCACAAGGTGTCCAAAGATTATATGAAAAAATGTCGTTATTGTACCCCAATTGGATTATAGTAATAAATAATAAAACAAGGAACATGATTTTTTTTCAAATCTGAATCTTTCGCAAGATGTTCTATAATTTTATTTCGTAACACGTTTGATTGGAACAAATACCAAAAAAAATCAAATCGATCCACTGAAACGTTTTCGGAATTTTTTTATATTCAAAAATAATCATTTTTCTAAAACCATTGCGTTGACGAGAATGAAATTTTCAGAAAATTTGTTTTTTTTTTATACCTCAGAATATACTCCAAATTTCGCTGGAAAACATGCGAGGGCAATTTTTCCCCACTTTCCCGGCTATGGCCTTTCATCCCCGTCAACGCAATGGTTTTAGAAAAATGCATTTTTTTTTATTATAAAAAATTCCGGAAACGGTTCAGTGGATTGATTTGATTTTTTTTGGTAGATGTTCCAATCAAACGTGTTACGAAATAAAATTATAGAATATCTTGCGAAAGATTAAGATTTGAAAAAAAGTAATGTTCCTTGTTTTATTATTTTTTACTATAATCCACTTGGGGTGCAATCACTAAATCTTTTTCATATAATCTTTGGGCACCTTATCAGATTATATGATTTTTTCAAAATCATCGGTTTGGTACGCCACAGTGAAAAAAAAAGAAACACACTTTTTTGATATATTTTAGTTATATAGATATATAACGAAAATATATCAATAGTGTTTCTTTTTTTTCACTGTGGCGTACCAAACCGATCATTTTGAAAAAATTATATAATCTCACAAGGTGCCCAAAGATTATATGAAAAAAATTTCGTTATTGTACCCCAAGTGGATTATAGTAAAAAATAATAAATCAAGGAATATTATTTTTTTTTCAAATCTTAATCTTTCGCAAGATGTTCTATAATTTTATTTCGTAACACGTTTGATTGGAACAAATACCAAAAAAAAAAAAATCAAATCGATCCGCTGAATCGTTTCCGGAATTTTTTTATATTCAAACAAAAATCATTTTTCCAAAACCATTGCGTTGACAGGGATGACATTTTCAGAAAATTTGTTTTTTTTTTATACCTCACAAGATACTCCAAATTTCGCTGGAAAAAATGCGAGGGCAATTTTTCCCTACTTACCCGGCTATGGCCTTTCATCCCCGTCAACGCAATGGTTTTAGAAGAATGATTTTTTTTTAATTATAAAAAATTCCGGAAACGGTTAAGTGGATCGATTTGATTTTTTTTGGTAGTTGTTCCAATCAAACGTGTCACGAAATACAATTAGAGAACATTTTGCGAAAGATTAAGATTTGAAAAAAAAATAATGTTCCTTGTTTTATTATTTTTTACTATAATCCACTTGGGGTACAATAATGAAATTTTTTTCATATAATCTTTGGGCACCTTATTAGATTATATAATTTTTTTTAAAACGATCGGTTTGATACGCCGCAGTGAAAAAAAGAAACTATTGATATATTTTAGTTATATAGATATATAACTAAAATATATCAATAAAGTCTGATATGTGACTAAATGATCGGTTTGGTACGCCACAGTGAACAAAAAAGAAACACACTTTATTGATATATTTTAGTTATATAGATATATAACGTGTGTTTCAATAAAGTGTGTTTCTTTTTTTTTCACTGTGACGTACCAAACCGATCATTTTGAAAAAATTATATAATCTAATAAGGTGCTCAAAAATTATATGAAAAAAATTTCGTTATTGCACCCCAAGTGGATTATAGTAAAAATAAAATAAAAGAAGGAACATTTTTTTAAACCTTAATCTTTCGCAAGATGTTCTATAATTTTATTTCGTAACACGTTTGATTGGAACAAGCACCAAAAAAAAATCAAATCGATCCACTGAACCGTTTCCGGAATTTTTTTATATTTAAAAAAAATTCATTTTTCTAAAACCATTGCGCTGACGGGGATGACATTTTCAGAAAATTCGTTTTTTTTACACCTCAGAATACACTCCAAATTTCGCTGGAAAAAATGCGAGGGCAATTTTTCCCTACTTACCCGGCTATTGAACAGTTATTAATGTAGGATGTGAATCGTAGCATAAAAAATCCGAGACGGCTGTGCATTCTTTTAAAGAGTTAAATAAATAAAACCACAAGTATTGACAAAAATTCGACAATGATCCTTTTATTTATAAATCCGTTCCTTCGCTTCAGTATTTACTGTACTGATCCGAGCCAAGTTACTTCGTTACTTGGCAATATGAAAAATAAACTTTTTTCTTCATGATTCTGTCAACGAAGATGCTTTTTCGTTGTTTGCCTGAAACGGAAATTCATCTTACAATAATATTCGTCCTATAATACTTTAAAATAAAATTTATTTGAGGAATTTTCAAAGCTGTCTCTTACCTTAGGTTAAAAAATTAACATATATTGTTTTATACTGTTGAGTTTATGACTTTTAAAAAATAATGCCCATTTTTCGAGTGGCCAGGGTGGCCAGACGTGTTAAGGGCAAGGGCGGGGGGGAGGGGGGGAGGGGGGGGGGTAAGGCTATTTCGCTACGAAAAAAAGCATATTTAGGATAATTTTTTTTTACGACACAGCTGATATGTATTTATTTGTGTAAGAAGTATATAATAAAAGGACATTTGAAGAATATTCTGTAAAATTGTCATTAACAATTATGCAGAAATGAGCCATTGAGAGCACATCTTTGCAGACACCTCCAAAAAATTGCAGTGAACTGCATAACTCATCATTGGATCATCCGAGAAACAAACTTCAAGAAGATTGTATTAGTTAATAAGTTTCTTGAGGTAACGCTGACGAGTTTTTTTTCATCATTTTAATTCATTTTGCAATAATATAGGTTCCAATTTTTTAAATGAAAAATCGCTATTTTGTCTTCTAGGTGTGACTAAAAATTGAAAATAAAAAAAATAAAAATAAAAACGCGACAGCGTTACCTCAAGAAACTTATTAATTAATACAATCTTCTTGGATTTTTTTTCGGATTATCCAGTGGTGAGTTATGCAGTTCACCGCAATGTAACTTTTTTTTTGTGGCGTCTGAGAATATTTGCTGTCACTGGCTTATTTCTGCACAATTGTTAACGAAAATTTCACAGAATATTCTTCAAATGTCCTTTTATTTTATACTAATTATATAAATAAATATATATAAACAGTGTCGTCAACAAACAATATCGAAAATATGCTTTTTTATAGCAAATTATCCTTACCCCCACCCTTAATGATTCTGCGCTTTTCAACACAGCGTATTCATGTTATACGATGATTCAATTTTTTCATATATAGTAGACGATATGTCACACATTAATGAAAAATAAATATATCCGACATGCACTGTTCTGAGGCATTAAGTGTTTGAACAACATGGATAATAATAATGTGGACGTTTAAATCTGTAATGAAAGGAATCGTTTTATGATATTAATTTCTTGTAAATGCATATGATTTTTTCATCGATATTTTTGATGATTAAAAAGTTGATTATAAAATGTAGACTTTGCACAATGATTTTTAAGAATAAATCAAGAGCCACAAGAAATGAAATTCAGAACAAAATTAAACATCCTCTTGAAGATCATAATCCTATATTCAACGGCAACGAAAATCTGTCCAACTGTACGAGGCCACCAGTTTTTCTTTCACACGATTATTATATGAGTTTTCAGTTCTCTTAGTATTGCTTATCGTTACTCTCAAGTACTCAAAAATGACGCTTTTTTCCGCGAATTATGGAAGAATTAAAATTTTAGGAGACTACATATATGTTCGTGGCATTATTAAGGAATAAAGCTATAGAAAAATGCCGCTCGTGAAATTTCCATTCAAAATCAGTCGATAAACTAGAAAACTGACAGAGCGGGTAGTCGGTACATGTGAAAACATTTTGCTTGTATCCCAGCTAACCAAGTATCGGAAATGTACCGCTCATGTGGAGAGCGCCGTACCGCTACTGTTGCCACCTCGTACGTGCGCACGGTACTGGTACATGACCGGTACGCCGTACGGTTCGCTGTACCGCCAATGTGCTAATACGGTACCGGTACAGGATCGCCACCGTGGAGCCACCGTGCACTGCAGTACGGTGTAACTCCACGATAGCGATACCGTGGAGGTACGATTACGCTGGTATCCTGTACCCGTACATTACCGGTACTGTGGGGTACGGCGTACTCCACATTTGCGATACGCTGTACTAAAGGTACGCTTGGTTAACTGGGATATTTCTCGTTCCCGGGTATGGGTGATTCGGAAAAAGTACAGTCGCTAGGAAATGGAAGTTGAGCACGCAGCGCGTGGCGAGTTGAGACACGGTGCGAGTTGAAACGGTAGCAAAAAATGCCCGGCCCGAATCTGAAGAGTGGGGTTACGCGAGCGTCGGGGAAACGGCGGGCTGCTACGGTGTCCACTTGGGTCTGTGGCGAGTTGCCCGCTTTGGCAAGTTGAACAGACGGCGAGTTGAAGTGGCGACTTGACACAGAGGCGACTTGCACGGTGCAGAGTTGACACCCCGCCCGCTTGACTACGGTAGGTGTTATGCAAAAAAACGTAGCTTCCACATATTCTTTCATCACACAAAAACGGGGGTAGTTATATCGTATGAACGAGTTCACTCATCCAAAGCGACGAGGAGTTTCCGTCTATGTAATCATGGTTTTTTTTCTTCTTCGTACCACTCCTGTCTTTTCACTAGTATCCATGCTCCCCCAACGACAACGAGGAAATAAACTTTACTGTTGAACACACCTGGCGACATTGCGACGGCACATTACCTTAAATTTATACGGGGTATCGAGAGCTTAAACAGGGATGATGAGAGGCAAAAATATAAAGAATGCAAAAAATGCTAAGCCATAAAAGCCTTACAGGCTTTTATGGCTGTAAAAATATAGCTATAACGTAAAAATGAGTCCGCGAATAGAGGATGACGAATAGAAAATGCAGCAGTTCCTGCAACAATGCCGGAGAGTACCTGGAGTCCGGAAAACGATTAAAGTGATGAGTTTTTCCGTACTCCTTGGAGACGGCAGATATTGCACAATTTAATTATCGGTCCAAAGTGCTTTCCGTTTTGTCAGATGTTTTCATGTTAATTATTTCGGCCATTTACTCGTTGCGATAAGATTCTTTCGACCACGCTTTTTGCGACTTATTAAGTTTTTCTTTGACTTCACAATCTGACAATCGATTCATGGAAGTGAAATAACGCGGAATCAATTACCGTTACCTGACTGACATAACTAAACAAATAGCTTTTTAAGAGGGAATATGCTATTAGGCAAGGGAAAAATGTGCTGATTTTTATGACTTTTTTTAAGGTAAGATTTCTCCACCATTTTTTAGACGTAGGGTATTTTTTTATTATTTTTTTATCAATCTTGAAAAAATGGCGGAGGTATGGCACGGTCTTCTAAACTGCCTTTTCAAAACTGGCGGAACGCATAGCGAAAAAACTAATCGACCGGTTCTGATGAAATTTGGTGTAAATCTTTCTAACCTTATTGTTTTTGAAAATTTAAAATATAAAGTATTTTTTGTTGCAAAGTGTATTAATTTTTTCCGGATAATTCAATTTTTTTGTTTCAAATTGTTTCATTTAATCGATTTTCAACATATCTCACTTTTTTGGCCATATTCTGTGAATGAGTGTCAATGAAAAAAAATCTTTGGTTTTTTTTCAGATTAATCCCGCCGACGATACGTGTCTCACCGTCTGACAGCATTCGCCGCAAGAGATTTACTTGGGATTTAGAGAAAAGGTATGGTATTAAGCATACATGGAACTTATGTGTAAATTATTGATCGAAAAAAATAACAACGTATGATAGAGCTTCTGTATGAAAATGTGGTCCAACGGCAGGATAACTCGATAACTCGACAATGGTTGGTCTAAACAATTAAAATCAAAGAGTTTCATAATCTACGTATATAAATGTACTAGCCGTACTGTTCCGAAAATGTTTCGAAAAAAAAGTGACGGGTGTTAAAAAAGTGCAATTTTGGCAAAAAAATTACTTATATCGGGTCGCTTAAAGAAGACTGAATTTCAACAAAAAAAGTATCTTTGTCTAAACCAAACACACCTTCCGCAATTACGATTTTTCTTTTTAAGATTGATAATAGGGCAATTATAGCGAGAGTTATGATTCCGGCGAGCTCGAGAAAAGTCGTTTCCAGAAAAACGCGATTAAACGTTCTAGCATACGTTAATAGTGGCGTATTCGATGCAATTCAACTTGAAAAATTTTCCCCATATTCATGAATATGGATCCTTTAAGAAGATGCAAGAAAAAATGGACGTTGCTACCCCTCACAGTGGTAAGTGCCTGGTCAGTGGCTTTAACCAAAAGAAGAAAATTTCCGGAGTGAAAAAACAAACCTGACATAGCATCAATGGTTTTCAGTATTTCAACAACACGCCAAGTATGCTTAGGATTTATTTCCCTTTTTCTATTTCATATACCAAATAGAAGTCAAGCAGATACGTAGTTTTTTTTCAACGATTCAGTCCCAAAGTCACGCCCAACGTTTGGTATACGACTTTAGTAAAACTGCCTAAATTACTGACAAATACAGTTTCAAAGGGTCAAAGACCGCGAGCGCATTCACCAGAATGCATTGAAACAGAAACACCCCAATTGACGAGAATTTATGTAATGTAATGTCCTGTCATGAATTCTCGCGATCGTCGTTCGCAAATGGACAAAAACGCGTCATTCAGTCTCCTTTTGATATGAAACCGTTGTTCGACTGTGACCAGCGAAGTGGCGGGCCTACGTTCTTTCGAAGTGCATACTTGTAGCTAGACTATATTACAAGAACGGAATAGACACATTGGAATGCACAGCAGACAGCCACTCAGTTACCACACTATGGACTGAGTATTGAGTCTCTCTTCCTCTCTCCCTACTCTGCCCTTGCTCTGCCATTCTCTACGAGTGCATGAATGTGTGGAGTGCATGAGACTAGCCTCCATTGCAGCGTCGTTATTTCCTCCGATTTTCCGGTGCAGCTTGGTCCCGGGCCTCCGATAAGCCTCGAAGTAATCAAGTTCTGGTGGCAACTGCCTACGACGACACCGTATCCCCAGAACCGATTGTAATCCGTTCGCCGCCACAGCCAGAGATCGAGAAAGCGAGAGGAAGAGAGAGAGAGAGAGAGTGAGAGAGAGAGAGGGGGGGGGTGAAAGGGGAGAGATAGTCGTGTCATCTCCTTCCATCCCTCCATCTCCTTTATTTTGGAGCAGCACCGACGACGATGTCCTCCACCATTCCCATCACCAATACTACCAACACCACCACCTCCAATGGCAATCCTCTCCCCCCCTCTCTCTCTCGGGTCGGCCATATTGAAACGGAAACACAGAGAGGCCGCTGACAGCAGAGATTAGAGAATTACTGCCAGCCAATAACCGTTAAAGAGAACGACCTATGGTGAGCGCTACAGTGTGGCAATGTGCTACTCTACGATCATTTCCAGAGCCACCCTACGCGCTGCGTTATAACACCCTCGGCGTTCTTCCAACCAAACGGGCATTCCAACTCCGCCAGATCGCTTTGAACGGCTACCTGATATTTAACGCCGTAGTAACTTGGACCTGGCAAACACAGACACACACACACACACACACACATACCCACACACCCGCAGGTTAGCGTGACTCCAAAACTCCGGCCGGCTCGAATACACAACGAAAATGGCCCCGTACTTCCGACCCAACGAATAAGTAAATTAGAAATCTCGGGGGAGGCCGTACTCTTCAAATTTGTACGAGCCCCACAATGTTCAAAGTATGTTTCACATAAATCGTATCCCCATGAGGGTTAGGCGTTAAGTAGGACGGCGATAGCGAGTCTGCTTTGAAACAATTACTTGATACGTTTGACCCGGGCTTTCGGTAAAAAACTGTTGCCATTGCGGCCACAGTCGAATAGACCAATAACCATTATGTACGCTTTCGATGGTTAACCGCGTGAGTTGAAAGGTGTGCTTGCAGCAAGCTTACCGGATGAATTTATCTCTCAAATTGACTATATCCAAAAGCGTAGGACTCTTGCCCTCCCCCCGGAGGCAAAAGCAAGGAAAGTCGATATAAAGTACTTGATAAATAATTGTTCTAAAAACTGTAATCGATCTCAATCGTGTCGAAATCGTATGTCGTATCTACAAAACTTTCCCGGCCGTTTCTCTCGTCTGCAAGCCTCTCCCTATCCTGGCACAGCAGCTTTGAGCTCACGTCGTTGGCCATTAAAATGTACACTTTAGCAATCCTCACAATAAAATAATCAACATTTGGGGACAATCAGTGAAATGTGAACATTCGGGTCAAAGTTTTGCCGAATACATGATTTGGTTGTAATGTTTTTTACAACTTCTGTACACATTGCTTTATTTTTACAAGATTAATTTACTCAGATACATAGGTACGACTAACGCCATTTGTTACATTGCTCAGCTAGTACTGTTGTGTCCGTCATCGGAAGAATACCAAATGATTAGCCATGATAAACATTTTTTATTTTTCCCAAATTTCTACTGTTAAAATGAATGCATGATACAAGGGCTTGGTTTTCGCGGCATTTACATTTAAGGGGTTAGGCCACATTAACGGGTATAAAATCATGTGCGAATTAAACAATTTTTTCCGTATGAAAAAGTGATTCACTCATTAAGTTAATTACACATCTATTTAGTATGAATATCAAGCTGTACGAAAATATATATATATTTTTTTCGATGTACAAAATGGCCGTTTTCTGATATTTTGTTTTGCTGTCTTTTTTTAGGCGCTCCGCGGCGTGCCATTTAGCATCCACAATTTTTTACCCAGAACAAAAAACAAACATTCTCGTCAATCTACACTAGAATACCTAGAGAAGTACGTACGGAATTTAAAAAATACTATTTGATTCAAAATTTGTAGGTATTTGAACTTGAATTTCCAGTGAAAAATTTCGTACAAAACTGCTCATAAAATGAAAAGTTTTCGATTCATCAGAAATTCGGTTCGTACTTCTCTGCGAAATGCAGTTAGGAACATAACTTTTTAATTTGCAGTGAATCGAGTGAAAATTGTTGAAGTTATTTATCACGCCAATTGGAAAAAAGCTGTTTCGAGCAAAACGCGTTTAAAGTTTGACATATGCCTCTGGCCGTGCCAGGGGTGGGCTTACGTTATACGCTCAAAGTCGGTGAAAAAAATGTCTTGCTATAAATCGAATAGTAACTTATTCTTATGATGATAAAGCACAGTTTTGGTGAAAAAAATCGATTTTTTGAAAATTCTACTGTGGCCTTACCCCTTAAGTATTATAATTAAAGTGTTAGTCGAAATAAACTGAGAAAGGGTTAATACGCCAAGGTAACAAATTTCTAGACCAAATAAACCAGGTTCGCGGAGCAAGGTATGCGAGGTGATCGAACCGGCGTGGTTGGAGGTGAAGGGCATTTTCTTTTCCCTGCTCTTGTAGTGTCTCACGAACGACGGCAACGCCCCCCTTATTCAATGGACGGGAGAGGTCGCATCGTCTTCAGTAGACAAGGGGGGGAGAAGGAAAGGTTGAAAAAGAGGGGAACCACTTCTTCAGCGGCTAGGGGGGCTGGGCGGCAACCACTTTTTCAGCGGTAGGAGGCACTTATTCAGTAGAGGGGAGAACTTACATTTCGGTATATACAGCTCGGAAAAACTGCAACCGAGGCGGTCCGCGCTTCCAGTCCTATAGGCCAAGCGCGTACCATGAGGAGAGTCGGGCGCCTCGAGCCGTCGGCGGGAGCCCGAAGCTTCTAAAAGTCAAAGCGGGATCCTAAATACACTATAGTGCGCGGGTCTCCCACCGCGGCGCTGGAGTCGCCCGTTCCTCTGGATAAAACTAATAAGGCTGGGAATAGACGTCCGATTTTTTCTTTCCGACAATCCGATTCGACAGTTTGATCCGACTATCGGAAGGTACTCGTGCCATACATTTGTTTGAACATGCAATACACATCCGATCCGACTATCGGATCGGATGTGTTCTAATCCAAAGGCCTCCTTTGGATTAAAAAATAATACCATAATTTTTTGTATAATAAAAAAAATTGTTTCTTTAATTTTTGTTTAAATAGTTTTTTTTTAAATTGTTATGATTTTAATTGTTAATGTTTTCATGATTAATATTTTTGTTGTTTTTTTTCGAAGGTTTTCGCAGGGCCTCCGAACGCCATCAAAAGTCACCGCAGGTTTCCGCGGCAGCCCTATGGTCCTCTGCAGCGCGCTTTTTAAAATGTTTTTTAATGATTCTTTTTTACCTTTCATACCTGCTAAGGACCTGTGGAGGCCGTCGGAGGCCTTTGGATTGAAAAATAATATCATTATTTTTTTGTATTTTGTCAAAATGGTTATTTTATTAGTTTTTCAATTTTTATTATTTTGATTGTTAATATTTTCATCATTATTATTTTTGTTTTTTAAGGCTCCCGCAGAGCCTCCGAACGCCTTCGAAGGCCACCGCAGGTCTCCGCAGATCTCCGCAGTAGCCCCATGGTCCTCCACAGCAAACTGAGAAAAAAAGTTTTGTTTTAAAATTGGGATTTTTTTTTCAAACGTACAACTGAATGTAATATTAAGAACCCATTACTTCATTGAATGTAAAATTTGTTGATGGCCTACCCGTTCCGCGACCAACAACCATGGTTAACCACACTTTAGATTTCCTCAATGTTTTTCATTTGTACCATATATTAAACCACTAATATTTTTGCCCGCACAATACACATAAACTTAGAAATAATTAGTGAAATATTCTCACTCTAGAAGCTCAGTATATATAAAATCGTGCAATCGTGAATTTTCATCCAATCGAAAATAACCTACGTCATTGTAGAGTAAATATATTCAAGAGTACTCAGTTCAAATTTCATGTCAATCGGATAATTGCGCTTTGAGTTACAATGTCAGCAAATTTGAAAAATCTCATATCGAGAAAAACGCGGTTAAAGATTTAATTATCGATTTTTGCAAGATAAAATGATAGAGATATGGCCTTGACATTTTTACAGGATATTCTTGAAAGTATAATCTGTCGAAAAAGGCAAAAAAATCGATTTTATGAATGTGTCACACTGGTATGTGACCCTAGTCAGCCCCTTAAAGCGAGTGAAACGGGCAACGGGATATCGCAATTCTTCTCCGTGGCAACGGATACTCCAGATACTTATTTTCGAATTAACGTTTGATGGGGTTGCGGAGAAACGATTGTCTTGCGTGTAGCCGCGTTCCCAAAATAACAACCAATCTCAGAGTTACGGGCGTTTCAAAGTTCGTTGACGTGACGAGTGAGACGTTTTACCAGTAATTGCACATCCAAGCACGGTCAAACTTGGTCAAACACTGGGCAAACTTGGTGCGCGATCATCAAGCGGAATAGCACGGTTATATACGGATTCCATTCGCCATTCAGGTGCAACAAATTGATATAGAGTATGAGTGTGTGAGAGGAACGTCATAGTTTGAATGTTTTGCTTTTAATCTCTTGAGCTATGCGGGCAATGCATGTTGACATATCCCTTGTTATTCACCATGCACGAAGACGCAGATGGGGAATTTCCAGAGGATGTTCGCGCATAGCAGCTTTTAACAGTCTTCGTACTGGGACCATTTCCGTACACAAAGGGACATTTGTCGCATGCAGGGACAGTCCCAATTTTTTTGTAGATTCTAACGTACAAATCGGTGTCGGTCGTAATTTTTGCAATGTTGTACAGGCGTTGCTGTGAGCACATTCTCCGTTGTCATTTATGAGGGGAACCGAAAAATATGCCAGATGTGCACGACAAAGCACATTTAAGGGGGAAGATGACTGTAGGCGAGGAAAAAATTTGCTGATTTTCATGATTTTTTGTTAAAAGGAACGATTTCTTTACCATTTTCTAGACTTAGGGTATGGTTTATTACTACTTTTGGGTGTTACATGGTATTTTTTATTTTTATTGATCTTTAAAAATCGCGGCGGTACGACACGACTTTTAAAACTGGCGTGACATCTACCTGAAAAGCTAATCAACCGATTCTGATGAAATTTGGTATAAATCTTTCTAACCTTATTGTCTATAACATGACCCTAAATGTCATCGAAAATGAAAAAAACGGTATTTCTTGATTGCAAAATGTAGCAATCTTTTCGCAAAATTGTATCTTTTTGTTATAAAGCGTACCATTTCGCACTTTTTCTTGGTTCATATTTTGTGTATGAGTATTAATGAAAGAATAGTCTCCATTGGTTTTTTTCCAGACTAATTCCGCCGACGCGCAGTGGCTCGAAACGGTGAAAAAGTGACATAGGATTTTTTTCACATTGATATATATATTTGTTCCGATGGACAGAGCTATATAACCAAACAAGAAATGTTGTATTAAATTTTTTCTCAACAATAATATTTGACAACAACATGGCTAATATTCAAATTTTTTGTATTGAGCGACACCTATCGTACTCTGTATCTTCGAACTTAAGACCGATACATCTTCGGCCCTATAAAGATATAATATCTGGCTACTCGTCAACTATATGAGACTATGCACAGGTCCATCCACCCCCAACATTGCCTAAAAAATGCGTCAGTTGATTGATACTTTTGGGAGTACCCGAAAACGTATTAAAAAAATCACTTTATGTAAAGGAGTTTGAAGAAGGAATAAAGGCTTTTTTCCCGCCAGTAGCAAGTGACATTGGAGGCTGATAATAATAATAACAATACTAATTATATTGTTATTTTATTATGTATTATTTACTCAGAAGGAAAACGGACAATGCCTAAATAACCCATCTAAAGCATAGTCCTTTTTCCTTCTCAAAAAATAATATATAATAGCAACGTAATTGGTATTATTATTATTATTATTATTATTATTATTATTACTTACTATTAGACTTTATTGCTCCGGGCAACACACTTCCTTAGTTTGCACTGGAAAACATTCACCTACCCCCAGGGGTTAGGCTCGGTCTTAATCTAGACCGGAACAATAACGCTGGGCGATACTCGAGGGTTCCGACAGCACCTCGACTGCCGCCCAGTCAAAAAAAAAACGCGCGAAAAGTCCAATGAATCGCTCTGCGATAGCCGCTCCCTCAAGCCAGAGGGTTACCGGCTACCGCAGTCCACAATCGTGTTGTCTGAGTAAACGGAGGGACCCAAGTATGACCGCCTTTTGCATCCGACCCGCTAGCAACCGGACACCGGGTTTGCAAACCGGTATGCCAGCGAGGCCCGATACAAAAGACTCCTTCATCCCCCCTAGCGCGCCGATGATGAGGACAACGAGAGTTACCCTGAATCCTCGGTGCAAACGACGTAGCTCGGCCAGGAGAGGCTGATACTTGAGCCGTTTCTCCTCTTCCTTTCGCGACACGTTCACTTCGGCCGGAGCCGAGAACTCAATGACGTATATCGTCTTGTCGTCGAAATCGAAGAGGACATCAGGCTTAGTCGCTTGTAGCGGCCCGATGGTCGCGAATGAGAAGTTCCAATAAATCTTGCACCTCTCGCCCACGACAACGGACTCAATATCTCCTGGTAAATAAGGCGGCACGGGCTCCCGGTCTATCCCATAAGAGTGCCGTAGATGGTAGTACAACACTCTTAGGGCCGCGTTATGGCGATGGATATAGTCGGAGACTGCATATACTGGGCAAGCCGACAGTAGATGCATTAGCGTCTCCGGCGATTGTTTGCATGCACGACACAAAGTGGTCGGCAGAGGCTGACCCAAAACGCGGCTGCGATAGACCAGGGTGTTGATGACTCCGTCTTGGCAGGCGCAGATAAACCCTTCGGTCTCGGACATCAGTCCAGCTGACCGCAAGAAGGAAAAGGTCAGCTGGGTGGACAGCCCCTGTTCCTCGATGTGGTGAAAAAATACACCGTGCATGGGTCTGTCCACGTGCTGCCGAGTCAGGACAGTCTGCTCGGCAGCCCTGATTGCCCGCCGATGTCGGGACTTGGGCAACCGAGCGACGGAGTCTATTGGCAAGGCGCCACGCCGGCGCCGGCGGAACTCCAAGCAGAGGGTCTCTGCCGCACGATCTGCCGCCTTATAAAGAAAAGCACCCGCCCCATGAAGCTCATGCTGGTGCACAATCTCCAGGTCCGGGTCCGAGCTTGTTATCACATCGCTTGCTATTCCGAAGACCATGCGGTCATGAAGACACTCCAATCCCAAGAGCCCACGCCCGCCGCTCTGACGCAGCATATAAAGGCGCGGGGTGGAAGATCGAGGGTGCAGACTCCGTTGGATGTTCATTATTTTGCGTGTGCCGATGTCCAGCTGCTTAAGCTCGTCTCTACGCCATTTGACGACGCCAAAGGAGTAGAGCAGGACCGGGACAGCGAGCATATTGGTGGCAGTGATCTTATTTTTCCCAGACAGACCTGATTTCCAGATCCGTCTGAGACGCCGCCTATACTCGCTGCGGAGGGCCCCCTTGACACCCTCAGCGTCTTGAAGAGAGCGCTGATCGATGCCAAGGTACCGATAAGACCCCCCGGCGTCCAGGTGTTTGAAGACGCTCCCGTCCACCAACCGAACATCAGCCGCGACACCCTCTGCTCTCCCTCTCCTGAGATGAAGAACAGCGCATTTGTCCAATCCGAAGTCCATTCCCGCCGCCCGCGTGTACGTCGCTACGATGTTCAAGAGGAGCTTAAGCCCCGCCTCCCCGGGAGCGTATAGCTTGAGGTCATCCATATAAAATAAATGGGTGATCCCTCGCCCACGCTCCCCGGGGGGCCCCGCTTCGTACCCGCTTGCAGCCCGCAAGGCGATTGATAAGGGTAATAGCGAGATGCAAAACAGGAGAGGGCTGAGAGAATCTCCCTGGATAATCCCCCTCCTATACTCCGCCACTCCGGTCGACACGTTACCTTCACTAGTCTTAACTGTGAAGCGTGTCTTCCAGAGCGGCATGAGCTGCTTAATGCTTCTCACTATGTAAGGACTCACCGAAAGGCGTTCGAGTAGGTGTATAATCAGTTTGTGACTGACAGTGTCGAACGCCTTACGGTAGTCTATCCAAGCGACCGAGAGGTTACGCTTGTGCTGGACCGCGTCTTGCGTAATGCAACGATCCACCAGCAGGTTCTCCTTACAACCTCCCAGTTCCCTCTTGGATCCCCTTTGTTCGTATATCTCCCGCCATGCAGGCTCGATCTCGCGCAGAACACGCTCATAAAGAATCTTTGTGAAGATCTTACAGAGCGCATTCAGACACGTTATCGGGCGGCAGTTCTCTGGACGAGACAAATCCCCTTTTTTGGGGAGTAGCACCGTCCTTCCCTCTGTCAGCCACGCAGGGATGGGCACCGTCCCATCGATGAACGACGAGAAGATGCGGGCCAGATGGGTATGGGTGCACGTGAATTTCTGCCACCAGAAGATGTTAATCCCATCTGGTCCGGGAGCGGCGTGGTTCCTCATGCTACTCACCGCCTTCTCCACCTCACCCCGCGTGACTGGAAGACAGTCGCCATGCTGACTCAGCTGTTGCCGGCAAAACGCGTCGAACCACCCCAGAGCTGGAGTGCTTTCATCAAAATGACCCTCCCTGCTATACAGTTCTCCCCAAAACCGCTCCACCTGAACAGCTGTTGGCGCTGTGTCGGGGGCAGGCGTAGGTGGTTGGAACCAGCGGCCTGGGTCAGAACGGAAGAGGGCGTTGTCTAACGTCCGACCCAGTCGCCTCTCTAGGAATTGCTTCGCAACCCCCAGGTTCCGCACGTTCTCCACGTAGCGTTCCTTCACAATAAGAAGGATAGCTTTGTTCAATGTGCGGTGACGGCATTTCAGTTCCGAGCTGATTTTTCGGATGTTAGGGGTAAACGCCCTCCCCGCCGTAATGAAGTCTAACACACATTGAACACGGGATGCCTGCTTCCGCGCTTCATTGATCTTATTCTGGAGCTGTGCAACGCGCTGCCGAGTCTTAACCACGAACGCCGCCTTATCATTGCGTGTTCGAGGTTTCGCCTCAACAGCCGCGTGATACACAGCCCAGTTCAAGCTGAGGAGATCAGCAGTCTCAGGGATTGCTGCCGCAAGGGACTTATTTACCGCTTCTAGGCAACCAGGCTGAAGAGAAAATTTCCCAGTGATTCTCTCCCTCCTTGTTTCCCAGTCCTCTGTCAAATCGACGCGCCAACGGGGGGGATCCGACTGCCGGGGGGACCGATCTTGAGGCCGTCCGGCAGAGCTCCGCACTGAACGCGCGGAAGAGCGCCTGCCGGACAGCTCTGGTGGTAGTAACAAGAGATCGTAGCCTTGTCGTCGTAAACGGGCGGCCTGGTCTCGCAGATGTTGTTGTGAGAGGTATGCAAGCTCTGGGTGCACTTGGCTCCACAGGGCTTGCAACCTCGCCATGTAGCCCCTTCGCGACGGCAGGCTATCCCACCAGCAGCGGATGAGGTCCTCCTTGAGTTCCTCCGTAGGGGAGCTGGCGTGCCCATCGCCCGGGGGAGCACAACTCCCTCGCAATAGCCACCGACGTGCCAGGCCAACCACCTGGCACGCCGAAAACTAGGTTCGAACACCACCTAGTCAGGCCCCCCACAAACGGTCCCTCTCGGATGGGGACCAAGGATCAGTTGGGAGGGGCACCCGGATAGGATCCACGGCAACGACTACGGCTCGAAATCGGCGCCTAGAGTGGACGGATCTGGAAATCAGATCTGTCTGGGAAAAATAAGATCACTGCCACCAATATGCTCGCTGTGCCGGTCCTGCTCTACTCCTTTGGCGTCGTCAAATGGCGTAGAGACGAGCTCAAACAGCTGGACATCGGCACACGCAAAATAATGAACATCCAACGGAGTCTGCACCCTCGATCTTCCACCCCGCGCTTTTATATGCTGCGTCAAAGCGGCGGGCGTGGGCTCATGGGATTGGAGTGTCTTCATGACCGCATGGTCCTCGAAATAGCAAGCGATGTGATAACAAGCTCGGACCCGCTCCTGGAGATTGTGCACCAGCATGAGCTTCATGGGGCGGGTGCTTTTCTTTATAAGGCGGCAGATCGTGCGGCAGAGACCCTCTGCTTGGAGTTCCGCCGGCGCCGGCGTGGCGCCTTGCCAATAGACTCCGTCGCTCGGTTGCCCAAGTCCCGACGTCGGCGGGCAATCAGGGCTGCCGAGCAGACTGTCCTGACTCGGCAGCACGTGGACAGACCCATGCACAGTGTGTTTTTTTCACCACATCGAGGAACAGGGGCTGTCCACCCAGCTGACCTTTTCCTTCTTGCGGTCAGCTGGACTGATGTCCGAGACCGAAGGGTTTATCTGTGCCTGCCAAGACGGAGACATCAACACCCTGTTCTATCGCAGCCGCGTTTTGGGTCAGCCTCTGCCGACCACTTTGTGTCGTGCATGCAAACAATCGCCCGAGACACTAATGCATCTACTGTCGTCTTGCCCAGTATATGCAATCTCCGGCTATATCCATCGCCATAACGCGGCCCTAAGAGTGTTGTACTACCATCTACGGCACTCTTATGGGATAGACCGGGAGCCCATGCCGCCTTATTTACCAGGAGATATTGAGTCCGCTATCGTGGGCGAGAGGTGCAAGATTTATTGGAACTTCTCATTCGCGACCATCGGGCCGCTACAAGCGACTAAGCCTGATATTGTCCTCTTCGATTTCGACGACAAGACGATATACGTCATTGAGTTCTCGGCTCCGGCCGACGCGAACGTGTCGCGAAAGGAAGAGGAGAAACGGCTCAAGTATCAGCCTCTCCTGGCCGAGCTACGTCGTTTGCACCGAGGATTCAGGGTAACTCTCGTTGTCCTCATCATCGGCGCGCTAGGGGGGATGAAGGAGTCTTTTGTATCGGGCCTCGCTGGCATACCGGTTTGCAAGCCCGGTGTCCGGTTGCTAGCGCGTCGGATGCAGAAGGCGGTCATACTTGGGTCCCTCCGTTTACTCAGGCAACACGATTGTGGACTGCGGTAGCCGCTAACCCTCTGGCTTGAGGGAGCGGCTATCGCAGAGCGATTCATTGGACTTTTCGCGCGTTTTTTTTGTCTGGCCGGCAGTCGAGGTGGTGTCGGAACCCTCGAGTGTCGCCCAGCGTTATTGTTCCGGTCTAGATTAAGACCGAGCCTAACCCCCGGGGGCAGGTGAATGTTTCCCAGTGCAAACTGAGGAAGTGTGTTGCCTGGAGCAATAAAGTCTAATATTAAAAATAATAATAATAATTATTATTATTATTATTATAAGCCTGCAATGTCACTCTTTATTTATTTACTCTGTCATTCTCTACGATTTTCTTTACACCTGTCCTACTTGCGTCAACTAGGGCGAAATTTTTTTTAGATGATCCTACAGGTTTTTCTTCAAAGGGGACTCGAGAGGGCCAAGTTACCTCCAAGCAATTGTTTCCTAGTTTTTGCCAAAAGCTTGTTCCAAATAAAGATCAACCTCTCAGAATAGGAAAAAAGTGTAAGCCCGCGAAAGATAGGTTTACACTTTTCACCGATCAGTTAAAAAAAAAATATCTGCTGGACGGAAAATTGGTATTCAGCCGAAGGCAAAACTCACTCGCCCGGTTGTTCGCGGTTGAAGTGCACCCACACACACACCCTCACACACATTCTATTCGGGCACGTGAGGGGCGCAGGTTTGATCATTCCCACAATGACGCGCCGGTCCTCGAGGTAATTGCTTCTACCATCCACTTACACGAGTCCCGTTGAATAAAAAATAAAAAATCACCAAAGCTTGTTAAACTTTCAGCCCGCAGTGCAGACGCTTCGTTCGGCACATAAATGAGAGATGAAGTGCGTGCTTGTACGATCTGGAGGATGAGTTGCATCGTTCAGTAAGCCAGAATTATCTCTGGGGTCATGCCCTCAAGAAGGGCAGTTTCCAGGTCATTCCGTGGTCGATTTTGGACCTGCTCCCGATGAAGCTTCTTTGTAACGGGAGCGTCGCCGTGGTATGAGCGGCCAGTGACGTCACTCGGTAGAGCAAGAGTTTTAAGGGGTGAGATATCTTTACGCGAGAAAAAAATGCTGATTTTCTCGATTTTTTTTAAGAAAATATTTCTTCACCATTTTCGCGACTTAGGGTATGTTTTATTACTGCTTTTGGCTGTTAAGTGGTATTTTTTAAAAATTAATCTTTAAAAGTGACGGAGGTATGGCACGGTCGCCTAACATTTTCAACATTTTCAACATTTTCAAAACTGATGTGACGTATAGCTAAAAAAAACTGATCCACCGATTCTGACGAAATTGAGTACAAATATTTCTTACCTTACTATCTAAAACATGACCCTAAATGTTTTGGAAAATAAAAAAGTACTTTTTTATAGAAAATTGTAGCCATTTTCTTCGGAAAATTCAATGTTTTTCTTTCACAACGTACTATTTAATTGATTTTCAACATTTCTCACTTTTTCTTGGTTCATATCCTGCGTATGAGTTTTAATGAGAGAAATATCCTCGTTGATTTTTTTTTCAGAATAATGGCGCCGGCGCTACGTTTCCCGCCGTCAACATTCACCGCAATCCGTTCAGAAGTCCGTGCCATAGCTCCGCCATTTTTAAAGGTTAATAAACAAAATGCCATGTAACAGAACAGCCAAAAGTATTAATAAAACATGCCCTAGGTCTCGAAAACGGCCATGAAATCTATAAAAAAAAAGATAATCAGTCATCTTTTCTCGTCTAGAGGTATCTTCCTCCCTAAGGCCTAGTGATACTGAGCTTTGGTTGTAGTTAGTTGTACGCTCGTATAGACGGCCCAACGCGGTGTTTCAGTTAGGGCTAAATCGCTCGCGAGTTCAAGCCTCGCTATATAGCTAGGGGTGTGGTTGCGCACGTGAATGAGCCAGAAGATCGGCTTATTTCACATAGCGAACGATATACATTGAAGTTAAGACTGTTGTAGATGAAGAGGAAGAAAATAGAGGGCGAAATGAGGGAGGAAATAGTTCAAAGCTGCAGGACGAGATGCCCGACGAGTGTGAGCTTCCTAGGCAACTATGGACGTGGACAGCGATGGCACGAGATAGATAGAGGTAAAAAGGGAAGGATAAAGAGATAGCAGAAGGCGTGAGGGGGAGGAAAACGACCTGGGTTGATAAGTGCTTCACTGTTTCGCCACGTGAGAATTTTATCCTTCTCCCAGGGCTTGCAATCGATTGGCCGCCATACAATTCTTTAACGAGCTTAACTTCCCTCCGATCTTCATTCCGAGTATCCTTACCAATCCTCCAGCCCCTCCGAACTCACTGCTCTTTTCCGTCCTCAACAAAGCGAATGGACGTAGTAGTAGTGCAGCCTCATCTTTTAAACCCCAACCTCTCTCTCTCTCTCTCTCTCTCTCTCTCTCTCTCTCTCTCTCTTCCGTTCAAATCTCCTCTCGTTTCACCTTCACTGTCGGTTCTATGTGTCTGCTCCGCTTCCGAAGAGCTTTTCCGCCCCTTTTCAACATACCCACGGGACGCGAAACTTTCCAATAATGCGAAAGTAGTTAGCGATTTTCATGCGGTCCCGCGGATATATAAAGTTATACACTTTTTTTGCGCTATTGCGCAGCAGGAAGACTTCGAGGGGGATCTGGCAAAGATGAGTACGAAATAAAAAATACTGGATGGAATTTCGATACAGGGAACGACCACACCGAATTGTGCTGAACAGGGTAAACCGACCAGTGAATGGACGGGGACCAGTGAATTGCCGAAGGCTGATTTATATTCACAATTAGTGAAGAATGTGAATTTTCGATGAAAACTCGGATCAATATAATTTAGCAAAAAAAATTACAGGTGTCGTTGAAACTGTTTGACGCCACACGGAATTTTTCGAGTTTGTGGTACTTGCACACCGCGCAACTCACAAGAAACATCACTTGAGTGTCAGCCTTCGATTATGCTGAAACTCATATATGTGATGAAGCATGGAAAACTATCAGACACGTTTTTTTATCGGCGGAAAATCGATTTTAAGGTAGGAACCCACCCCTCAAAGGAAGGCGCGTTGAGGGGTGATTTTTCAGTTTCACTCTCAAGCTGTCCACCGATCTAAATGAAACAAAAACCAAAAATCTTCTAATGTAAAGCGATGGAAATCCACCATAAAGTAATTGGAGAAAAACATTGAATTAAGGGGTGATACAGCTTCCTTTGAGGGGTTGTTTCTCCCCTTAAAAACGTTTTTCCGCAGATAAAAAAATGCGTGTCTAATAGTTTTCGATGCTTTATCACTTTAAGTTTCGACAAAACCGAAGGCGAATGCTCAACGTAACGTGTGTCGGGCAGCGTCAAAACGATACTTTCGTACTTTTTTTCTCGCTCGTGATATACCGTTTTCAGCTATAATTTCGTCCGTAATTTCGTGTCTTTGGTTCGTTTCCTGTTTCTGGTGGCTTGACGTTGACATGTACATGTGGCATATGTCATAAAGCGGTATGCCACGGGCGGGAAAACTTCTGCCAAATTGTCGTCGAACGTCTTCTTTACTCGTGGGTAGTCTGTGAAAAAACGGCAAGTCTGTCGTATCCAGCTTCGAATGACAAGCTACGCAAGGGTTACACATCCATGGTGCGGGATATTTGATACATTCGAAGTGGTGTTCCTTTTAGTTACGATACGGCTGTGCACGGTAGGTGTTATAAAAGCGAGACCAATAGTTTTTATAAGTTTGAGGGCAAGTATTACTTTCATGACTTGAGATAAAATCAATTTTTGATTTTTTAAATACATTCGTTATATATTTATACTTATATATACAGTACCGGAGAAAAAAAATCACGCACCCTTCAAAATTCAATATGGGTGCTATTATACTTACGAAAATAGTTAATGGAGTACTTCCACAGCTGTTTCAACGATACTTTATAAGTTCACGTTTACATTTTCACTGAAACATCATAAAAAATATTCGAAAGCTGAACGAAAACAATTTCAACGCGTAGGATGCCAATTTTAAGCTGGACAAAAAAGTCCGCACCCAAAGAAAAAAAGAAAATATGTCATCAAATCGCGCATCTAATATTTTGTGTGACCACCTTTTGCTTCGAACAGTCTGTAAACGCCGAAGCATACTTTCTACAAGATTGTGCATTTGCTGTTTATCGATATTATCCCAGGTCTCCCGCAAAGCATCAAAAAGCTTTTCTTTGTTTGTTACGTCGCCCTTATTAACATTTAGGTCCAAAATAGACCACAGATTTTCTATAGGATTTAAATCTAGCGATTGTGCTGGCCAATCCAAAATTTTTATCTGCGAAGAACGAAAAAAAGCCGATGATTTTCTAGCCGTATGTTTAGGATCGTTGTCTTGTTGAAAGATGAATTAATCCTGCAGACCGATCTTCAGCAGTGATTCCTCCAAATTTTCATTTATGATATCAATGTAAACATCGGCGGTCATAATACCGTTGATTGGAACCAAATTTCCCACTCCTGACCACGAAAAACACCCCCACACTAAAACACTTCCCCCTCTGTGTTTGACAATCTATTGAATATTTTTTTCAAGAAGCTGTTCTCCCGGCTTAACCCTTATGTGTGCGACCAAATTTTCCTACGTCGATGTGAAACCGGGGTAGCCGGGTACCCACCTCCAGTTTTAATTGTTTTTTGAGTTGAAATGTGAACAAAATCATTATAAATCGATTTACTTAATTGAATAAACATACAATAAAGTAATTAAGCCATATTTAGGTAGAATTTCATTATAAATTTTATTACAATGGATCTTGTAGTGGCGCGCCGCTGCCATAAACAGTGATCGAGAAGGGGATTTCGGGGATTTCCTCCCTTTTGAAGTGTCCAAGGGCACGACAACAACGCATTCGTTCAGTTAGAAACCGACCGTTACAGTGTAAAGACGTATACCTCTTCGGAACGTCTATTGTGTCCACAGAGCGTCAAACATTATACGTTGTTTCTTCTAAATTCATTTGTTATAGTTGTTGTTAGTTGTGTATGCTTTTGTTATTTGTGATATAATATTCATCTAGTGATATTATTGAGCTATCAACAACACACCTACATGCACCCTGATAATTTTTCAAATCACAATATTTTCCAATCATATTATGAGTTGCTTCAATTATAATATTACATTAATAATAATTCATTATTATTTTAGGTTGAGTTGTAGTGACCAACAGAAATATCTAAGAAGTATTTTTGGAAATAAAGATGAAGACTCCGAACTTGAAGACGACAGCGACGACGAAGACTGGCTACCAAGTCAAGCGTTAGAACACGAAACTGAACTGGATGTCGAAACCGAAAACGAAGCGTTCATAGAAGAACAAGAGAGCAGCAGTGACTGAGAAGAAAGTGAAATCGAGACCGAGGATGCAGTTCCAGGTACATCTGTGAGACGGGAAGAAGCAGGTATCGAAAATAGTGACGAACATATTGCGAAGGACAAAACTGTTTGGAAGACGAATCCACCTGAAATTCGTCAAACTGCTTCCCATAACGTATTGCGACAAAGGAGTGCTCCACACAGATGCACTGAAACATTGTCGGTAGTGCACACATTCAAAAAAATTATGACGGTAGAGATGATCGATATCATTGTTCGCTACACGAATCAAAAAGCTGAGGAGGTTTATATAATATTCAACGCAGAGAATCCCAATTCGACTCGATCCTGGCGACCGGTAACAGTTCAAGAAATGTACGCTTTTATTGGGATTTTGATTTGTTTTGAGGCCAACAATTCGAATACGGATCATGTCAGTGAAATGTGGAAAACAACTTCATATCCTCTTTACCGTGCGGCGATGAGTTACAACAGATTTCATGCGTTATTACGATTCATTCGTTTCTACAATTCCCAAACGCGTGAGGAACGAACACGAGAGGATAAAGCTGCACCTATACGCGATATATGGGTATCTAATGTTGAATTCGAATTTGAGTAAGATGTATAAACCGACGGAAAATTTAACGATTGATGAGCAGCTTTATTCTTATCGTGGACACACCAAGTTCACACAGTATATTCCCTCTAAGCCGGCTAAATACGGCATCAAAGTATGGTGGATTTGCGATGCGGAAAATTCATATCCCTTATCGGGAATAATATAGAAGGGGTAAAATTGGCAACGTTCGTGAAAAAAATCAAGGAGAGAGAGTTGTAAAAGAACTTGCAGCTCCATTCAAAGGAAACGGCCGAAATATTACGATGGATAATTTCTTCACTTCTCTACCTCTCGCTAAACACTTATTATCTTGGAAATTGACAATTACCGGTACTTTGAGGAAAAACAAACCATACATTCCCAAAGAAATGGCTGCCAATAAATCTAGAGCGGAATTCTCTTCTCTCTTTGGTTTTCACGAACGCGAAATTGCACTTTGCTCTTACGTCCCAAAAAAAAACAAAGCTGTGATCTTACTTTCTACAGTTCATTGCGACACTGCTGTCAACAACGATGCAAAGAAAAAACCGCATATGATCGAACATTACAATAAATGTAAGATTGGCGTCGACACGATGGACCAAATGGTGACGCGAAACACGACGCATAGGAGCACTCAGAGGTGGCCTCTTGCATTTTTTTCAACATAATTGATGTCACTGCTCTTGCAGCATACATTATTTTTTATGAAAATAATAATACGCTCAAGAAAAAAACGAATGAGCGTCGTAGTTTCTTGCGCCAATTGAGCGAAGAACTTGCGAAACCAGTGATTGCGGATCGCTCTTCGAACATTCAAATCATGTGACATCACCCGGCTAGACTCGCGATTGAAAGCATGATAGGATCCTCAGTCTCTGCTTCCACTGCTGCGATTAGAAGAACTGAGGCTCGCGATAGTTCTGGGCGAAAAATTATTACCGGTTCATGCCACATTTGTTATAAGTTAACAATTAGAAGGCGCAGGAAAACTCGCAAAAGTTGCAAAAATTGCGAGAAACCTGTGTGCGATGAGCACTCGGTGACTCATATTACATGTTTAGATTGCGAAAAATAAATAATTTTTTATTGTATTCATACCTTAAATCATTGTATTTGTTTATTTATAAACCTCTATGACCCCAATAAAACATTTATTAACATTAACTTTGATTTACAGGTGAATATATCAAATTTTTCTCTAGTGGGTACCCGGGCATCCTGGTTGCACCCTGGGACTACCCGTACTTCGAGGTCATTTTTCTAAAGCAAAAAAATTTTTTTTTTCGAAATATAGCAATGTCAATCTCTTTGTAAAGATTAAAATTTCTTAGATCCGGAGGCGTAGGTCGAATTTTTTTTTGTTTGTTTAATTACGAGCAAAATGTGACGAGGTGGGTACCCGGGTACCCGGTCGCACACATAAGGGTTAATCCAAACACGTGATCGTCGTTTATGCCCCAATAAATCAAACTTGCTCTCGTCACTCCAGAAAACTTTTTTCCAAAACAAAATCGGCTTATTCACGTATTTTTTGCAAACTCGAGGCGCTTGATTTTATTTGCTTTGCGAATCAGAGGGCGACGTTGTGCAAAACTATTCTTTAAGCCTGCTTCTCGAAGTCTCCTACGAACTGTTCGGTCGGAAATGTTCGGGCCTGTATTTTCAAAAATTACACGGCTCGTAATCGTTGGATTTTTCTTCACCTTCCTGATTATTTTGCAATCGTTCAATGCAGTTATTTTTCTTTTTCTACCTCGTCCATTTTTATCACCAACTATACCTAATTCCTTGAACTTCTCGCATATTTTTCTCACTGCACCTTCACTTATGTCATATTTTCGACCAATTTCTCTTTTAGAAATACCTTTTTTGGTCTTTAATTACCAGTTCTCGCACTTAAATTGCAATTTTCGGCATCGCGGATTTATTGCTACCCTACTCGAACACAGAAAATCGATAACTAGCCGAAAAATCGTCAAATCTATATGTTTACATTCCGTTTGCCTTCCTAATGTTCGTTGGGAGAAAATAGCTTTGTTGTTACTGATGAGAATATCTAAACCTTGGGTGCGTACTTTTTTTGTCCAGCATATAACAAGCACTCTTCGCGCTGAAATCCTTCTCTTTCTGGTTTCGAATATTTGTAACATTGTTTCAACGACAGCGTAAACGCAAAACAATGACCTTTCGTCATGACTGCTCAAGGTCTGGTCTATTATATACTCGTTTATATACTAGTTTATATACTCGTATGTGTAAGAATATTCGAACTTAGTGCGACGCAGTTATCTTCTAATGTGGCATTTAATAAAAATAAATAATAAATCGTTATACTTTGCAGGGTTCATCTACACTATATGTCTAATTATTGGGGGTCGAGTATCCATTTGCTGGCGATTTAGTCGTCTCGCTACTTATTTATCAATTTCTTTAATATTATTTGTTGCAATTAATTACAATATTTTTTTTGCTATCAGAATAATATCTTGAGATAGCTATAGCGATTGTAGATTTAAAAAATATATATATTTCCATTTTACAGTTCATCTGAAACCTATAGTCTTGCTATTCGTTCATTCGCAGGTCGGTTTTATTTCTCGACGAAATATAGCCCAAAGCTCGGTCTGTTCGTAATGTCTGAATTATTGCGTTTGATGGAAACTACAGAAGTAGTGTAATAGAGCCGATTCTAACCCAAGATTCCTACTACCGACATTTACCGACTTAGTTGAGAAACGAACGAAAAAAGATTGATTCCCGAGTTATCATCGGATGGTCAGGTAGGGTTTTGGTTCGAATCGGCCCCATGATCGACTGTCAATGTCTGTACTTACTGACTGATGGTAGTGCTCACCTGCTTACCGACCGATGGTGGTAAGTCCCCCTTCGCCCCTAATGGAATGCGGTGAAATGGCGGGGGGGGGGGTTAAACGGGGACACACGTCCGATTCCTAGCGAGGCCGCGCAATGACTGACAAAAAGTCTAAGTACTTTGTAATAAAAGGGAGTTCCCCTCCCCACCCGCAGGAAGAAGTGGGCGATAGGAGGAAGAGGGGGGGCTGATTTATCAGAAATTGTTTTAAACATTTGTGGGTGGTGAGTCATCGGGCGCTCGCCACATCTTGACAAAGCCCCCCCCCTCTTGCGGCGATGCGGTAGTTTTGTTTATATATTGACGTGTTGAAACCAGTCAGCGAATAGTGACATTGACGGGGTCAAAATGGCGGCAGGATTTCGTCAGATTTTTTCTACGTATTATATTTTTCAAACGGTTTGTGGCGTGGTGCGTCATCGTACGCGTGACATTTTTCCGCGCTCGGACCCCCGTGCCCTCACTGCAGGGGGGGGGGGCTTGGCGGTGGTGGAACGGAGTAGTATATAATCTTGTGATTCAAGATCGGACACACACATGAGGAAGAACCACGTGCACACGGGTGAAACAAAGATAGCTCTCATCAATGAGACTGGGAAAATTTCCGATTTTCTGCCGACGAAGAAGCTCAGCGAGTTGTCACCCAGGTTGGACTACGTCATCACCAATATACGAGCGGTCAACACCAATTTTGGCAAGAAGCACATTGTTGACATTCGCAATGAATTCAGCGTGTTTCTATCCGGAATGGTCACCAAGGCGCTTGAGGGTGATTCGACAACATTCTAGACCATGTTGGCAGCAGCGCATAGAGGAGATCTATGCATGGTTTATCGCGGCGGAAAATGTCACAGCCTGAAATTCGCGAATTCAGCAACATTCCAGCTGATGTTGGCAGCAACATACAAAGGAAATGTCTGCGTGGCCTACATCGGTGGAAAGTTTATCGCATACGTTAAGGGTCATGAAAATCGAGAACAGCTAGCCCATATACTAAATATGAAAAATTATCTAGTTATTGAAACGTTGGACGCAGACTCTGAAAATATGGATGCATAATCGATAATGAAGGATACTAGTAAAGCATTTAAAAAAAAATCATCTTGAATTCAAGATTGCATAGCATGAAAAAGAGCACTTAACGTCTCGCTGTTTGGAACTCGATCTTGTGTATACAGACTTGACGTTCGAGCGCGCGCGCACGCACGCACGCATACACACACACTCACACACACACACACAGACACACACAGACACGCACACGCACACACACGCACGCACGTGGTAAAATATATGTGACGTGCACGTCAAACTTTTGAGGCAAACGTTGAAAAACCAGGGCTCAACGTCGGTCAAAAACTGAAAATTCAAGCGTCAATAGCGAAATTGTCGTCGTTGAGGGAAAAAATCGTGCGTGCAGCAAGTGTAAGTATCGCAGGTGTAAGCGGTGCTGGTGTGAGTGATGCTCGCGGTAAACTAAAGTGGGTCGATCTCGAGTCGGCATTCAAAAATCGGATAAAGACGGGCTCGATTGTGAATTTCGAGCACAAAAATGTGCAAAGTTTCCTCGAAGGTGTGATGCGCGTGGTGGTTTCAAAACTGGACAACATCGTGCGCGAGGAGGGCAACGCGAAGGTGAATGTGACCTTACCGTGCAAATATCGCCTAATGAAGGCGAATGAAATCATTGAGGAGGAAAAGACGTTTCAAACGACAAACGCGGTCATTCTACCATCGAGCGATATTGCCGAGTGGTTCATCGAGTATGTCCAAGCAAAACTCTCCGTCAAAATCGAGGACTTTCAGGAAAAAGAGTCGGGTTGGATGTTACACGAAAACTCCCACCTACTAGTGAACATTAACAAGTACGAACCACTGCGAGGGAGCTTATCCACCTACACACGTCTCCCGAGGGATACACAGATGAAACGGGCCGTCGTCAATATTCGAAACAATCACCACTAATGTTTTCTCTGGTTCCTTACAGCAGCTCTCTCCCCACCTTCCTAAGGTGTATCATCATTACGCGTGGATTGAAAACATGTCGCGACTCCTGAGTGCGTAGGTGTCGCGGAAAAGACATCACCTATCGATTTGCGACCGATGTTTGTGTGACTTCAGCACAGAAGAAATATTGCAACGACATAAAGAGAACTGCAGTAATAATTGTCGTGTTACGTTTCCCGAAGATACAAATACAATAGTGAAATTAAAAAATGACCAGCACAAAGAGATAGTTCCATTTGGTATTTACGCTGATCTGGAATGTTTGCTCGAACCGGTCACAGCACCGCAGGCTAACACTTTAAATTATCAGAAGCATATCCCTCATAGCATTGCCTACCATAAGCATTGCAGTTTCAATGGTGCTCTCTCGGAGTACAAGGCGTTTCGTGGAAATAAATGTATCGAATGGTTTATGCGTAAATTAGAAGGACTGGCCAGCTCATTGCACGACATTTTCCAGACCATAGTACCAATGAAACCTTTGAGTAGCGACGAAAGTCGAAGTTTCAAGTTGGCTAAAAATTATCACATTTGTGAAAAACCATTTCGGCCGACGAGCGTAAGAGTCCGAGATTGTCACTTTACGGGAAAATTCCGCGGCGCCGCTCATAAAGACTGTAATTTGAATTATAAAATTGCCCATGTAGTGCCGATAGTTTTTCACAACTTGTCTGGATACGACGCACACCTTTTGATAGTAGCATTGGCTCGAACCTTCGAAGGATCCATGAGTCTTTTGCCGATTAACAAGGAGAAATATATTTCATTTACGAAGCGCGTCGAAGGTACACGCGTGCAGTATCGATTCATCGACTCTTTGAGGTTCATGCCGAGTAGCATCGAAAAATTAGCATCTTACCTGAAAACCGATCGAGAAATAGCAACACGCCAGCATTGCCCTAACGCCACGGAATTTGAATTGTTGACGCGAAAAAGTGTTTTTCCCTATGACTATGTGGACTCTTGGATGCGACTCGATGAGACGGAATTTCCCGGGAAAGATAATTTTTTCTCCAGGTTGAGCAATGAAGATATTTCGGTGGACGATTACGCGCACGCGTGCAAAGTTTGGACTGTCTTTAATCTCAAAACTTTGGGTGAATATTCCGACTTGTATTTGAAAACCGATGTACTCCTACTGACAGACATTTTTGTGAATATTCGACGAAATTGCATCAACACGTACGACCTCGATCCATTGCACTATTTTACCGCACCCGGTATATCGTTTGATGCGATGTTAAAATATACCAACGTAGAACTCCTACTTTTGCTCGACGTCGACATGTTAATGTTCATCGAAAAACGTATTCGCGATGGTGTAGCGCAGTGCTGCAATAGGTACGCGAAAGCGAATAATTGCTACATGCGTGATGACTTTAAGGGGCCAGTCCACTTTAGAGCCAAAAAGGCTATTTTCGCGATTTTTTTAGCATTTTATAAAAGATATGAATATAAAAGTTGTTGGACTTGATAAATAAAGTCTTGAATTACATTTTTAAAAAATGTCAACCCATTTTTATTCTTTTTTAAATACAAAAACTATAGTTTAACGTAACGCCTTAAAAAGAGCTGGGCTAGGTAGCTCCATCACAACTCGGCAACGGCTTGTCTGAAACACAAAAATAAAAGTCCATTAGATTCAGTATGACACCAGCTACAAAAGGACCCTCGAATATAAAGTTTTATCAAAAAATAAAAAAAATGGCAGAAGAAAAACGAAAAAAAGTTTTAAAAAACGCGTTTTTTCGCAGTTTTTCGCAGAAAAGAGTAAAAATAAAATTTTTTAAACCATCGAGGGT
This sequence comes from Ophion slaviceki, assembly GCA_944452715.1. NCBI lineage: Eukaryota > Metazoa > Arthropoda > Insecta > Hymenoptera > Ichneumonidae > Ophion > Ophion slaviceki. Next base: position 1,929,204 of record OX101790.1, read on the forward strand.
CATCTTGTTGCCAATCATGTTTACAAAATGTGGTTCAAATTTCAAGAGAATCGGTGTATTAGTTTTAGAGATACGATGGAGCTAGATTTCGAAAACGATGTTCCGAGAAAAACGCGTTTGAAGTTTATACTATGATCGGCCGAGCGCGCTATACGGTCAGATAGACGAAATGAGGCCCTGACGTTCAGGTAAAAAAAATACTTAGAGAGCTCGGATTTTCATAAAATTTTGACACAATATTTCTGAATGTATGTACTTTCGAAAACAGTTTAAAAAATCGATTTTTTTTAATTTTCAAAGTGGACTGGCCCCTCAATCCAATCGAGCCCGAGTCATACTTGATGTATTACAATGTCAATAATCTGTATGGTGCAGCTATGTGTGTCATTGCCATTCGGCGCGTTCGCTTGGGTGGAAAATTTCGGAGAACGTATCGAGAGAATTCGCGATGACGCTGACACGGGCTACATTTTTTAAGTCGATTTGGAGTATCCTAGGGAGTTACACGACACGCACAAAGGTCTGCCTTTGTGCCCCGAACACTGCGTTCCTCCTGGCAGCACTCAACGAAAATTAACGACCACGTTGCTTCGAAAAGAAAAATACGTAATTCACTATAGAAATTTGAAACAATGCTTGACATTGGGATTGCGCCTCCTAAAAATGCACAGAGTCCTCAAATTCAAACAGCGCGCTTGGCTGAAAAAATACATGGATGTGAATACGGAATTGAGAAAGCGATCGAACAATTACTTTGAGAACATTTTTTACAAACTCATGAACAATTCGGTCTTTGGTAAAACAATGGAAAATTTGAGGAAACATCGGGAAGTACGATTCGTGACAAAGTGGAAGGTGCGATGGGGAGCCGAAGCGCAAATTGCCAAGCCAAACGTTCCATAGCTGCACCATATTTGACAAAGTCATCGTTATAATCGAGCTGAACCAAGCGCGCGTTCTATTCAATAAGCTCATATACGCAGGATTTTCCATTCTCAATATCTCCAAGCTCTGGATTTACGATTTTCACTACAGTTACATGCGTGAAAGATTCGACGATCAAGGACAATTGTTGTATACAGCCACTGATAGTCTCATCTATCACATCAGCGTGCCCGATGTGTATGAAACCATGAAGTGTAACATTGTCAAATTTGACATGTCTGATTATTCGCCGAATACTCCGTACAACATGCCTTTGCGCAATAAGAAAGTATTAGGCCTCATGAAAGATGAGAATAATGGTCATATTATAACGGAATTTGTGGGTTTGAAAGCGAAATTGTACTCGTTCAAAATTCTCAACTGTGACGATGCGAAAAAGAGAGCCAAGGGTGTAAGGCGGACAACCCTGAAATCCATCACATTCGACGACTTCAAAAATTGCTTGTTTGCGCACGAAACTGTTGTGTAGGTGCAATAATTGATCACGTGTTAAAAACACATTGTACATACTGCGAGGCAACAGAACATTGCTCTCAGCTGGAGAGATGACAAAATAGTGATAATCCCACATTCTACGGATACTCTTCCATGGGGTTATGCTTCTGATGATATGGAACATGAAAAAATAAAGTGTTGAAAACAATTGTGTGTAAAAAGAGAGAGAGAGAGAGAGAGAGAGAGAGAGAGAGAGAGAGAGAGAGAGAGAGAGAGAGAGTGAGCGAGAGTGAGAGTGAGAGTGAGAGAGAGAGAGAGAGAGAGAGAGAGAGAGAGAGAGAGAGAGAGAGAGAGAGAGAGAGAGAGAGAGAGAGAGAGAGAGAGAGAGAGAGAGAGAGAGAGAGAGAGAGAGAGAGAGAGAGAGAGAGAGAGAGAGAGAGAGAGAGAGAGAGAGAGAGAGACTTCAGACAGCCGACAATACATTTCTCAGGAGCGATCATGACTAACCGTTACATACGCGCGTGTATTTTAGATCTCTTGCGTTTAGCCGAAACGCGCAATACACAGCTGCGACGAAGGTGCAATAATGATTGGTGCAACGAATTGTGTTATTTACCGGAAAGCTTTCTCTTTAGCCGTTTAAAATATGTGTTATGGTGGACCCCGCTACGTGTCATTGCGACGGCATATAATAGAGGCCTGCTCAGAGGGTATCGCGTGCTTGTGTGTGCGTTCGATGAGATACAACGCAGAAATCTCCAGAATACGCAGTTTATGCGCAATCTCGTTAATGAAATAAATGGTAAGCTGTACTTCATAGTGTGAGCCCCTTTTATGTGACATATCGTAGTAATATCAAGGTGCCTACAGATTACCAACGATTCTATAATGCATCTTCCGACGAAGAAGCAGCGCTCATTGAAGGGGTGCGAGATGCGGAGGAGGCAGAAAAATCAACACGGGCACGTACCGATTGCCCGCATCTGTCTCCTATATGCTGAAGAAGAAGCACCTCAGACTGCCCTCAGCCTTTCTGACATATTTGCGCATCCCCCTGAACGTAAGAAAATATGATACTATGCGCATCTGTATTTTGATTCAATTTAGATAACTGTGGTATGATATGTTTAGATGCACTCGTGCTGTTCGAGGGTGATCAGGCATCTACATCTAGTATTTGCAACCCCTCCGAAATGTACGTAGATCTGTACCATCGCCTCAGCAAGAATGGACACGACGGCGTTGCGGTTGATCAACCGTCTACATCTAATATGCGCAATCCGTCCGAAATATGTACGGGCAGCTATGAGTGTGAGTATTAATAATAAATAAAGATTAAAATATTTTCTTTGCAATGAATAATAATAATAGATTGTTTATTGTATATCGTCCTCATAACCTTAGCCTGTAAGCGAGAGAGGTAACATCATGCTGGAGCAATGGGCGCGTGAGATTGCCAATGATAATGACTGCCAGCCACATATCGAGGAATACGATCACCGGGAAAACCAGCTTTGGGAATATCCTATTGAGCTTGATGTGGCTCAACGGCAGCACGATGACAATATTCTTCAGCTCGATGATGCGTGGATAAATCGTCTCTTGGATTCTACTATTGATTCGGGTAAATTACCCTGTTTTACTTAGCATTCTTATTTTCATATTGGCATTTGTGATTTCCTTTAAACTCTTGAATGTTAAAAAATATATAGAACGCAAGCCACCCTATTTTACGACAGGATATACATCAGCATCCCTATTGCTTGATGAAGACGTTTTGTAGGCGTTCATGGTTAAAAATAATGACAACATCAGGTACAGCTTGCGGTCGCTTAACGGACTGCGTTGACAATTTAAAGCATTCTCGTGACATTTTTACAGAGGTACAAGAGGGTGGCGGTCGTAGACAACAGCGCGAAGCTAGGAGCGACGAACCCTTCGACGATGTGCGACAGCCAGGCACTCGTATTAAGATAATCGAGGACGCTCGCCGCTACTTCAAGTGCTTCAAACTTCGCGGTCGAGAAATCATCGTACGCATCCGCCAACCTCCGCCTGGTAGTAATATATTACAATGGCTGGAATGAGCGTTTCGTGATCTTCTGACGCATACTACGACGTCTTGCGAAGCTAGCGATTATATAGGTGTATCGTTTTCCACGAGTAGCTTACCACACGGACCCGTATGGCTCTCATTTCGACCTGTCAGAGATTGCGCGTTCGATGATATTTGGCAATTAATAACGAGTGTTGTTCAAAGTGCCGCATCGTTAAATGTTGATGATACGTGCACAATAAAAGCCAGTATTGTCAAGGGCGTCGAGGGTACGGGAAGAAAATCCCTAGCACACGAGGCTGTGAAAAAAATATATTCTTACAATTAGGAACAATGATAATTTGTGTTTGCCGCGATCAGTGGTGGCTGCACGTGCCTACGCCAAACGGGGTGAAATACGATCGGGTAGTTTACACACAAACTGGCAGCGCATGAGGCGGATTAACAGTTCGTTGCAGAGGAACGCAGCTCTTGAATTGACGAGAGCGACGAAAGTTACAGTACCGGAGAACGGTTGTGGTGTCCACGAGATTGCTCTCTATCAAGATTATTTGACGCGAGACGGTATCGCTATAGTAGTTTACGAATTTTTAACTTTGGGGCGGGGAGTCGAGCCCTTGTTCGATGGCACTCAAAAAGTCTTTAACACTTTTGGCACCATTTAACCCACGCTGTATATATTGTATTATGAACGCTCGCATCATTTTCAGCCAATATTAAATTTACGAGGTGCTGTCGGAAGCCGCGATTTTGCTCATCGTGTAATTAGCAATATCGTAGATTTGGTCATAGATGTTTAAAGAAGAAGTGTCCTCGCTGCATGACCTCGCCGCCATGTAACCCTGACGTAAATGCTACGATCCGGTGTGACATGTGCGCTCGCGAATTTTACGGTGACCGTTGCATTGAAAATTATTTGGCTGTTAAACAATTTTGAAGGCGCAAATCAAACAGCGTTTGTGCCTCTCTCAAACGGTGCCGCGAATGCTTGAGAATAGTGCGACCTCTGGATAATAGGAAAAAACACGTTTGCGGTGTAGCCTTTTGTAAAACATGTAGAACAGATCATCCTAATAATCATATGTGCTTTATGAAGCCTAGTCGTGACGGTAAAAATATCCGGCAAATACTCTTCATTTTTTATGACTCTGAGACTCAGCAATGTACGCAGGTACGCGGTGACACGAGTACTTTTGTACACAAGCCAAATTTGTGTGTAGCTCAACGAGTTTGCACACATTGTTGCACGCGTAATTCTATAGTTGATCCATGTGAACATTGCGGCTCTCATGAGTTTATCTTTAGTCACCATCCTGTGGGCCAATTGGTCGAGCTTGCTATGCAGCGTGTCGATAATTTTTCGCGTACTATCTGTATTGCTCATAACGCTGGGGGCTTTGACGCGCAGTCCATTTTGCGCTATTTGATTGGAGACAAAAAGACCCAGCTGCCGAGCATAATTATGAACGGTACGAAAATTATTTCAATGCGTCTCGAAAAACTTGAATTTCTTGACAGTCTAAATTATTTTCACATCTCGCTCAGCACGCTTCCTAAAGCCTTTGGGCTCACAGGCTCTATCGCTAAAGGCGTGTTCCCTCATCTATTCAACCGACCGGAAAATCAAAATTATGTAGGGCCGCTACCTCCTATGGAGTATTATTCCCCGGACACGATGCGTTCCGCAGAGCGCGAAAAATGTTTAGCCTGGTATCGCGAGTCAAATGATACCGGTTACGTGTTTGACTTTTCGAAGGAGCTTGTGAGCTATTGCACGGACGATGTCACGATTTTGAGACATGCGGGTATGGCTTTTCGCGACATGTTTATGGTCAGCGGTCGCGTCTGCCCGTTTGACGAGAGCACAACAATAGCGTCGGCCTATTTTCGTGTCTTTCGTAAAAATGTCCTAAAAGACAAATCGATTGGTGTTATTCCATTGGACGGTTATAGATGGGCTCATTATCAATCCAAAAAAGCGATATCATGGCTCGTTTGGATGGAGCAGTCTCTTGGACACCTCATCATACATGCTGGCCGATTACGCGAGTTTAAATTACCTCAGCATTTACTAGTTGATGGCTACTACGAAACTGCTGATGCTGCACACGTATTACAGTTCCACGGTTGTTATTGACACGGTTGCCCCAAATGCTACATCTTTTGGAAACAAACTCTGAAATTCGAGAGCTCGTACGGAATCACCCGTTAACAGCAAAATACCCGTTAAACCCTCGCGATGCTTTTTTCGGAGGTCGCACGGAAAACATGGTGACGCTCTATGACACTAAGGAGGGGGAATGCATACATTACGTAGATGTCTGTTCTCTCTATCCATATATTTGCAAACTTGGTAAATATCCCGTGGGTCACCCAAAAGTATATATTGCCGACGAATACTTAGAACTGACCGGTGCCGCTAATGATTTGGTTCATGTCAGGAGGCTTATTCGTCGAGTACATTAACACATTTTTAAAGATCAAACAGGAGGCGAGCGGATGGCCTGAGAATTGTCTGAATGATGAAGCCTCTCAAGAACGCTATATTGAAAACTTTGAGCGATCCGAGGGTGTTCGCTTAAATCGTCAGGCCATAGCCAAAAATCCAGGGGTACGCTCAGTCGCTAAACTTTGTCTAAATTCATTCTTGGGAAAATTTGGTCAGCGCGAAAATTTACCGCAAACAGTCGTAGTATCCACGCGCAAAAAGCTTATGCAATTATTAACCAATCCTGAATACGAAATCACATCTATACTACCGGTAAATAACGAAATCCTGTATATGAACTACATTAAAACCGACGAGGCCGTAGTACCCTCGAGTATAGCCAATTCCGTAATAGCTGCATACAGTACGGCATAAGCGCGCTTGAAGCTTTATAGCTACTTGGAACGTCTGGGCCGGCGGGCGCTGTACTGCGATACTGATTCCGTCATTTATGTGACAAGAGAGCAATCTGACGAATACGAGCCCCCGATGGGCCAACTACTGGGCGATTTGACGGATGAACTGAGTGCTTATAGGGAGGGTAGTTACATCAAAAGTTTCATTTTAGGCGGGCCAAAATTATACGCATTCATAGTGCGGACACCTGACGGGTCAGAGAGCGAGGTTTGCAATGTGAATGGTATCACGCTTAATTTTGCAAACAATTCACTAATAAATTACGAGTCCGTACGGTCTTTCATCGTTGGCAACCGTGAGGATCCTATTGTACTGCGCTACGATGCTATTAGGCGTACAGAACTCCATCATGTTGTTACGCGCGGCGATACAAAAACGTGTAAACCCTGTAGTGTTAAGCGAAGGCGCGATGGCGAATACGGGTCACTTCCATACGGTTATTGCTAGCTATAAAATATATTTTTACTTGTAAAATATTTTCATCAAAAATAAACTCTCACTCCTCATCTTATTTAATGTTAAACAAAAGCTAAATTCCCTCATTTGCTCCGATGGATACGAGGTGGCAGCATCCCCGGACTTCAATTATTCTCGGGGCCGACGGGCTGCGGTAAAACGTACTTTATTACAAAATTTCTGATATTTATTATACGTCTGAACAGTGAGCCATTCAAGAGAAGAATATTTTATTATTCCGAGTGGCAGGCAGCGTATTCAGAATACGGCCCGTCTATCCAATTTCATGAAGGGTTACCCCAGTCTGCTGATTCCTCAAACGACCCTCGCGCCAAACTCTTAATTATCGATGATCTAATGCGCGGAGCATCGAACAACAGCGTTGTGGATACGGATACTATACGTTGTGGTGGCAGCGGAAAAAAGAAAAAAAACTTCAAATAAATTACCTATCAGTAATAAAACTGGTGGCAGCGGTAAAACAAAGAGACAATTCATCGGCTATAATACTGGTGACAATCAATCCGGTGTCGGTGAAAAAACGGATGACGAACGCGGAATAAATTATCGTGCAATAATAAAAAATAAAAAAAGACTCTTCCGTGTGAAACGTACAAGTGCTCCACACCAACGTCGCACCGAGATCAACACAAGGGACGCAGAGCCATAAATTAACGAAGGACGCAAGGCCGAAGAGCAGACCAGAGCCAGTGAGGCACACCCGGACTGCAGGTCAAAACACCAGCCGCACCTCACGATAAGTCAAGTAGCCTAACGCCACTTGGCTGCAACCAAACATCATTGGCACGAGCGAGCTACAAGATCATCACTGAGTAAGTCATAAACTCATAATGTCTACACCAATCCAAATGGAGACTTCGGAAGCCCATCCCCCAGCTCAACAGAGTCAAATCTACACATCACAGACAACGATTCCACCACCAAATGCGCATAACTATTATCAAGCGTCTTTCGAAAATAATATATATCCACTACACGCTAATTATCGAGATTTCACAAGATATTTACCCGAGTTCGATGGGACGCCTAAAACATGTTCGTTAAATAATTTTTTGAGCAATTGCGATAACGCGAAAGAATTAATCCCAGCTGTAGACGAACGATTAATAGTCACACTCTTAAAGAGTAAATGCAAAGGAATCGCTTGCGATAGTCTCGAAAGCTTTACAATAACAACAATCGATGAGTTCACAGACATCCTAAAACGAAAACTCATTCCTTCCAAACCCCCTGTCACCTGGATCGCGGAAATGAGCACATTTTCCCAGAAAGATAAAGAAACGGTACTCAGATTCTACAGTAGACTAAACACTCACTTAAAAAAGACAAACCAAGCAATCGAGAATTCGAATTTACGTTCCATCGAAGGAGCAAAAATTTTCGCGGAAGACATAGCGACTGATCAATTTCGGAGAGGTCTTAACGCCGTCTATCACCCCCATACAGCATGCAAACGGTACCCAAATCTCGAAAGCATTTTCAAACAAGCAACGGATATCGAAAAAATGTTAGGACCAATCGACCCAGAAAATACACAATCGACTTGCCTACCAATTCAACCTTTCAACAAATCATATAGTCAAAACGACTACAAACCCGGAAGCTCAACCTTTCGTGCAAACCCGAGCAAATTCTGCAATTATTGCAAAAAGACAAACTAAACAACAAATGATTGCTACCTTCTGGCAAAAGACAACTCAACAAAAGACGCTAAAAACAGAAGTAACATATCATGCAACTATTGTAAAAAACCGAGCCACTTCATAAATCAATGCCGTAAACGAGCATATAATAATGGGAGAAAAGACGAGGCTCAAGCCGGAAACCAGCCGGGAAACGAGTCAATGACCCCTCGACCAGGCGTCTCGACGGGCCCAAACACCGAAGGACGCCAGGCACAGTAAAGTCGGAAACGAAACAAAAAATCCTCCGAGCCTCTTGTAACCTGAGCACACGAACGAATAACTACCACTCACCCACAATTAGCATTGAATCGGAAGATCTCAAGAAAACGCAAACATTATTTCTCGCAGACTCAGGCTCACAATTAAATTTGATCAAAATCGAAAATATTCGTCACCCAAATCTCATAAACAATCGCATAATTTACGAATTATACGAAATTTCGATCATCGATAGACTCAGGACACTCGGACAAATTAACATCGCAATTCATGACCAGTCCGTAACATTCAATGTTGTCCCGGACGACTTCCCTGTTGAATTCGACGCAATCCTCGGTCATGAAACAATCGGAGAAAGTAAAGGTAGAATCGACTGGGAAGGGCGATACGTACGAGTCAATAACGTGGACATCCCATTTACAAACATAGAATCATTTCTTCTGCGGGCCAGACAGAAAACGATCATGTTCATTCGAGTTGGAAACTCAATAGAGACAGGTTACGTACCCCGTATATCATTTCGAGATGGCATCTTTGCAGGTGAAGCATTGGTTAAAAGTACAAATGGTAAAGCGTACCTGTACGCTATCAATACCTTGAACGAGGACGTCAGAGTAGAGGTTCCCGTAATTTCACTCTACCCTTTCGATATGAGTACAGACGAGAACGATCACGAGGATGACCACACCGCGAATACACAGACCCTAGAGCACAAAAACCCTCGGACGCGAGAAAACCGTGCCAACGGAGTAATGAGTTTTTTTCGGCGTAATCACCTCAATGACGAAGAGCGTAATGCGGTATCTACACTCGTAGAAGAATACGTAGACCTCTTTCATCTATCTGGTGAACCCCTCCGATCAACAAACGAATGCAAACATCGAATTCCCACTGTAGACGATCGACCGGTCAATACAAGACAATACAGACATCCGCCATTCCAAAGACCGGAAATAGAAAAACAAATTAATGATCTGCTACAATTAAACATCATTGAACCCCCGAAGTCACCGTATAATTCACCAGTTTGGATAGTTCCGAAAAAAGCAGACTCAAAAGGCAATAAACGATGGAGACTCGCAATCGATTTCAGAAAGTTAAACGATGTCACAATAGGAGATGCTTACCCCCTGCCGTTAATAACAGACATCCTTGACCAACTCGGCGGTGTGAAGTACTTCTCCATTTTTGACTTAGCATCTGGCTTTCATCAGATAGAAATGGATCCGAAAGACAAACACAAAACTGCCTTTATGACCCCTCACGGTCATTACGAATTCAATAGAATGCCATTCGGATTAAAAAATGCACCAGCCACATTCCAATGATTGATGGACCTTGTTCTAAAAGGGTTACAGGGTAACGATTTTTTCGTATATCTAGACGACATTTGTTAACCCAAACAACAGTTAATTGTGTCGTATATGCGGAATATGATAACGTACTTGATTGTTTTCAAGTACGTTGAGATTGATGCATCCAGACAAGTCATTGTAGATTTCAGCGATTGAGCGCTGCTCTTCATTTCTCGTTAACGGGGTCCTCTAGTTTCGCGGCTGTTTTTTTACGGCTTTTTCAATAATTTTTTACGGGCAAAGCATCGAAATAATCAATGTCATTGTTTTTGCATAATCTTTATTAACATTTAAATAAGCTTTACAAATTTTTTGAAGTCAAAATTTATAATAAAATAAAAGTTATAGTGGCCGACAGGAAGACATCAAGCAAAAGAGGTGCTTGACGGTGACCAAGATTGCGGCTGTTCTGCTTATCTGAAATCAAAAAACCAAACGGCATTTTAATCTTCATATTTAAGACTAGCGATTGAACTAGAGTGAATTCTAAATTACAAAAATTGACTTTTTTATACAGTTTTGAAAATTACATTCTATTTTTTACTCATTTTTTCTTAAGTTTTTCGCTCGTACAAAAAAAACTATCGAAGCAATCATGATAATCCTAATTCAATCGCTGGCTTATAACGTATTAAAGATGCTGTATAAATTTGAACAAGATCGGTGCAGTAGTTTTTGAAATATCGTGGTCACCGTTTCAAAAAATGGTGTTTCGAGAAAAACGTGTTTGAAAGTATACCTGCTCCATATACCTGCTCCGTTCCAGGGCCGTAACTTGTGAACCACTTCGAATATCGAAAAATCCTTTGGCACACATTTTCTACACATGTTGTAGATGTGATTTACGAAAAAAAATCGTTTTTTTCGACCCGAGAAACTAGAGGACTGCCTTAAGAACCGAAGTCAGATATCTGGGACTTCAAATCTCTGCAGATGGATTAAAACCCGATCCAAAAAACATCGAAGCCGTGAGAGAATTCAAAATACCGAAAACTCCAAAGAACGTAAAAGAACTCCTAGGTCTAGCTGGATACTATCGCCGCTTCATAAAAAATTTCGCAGCAATTGCAAAACCCCTTTCGGATCTCACTAGCAAAAATGTTAAATTTCATTGGACATCTCAACATCAATTAGCCTTCGAAACATTGCGAGACAAGCTATGCTCAACACCGATTCTCCAATACCCAAATTTCTCGAAACCTTTCATCGTAACAACCGACGCATCCAACTACGCCGTCGGCGCAATCCTTTCGCAAGGAAAAGTCGGAGAAGACCCCATGGTCGCAGCCGCTTCAAGGGTCCTTAACAAGGCCGAAAGAAATTATTCCACTTTGGAAAATCCACTTTGGAAAGAAATGGTCGCTGTGGTATTTGCCTTAAAAACTTTCCGACCCTATCTTTATGGCAGGCCATTCACCCTACTGACCGACCACCGGCCACTCGTCTGGGTAAACTCTATGAACGACCCGACGTCACGCGTACTGAGATGGAGAGAATGATTAAAAGAGTTCGATTTCAAAATCCAGTACAAGCCAGGAAGAGTTAATACAAACGCCGACGCACTTTCTCGAAATCCAATAACTCTCCCCATCAAATTCAAATGGCGTACTAACGACACCCCATACGGAGGAAAAACTCTACATCCAAACCCAGGCATCGCAAGAACATATTCGTCATCGGATCCAAGCACCAATAATAAGAAACTCAAAAAATCGAAAACTACGTCGGAGGATGACATCACGAATGCTTCGCCACTAAATCATTCAATATCTATTCCTCGAGCAACCGACTTCACTGATACGGCAATTCCGAGAGAAACGTACGTGAGTCCCGTTGCAGAGCGATCAAACGAAATTCAAAATCAAACAATCTCGATTCCCCAAGCAAGCAACCTTACAGATACGGCAATTCCGAGAGAAACGTATGTAAGCCCGATTGCCAAAGGATCATATCTAACTCAAGGTGACCGGCCTGATCAACCGATCATCAAAGACCTCAACAAAAAGAGGTCACGTAATAAATCAAATTCTTCAGAGCATCAAGAATCAAATTCCTCAGAGCATCAAAAATCATATCCTCCAAAACACCAAAAAACAAACTCTTCAGAGCATCGAAGATCAAATTCTTCAAAGCAACAATCATCAAATTCTTCAGAGCATCAAAACACGAATTCCTCGGAAAACCAGGAATCGTATTCACCAGAATATCGAAGGGAAAAACTCAAAGTACTAGTTAAACGAAGAAGCCACACACGTCGGCATCTCCCCTTCGGGAACCGTTCAAAACCCGAATCTCCATCGTCTTTGGGAGACGAGGAAGACACTACCCACATGGCGCCGAGTAACTTCTCCACGCTCGGAACATCTTCATCTTCAGAGCAAGAATCGAGCGACAATAGCCTAAGCAATATTGCCATAAATTTCGAAAAACGCGCTCACGAAACACTAGGACTCACTCCATCACCCACTAGACGTACCAAAAGGAAATTCCACCAAATTTCTAACCGTCCAGATAGTCATGGAAACATGAGTGAAGAAGCTCTTAGAGAGGATGAATTGTTCCTTCTTAACGAAAAGAAAAGTCTCACGGACAATTACACCATTGAACCTATGGACGTAGGCTTTTCAAACGAAGATAGAAATTCAACAGATGAAAGTCATAAAAGTCAAGTCACGAGACCCCCAACTACCAACGTAGAACAGCGCACGGACGATGTAACAGCCATCGCCAAAAAAGGGGAACCAGTCCTTTTAGCCACTCGTAAAACCTCCAGACCACGAAAACCCAAAAAATGTTTCTGCTGCTCTGATACAAGCAAACACGCACACACTAGTGCCCCACGTGCACAAGTAGCGAAGGGTAAAAAAGGCAACCCAGGAGTACTTCACAAGCAAAAATAATCAGGAATTCTCCGGGCCAAGAACAACCCCCACCCACTCGTCCAAACGTTGCAAACGCCAACAGCTCCGAAAACGAATCTTTTCATCAACAAGAAAATGCTCCCTCCCCGACACTATTCAATAATTCCTCCCCTACGATAGAAAATGGAAACGACAATAGCAGAACAAATACCACTGAAGAGTAGCCAATAAACAACACCGAGCAACGATCGGAATTCATTAACGTTATCGAAACAAGAGACAACATCGAAATGACAAAAAACAATTACATTTGTTTCAGTTCTGCCGATGGTACAGTCTCGAACGATATCGGCAAACGATTAATCGAGATGGGCTTGCTAAAAAATCTATCCCCAACTAACACCTTCGAAATCGGACAAGTCCTCATATCGGGAACACCAAAGAAACGAGTGTTTGCCCTAGTAACACAGGAAAACTCCGCATTATCCTTAACGAAAGAAAATTTTACCAAATCCCTCCGAAATCTGAAAACAACGATGGTAGAATTGAACGTCAAATCAGCAGCATTTTCTCAAAAGCGCAGTAACCTTAACGACTCAGCATGGGCAAAAATAAAAAACATCATTCGAGAAATTTTCGCGGATCCCGAAATCCAAATAAAAATCTGCCGCGACGAAATTACTGTCCCACCAGAGCAAGACAGGCTCGACATCATAAAAGAATGCCACGAATCTCCAATAGCAGGTCATAAGGGCGTAACCAAAACATACAACAGAATCCGACAACAATATTTTTGGGACAATCTCAAAAAACAAGTAGAAGATTATATTCGTCAATGCGCCAGTTGCCAGAGGAAAAACGTTCGTGAGAATTAAAACCAAACCACCCATGGTAATTACAAATACTCCGATCAGCGTATTCGACAAAATTGCAATGGATATAGTCGGACCGATAACCCCAGAATCTGAACTTGATCACCGCTTCATACTAACAATTCAGGACAACCTCTCAAAATTTTCATTTGCAATTCCGCTAAAAAGCGCTACCGCGCACGAAATCGCTTACGCACTAGTCACGGAATTCATATGCTTATTCGAATGTCCTAAAGTAATATTGACAGACAAAGGTGCAGCTTTCATCGGCCGTGTAATGAAACAATTAACGAGAATCCTAAAAATCAAGCAAATTAAAACGACAGCATTCCATCCACAATCGAACGGATCGCTCGAACGAAATCACCAAGTGCTCACGGATTACCTGAAACATTACACCAATAAAAAAGATTGGCATAAGTGGTTGCGGCTGGCAACTTTCGCATATAACACAAGCGTACACGAAGGCACGAAATACACACCATTCCAGATAGTCCTAGGCAAGGTAGCACGACTACCATCACAATTTTCATATCTCGACGAAATCTGAACGTACGACGAGCACGTGAGCACTCGAAAATGCGAAACAAAAATCCAAAACTCACTACGATAAGAAAATCAACCCCGTAAAATTCCAAATCGGAGATCAAATCTACCTGATTAAAAATCAGCGAATAGAAAAATTTGACGACAACTACTTAGGTCCTTATGAGATAACACAAACTTTCCCAGACCAAAACGATATCGAAATCGCGTTAACAAACAATAAACGAAAAATTATTCACTGTGATCGGGCTAAACTAGCACACTAATGAATCAATCTCGCAAACCCGAAGCCCAATGTACTCAGACCTGCACAACTCCGTCCACATTATCTAAGCTCATCTATCGGGCCCCACCGAACTCGACTTCCACAAACTAGGTTAAAACATGTGACTATTACTGAAAACATATCTTAGCAAATAAGATAAAAATCATACGACTATTACTTGAAGACATACTTTAACAATGCGTAGGATGAAATCAAAATACATACATACCTTTTTCTCTTCGTTAACCCAAGTGCATGCACACCAGACATAATCTAAGAATAAAATTGATCAAGGCGAAATGTAACTTCTTGCACACATTATGGTACTGCATTATGTTACTGTATCAAATAATAAAACAATACCTATCCCCCAATATACTTAAGCTACATTGTAAATCGATCAATGACGATGCCAACTCACAAATCGTGCGACCATACCTTTCGATTACAATTATAATTGAATCTAATTTAGCGAGACGCTCAATCTTGAAGAAGGGAGGTGTTACGTCCCAGCCTTCACCTTTTTTTCTCTTTCTTTTTGAAACCACGATGGTAAATACGCACGATAGCAGCACCCTCACTCATCGACCAAAAACCTATATTTCTTAAACGCTAAGCGAGCGATAGCCGAAACGTACCACAAGACCAAAAGCGAAACCGTCGCACGTAGGTCCCGACGCATAAACATAGCCAACGACAGATGAATTTACGAGAGGAGCGGACTCGCAGCCTCGGAAGAGAAACCCTACGCCTAGAGCACTCGAACAAAATGCAGGGCCGAGCTACGCCACAATCCTACCTTGTCCTAAGACCCAAACAATCCCACGCGGAAAACCCGCTTGCGTCAGAACACGTCACCCGGTCATATCGCAAGACCCACGAAACCTCGGTCGCTGAACCCGATCGTCGAACATAGAACAATGGCCGCATTCACCATAGCGGTGACCTAATAAGTAGATGAACAAAACTATTCCCACGCATGACGCCGACCTATCGCGTAAGTCAGCGTACATTCTCACGATTGATTAACCAATCACTAAGAAGCTCTGATCCGAAAATGCATTCCCCCAAAAAAGCTCCTTCCCCTACAACCAGACTTTCCTAATTTTCATATCACGAAGGAGCAGACACACTGTATTCGAACTCCGAACTGAACAGTCGACTTACAAGGCTAAACCCTTTCGCTCTGCGTTTCCGTGTAATCATTGTACGAGTAACTATCTTTGTACCGAAATTATAAGTTTGTAAGAGTTAAACGTAATAAACATGAACTACGTGAATTAAGACAAAATCTACGCGTCTGAACATTTATTTGATCAACGATCAATCCATCGGGCGGATCCAACTCTCTTACCAGAATCACGCACCTCAAATTCGTCTCAATCCAAATTGTTATTAAACTGTGTTCGGAACTCACGCGGAAGCCAAACAAAGACTCACTGCGCAATGTAATTCAATTCGAACTTTCACGCTCTAAATCGGCAACCTCGCGAGTCCCACCTAAATCTCCCTCCGGGGCGTAACACCTGCAGGAAGAGCGCTGCGGTGATTTTGCGGAAAGCAGACTCTCGCATAATACGTTGCATTTGCGAGTGTGCTTTGAACGATCTTTGCGGTAATATTCCTCTCAAGGCTTCCTCTTCGTCGCTTAGCATAAAAAAAAACGGCTGCTGGAAGAGTAAGAAGAGGTTTGTCGTTCAAAGCGGTGGTTTTTTACTGCTCCTGCTTGCACCCATACTAGGTACTGTGTTGTCGAGTCTAATCGGGGGTCGCTGATGATGGAGCATGCCCGAAAAATGATTCGCTGATGGGGAACGAGCACATCCGTGTCATGCTCTTATGAAAAAGAAAGAGGGTAGTGCGCAATTCACCCCAGCCAAAAACGAAACCCCAACGATACGGATGAATGATTCCATTATCATTGAGAGTGTGCCTTTGAAATTTCGCAATAAAGCCAAACTTTTATTGCGACGTTTGCATGATGTACCTCCGTCAGATTTTTCTTAGGATTCAGCCGGTGTGGTTTCCGCCAGCGGGGAACCGATCAAGGATTCAAACATCATTGATCTCGTGAACGACGCAATGCACGCGAGAAAAGTAGCCAAGCCGGCGGGCCGAAAAGTCTTTGCAAAATTTTTGCGATCCATACACACACCTCGAGAATTTGTGGGAAACGAAGAACTTTGGCTTAAGTCTCGAGCAAATTCAACATTACGATCGCGCAGTGATAGTGCCACCGATGAAAATGACGGGGCTATCAGCGATGTTGGTTATCCGAGTTTTACAGCGGCAGCCAGAGCAGTAAATAAGACCGCAGCGTACAGAACGGCTCCGTTTGCGGTGGCGGTTGCAAGAGAAGACGAGGGACCTGGGCCAGTCTTAAATTATCAGCCTGAAAGTACTCGAAAAAGTATACTTTGATCCTTCCCATGAAGCGTCTTTCACCGGTGCTGCGAAGCTGTTACGCGTAAGCCGTCAAAAAAACATCTCCCCTCACAAAACGATACAGTGGCTTGAAGCTCAGGATGCTTATACCAAACACAGACCTGTGAGGCCTCGGTTCCCACGTCAGTCCTACAACGTATGGACCATTGACGATGTTTGGGAAGCTGATCTTGTAGATCTTCACTCACTTAAAAGTTTTAATGACGGTTATGTCTATCTTCTTGTAGTCAGAGATGTACTCAGCAAGTACGCGTGGGTCGAGGCCCTTGCGCGATAAATCTGCTGCGACAGTGGCTAAAGCTCTGATGCACATACTCTCCCTAAAGAGTACAAATGGGCGATCTCCCGTTTGTCTGCAATCAGACAAGGGCAGAGAGTTTACGGGCGCCGTCTTTTAGGCGTTCCTGAAGAAAAATAATATCCAGTTTCGCGCGACACGCAACCCCGATATAAAAGCCGCCATTATTGGGTGATTCAATCGAACACTGAAAGAAAGAATGTGGCGGTATTTAACGTACTCGCGCCAAAAAGGCTATATTGGTGTTTTGCAGAATATATAATAGTTTCTGCATATAATCATACGCTACACAGCGGCACAAAAATGACACCCGTATCTGTGACGCTTCTCTCAGCGGCCAAAGCGCGAAATAATCTTTTGCAGCGATATAAACAACCCAAACGATGGCCACCTCCTAAATACAGGGTAGGTGACGTTGTTCGTATCAGTAGTGCAAAGGCGGCCTTTGCTAAAGGGTTGGTGAGCGAGTGGAGCAGTGAACTGTTTAAGATACATCGCCTATCATTGAGTAGCTGGCCTGTTGTATACATCTTACGTGACCTTAACAACGAGGAGATTGACGGTATTTTTTACGAGGCTGAATTATCGAGAGTCCAAGTGAGCGCGAAAGGCCGTAGGAAAAAGTGAGCAAGATGAAAGATGAGTTCTATGTTGTTTTACCTAGCAATAGTAGTATGAAGTATTATCCTGAAAACAGGACAACGTAGCATACGATGCATTTGCCGCAAAGCGTAAACCTGCAGGGTAAATGGGCTGTTTCTTTAGCCGGGTTACACATACCCATGACTATTTTGCATGTACCGCCTGAAGGTGAAAAAAACTTTGTCAGCGTGGTAACGAACATTACAACACCCGGTGTTAAGGCCGACATCGATTTCAAAGATGAGCGTGCATGCGTGCCAGCTGAAGTATATCGCAACGTAAATGCGTAACTCGAGTCAATAAACGAAATCCCGTGTGTGATGGGGCACTTGAAGTTCCAATACACGCGTAACGGCTATGTCCCGGTAGAGCGTATCTGTACCGCGTGTAAAAATCTGGAGCACTCTATTTACTTCTCTCCGGTATTAAGTAAAATTTTAGGGTTCATCCATAGTACAGGGGTTGTGGTGATGAGTGGTTCTAAGTATGTTTCGCCACAACCGGCCAGTCTCACCAATGGGATCCCTAACATGTTGTTTGTTTATAC
Source organism: Ophion slaviceki (assembly GCA_944452715.1). Taxonomy (NCBI): domain Eukaryota; kingdom Metazoa; phylum Arthropoda; class Insecta; order Hymenoptera; family Ichneumonidae; genus Ophion; species Ophion slaviceki. The sequence goes on from OX101790.1 coordinate 1,947,757, forward strand.
CGATATTTGCGAGCCATACATCACAGGAGATGTGCATGCTCCCTTGTTACGTGTCGTTCCTTCTGATGCAGAAAATAATTATAATTACGTTTCTGTAAAAATCAAAAGTTTTTCGCCACCTTCGCTACGTGCCTCTTCTACGCACAAGCTTCCAATCAATAGATATCGATACAAGGGATGAGTTTGGGAAACCGGTGATATTCGAAGGAGGAACACTAACCATGACGCTGCAGTTTAAGCGTATAGATTGGCCGCAGCATCACAGAAAGAGAAAATGGATTACTACGATGTCTACTTTGATACACAGGCGGGTGGAGCTAGAACCGGCTACGGAGGAATTAGTCAGGTATACATGAGCTCGCCAAATCAAAAGGGCCATGGCATCGGTAGCTTTCTCGGTGTCCTTTTTCGCCGAATTTTATCGCTCTTAAAGCAGGGAGTACGCGCTGTTGGCAAAGAAGCATTCTGGAATTAATGTAGCAAACGATATAATAGATACAGTTATGCGTCCTAAAGAGGCCTTTAAATCACGTTTGCGCGAATCGAGTGTAAATTTGAAGAGAAAAGCCGAAGAAAAACTCAATAGCCTCATGCAGAGCTTGGGATATAAACGTTCGAAAATTCGCAAACTTGTGTGACCGTGGTCGACAGCCACGGTACGCGTAGGGTCGGTCAAAAAAAGAAACCCGCGACATCAAAAAAACACGTCGGGCGTGTTAAAAAGAAGAAAAAACAACAGTGAAAAGAGCAAGTAGAAAGACGACCAGTATCGAAAGGACAGAGATGAAAAAAAATAACATCACGACCTACGACCGTGGCCGATATCTTCTCATAAAATCTTGAAAAATGGCGTTCTTACACACTCATTCATGTGAGTGTTTGAAATCGGAGCTGGAGCTATTTACACTACCACCGACTCAAACTACTATCGAGGGGACGCAAAGGTTACACTACAAACCGATCTCATCTCTAACAGACGATTCACCTATCAAATTCGTGGTACCTGGTCAGGGTGATGAATACATTGATCTCGCATATACCATGCTAAGCATGCGTGTTCAAATACGCTCGAACTCTGTAAAACCCGACCCCACAGTCAAAGTGGGACCTGTTAATAATTTACTCAACTCAACGTTTAATCAGGTCGATGTATTCTTGAATCAAAAACTTGTATCACCACCCAATAATACTTATGCACACGGAGCCTACATTGAAACACTACTGAATTATGGGCAGGGCGCGAAAACTTCTAATCTCCCAAGCTGTCTGTGGTACAGCGATTTAGCCGGTAAAATGGACGATATAGCAGACGCAATCGTAGGTCTTTCTAATCGCCAAACGGTTCTAAACGCACGCGTGGAGATTGATCTGCTCGGTCATCTGCACTGTGATATCTTTAACCAAGAATGATTTCTGACAAATGGTGTTGAAATGCGTTTACGTCTTTTGCGTCCCAGTGACGCCTTCTATCTTATGACGTCTTCAAAAGATTACAGTATCGACATTACCGAGGCGTCACTCCTTTTACGTCGTGCAAAAATTACTCCAGGCATGCTTTTAGCTCATGCGAGAGCATTGTCCAAATCGACGGCAAAATACCCGTTGACGCGTGTAGATGTTAAAACTATATCGATGCATGCTGGTGTACACGGTGATACCCTGGACAACGTTATACTTGGTCAGCTACCGAAACGCATAATTATCGGCTTTGTCGATAATAAAGCGTTCAACGGCAACCGGTCACTCAACCCCTTTAACTTTCAGAATTATAAAATTAATTATCTTGCTTTGTACGCTGAGGGCGTGCAAATACCGTCAAAGGCCTAACTTCACCGATACCTCCCTATATGTGGATGCGTATCATACGTTATTTTCCGGTACGGGCATTCACTTTCTCAATCATGGGAATTCAATCTCGCGCGGAGCGTACACCCATGGATATTGTCTTTTTGCGTTTGATCTTACGCCCGATTTTTCGGCAAACAGCGCCAGCCATTAGAATTTGGTGAAACACGGCAGCGTCAGGATAGAAGTACGATTCAACGAAGCGCTAACATTTGTTAACATTTGTTAACCCAAACATTTAACCCAAATATTTGTTAACCCAAACAACAGTTAATTGTGTCGTATATGCGGAATATGATAACGTACTTGATTGTTTTCAAGTACGTTGAGATTGAAGCATCCAGACAAGTCATTGTAGATTTCAGCGATTGAGCGCTGCTCTTCATTTCTCGTTAACGGGGTCCTCTAGTTTCGCGGCTGTTTTTTTACGGCTTTTTCAATAATTTTTTACGGGCACAGCATCGAAATAACCAATCTCATTGTTTTTGCATAATCTTTATTAATATTTAAATAACCTTTACAAATTTTTTGAAGTCAAAACATATAATAGAATAAACGTTATAGTGGCCGACAGGAAGACATCAAGTAAAAGAGGTGCTTGACGGTGACCAACATTGCGGCTGTTCTGCTTATCTGAAATCAAAAAGCCAAACGGCATTTTAATCTTCATATTTAAGACTAGCGATTGAACTAGAGTGAATTCTAAGTTACAAAAATTGACTTTTTATACACTTTTGAAAATTACATTCTATTTTTTACTCATTTTTTCTTAAGTTTTTCGCTCGTACAAAAAAAAACTATCGAAGCAATCATGATAATCCTAGTTCAATCGCTGGCTTATAACATATTAAAGATGCTGTATAAATTTGAACAAGATCGGTGCAGTAGTTTCTGAAATATCGTGGTCACCGTTTCGAAAAATGATGTTTCGAGAAAAACGCGTTTGAATATTCGCGCATGTGATTTATACTTGTGAACCACTTCGAATATCGAAAAATCCTTTGGCACACATTTTCTACACATGTTGTAGATGTGATTTATGAAAAAAAAATCGATTTTTTCGACCCGAGAAACTAGAGGACCCCGTTAAGCATTCAAAGCGTAAGCCTGTATCATGAAAATCGCGATTGACATACAAGGTCGAAGGGATAAACATAATAATTTTATACCCAAAGCAGTGGCTGTCGTTTCGCTTGATTCATCGTACTCTGATTACCGTCAATTACCCCTGGATGTGAAAAGAACGAACGAGTGGGTGACGCGCAATGATCACGGGATAGTATGGTTTGAGGGCTATAGACCGTTACGGGCGATCGCCAGAATTTTGAGGAGAATGGTCGCCGATTCTAGGCGGGTATTTGTAACGGGTGCCGATAAATCATCTTACCTGGCTCAACTCACCGAGTGCTACATTATAAATTTGGAGGAAGACGACGACGATACGTCACTTCAACATCTCCCAGGAACCGGTATACGCTGCTCGTACCACGCTGTTATACGCAAAAAAGCATACATGTGCTCTGGATAATGTAACGAGAATTAAAGCATGGCTTTGCCATAGCGAGCGATACGACTCCTTATGGGAATATAGGACTACTACCGCGTTGCCGCCTGGCCTGATTGATACCCGCCTGTTATGAGCAGCCTTCAGCTTCTGGCCTCTCTCCGTGATATACAGAATCACTCTGTGGGTGTGTACCCTGCAGACCCCATACCAAAGATCTGGACGAAACCAACGGCGTTTATTGTGAATACCGATGGACATAAACAGCCGGGAGCCCACTGGGTCGCTATGTACGTCGATCGAACTAGACACGGATGGTACTTCGACAGCTAACCGGTGCGATGGTCTAGTGGTTAGCGTGCTTGCCACTAAACCAGCGGACCGGGAGGTCCCGGGTTCGAATCCCAGTCGCGTACATTTCGTCGTGAAATGTTTTTCTTCGGCATTTCGCGGCGAAATAAGACTAGTTCCACGGCTGGGGGGCGAACTCGATGACCGGCTGTATTGGTATAGGTTTTCCGCAGTTTCCCTATACCCATGACAGAAATGTCATGATGAATATAATAAAGAGGGGGAAGTCGGCTGCGGCCGCAAGAGGGGGGAACAGGGAGAAAAATGGAGAAAAAAGGAGTAAACACTAGAGGAAAGAAGGCTAATGATGGGAAAAGAATAGGTAACAAACGCGAAAAGCGTGTACTTAAGGAAAAAACCAATACTTCGACAGCTACGGATTGTCGCCCATTGCCCCGCAAAATCTCATTTGACTCCGTAGAAACTGTAAACTCTTTCGGTACAGCGTTAATCAACTTCAAGCTCCAGATTCGTAATGTTGCGGATAGGATTACATTATGTTTCTTCATTAAATGTGTACTGGCTTCGGTATGCATAAGTTTAGAAGTGTATTTTCAAATGATTTGTCACGCAACGACAAAATAGTCAACCGTTATTACAATGCTTTCGCCAATAAGAACGATAAATATAAAGATGCGGACGGTGTCATCGGCCGTGGCAGAAGCACCGATCGTAATAATTGCGGCTCTTTCAATCATAAAAGTTTACACTGTGTACAAGGCTGTTGTACCCGTACGCGCTAATTGTAATACCTTATGTTGCTTTAATAAATAACCGTCCTCAAATATTCTGTGTATTTATTCTTATAGCTTAATCATTTCAGCGTACAGCTTTAGCAGCGATGGAGAGTCTTGCGGTGATTCACGTGCCGCTAAGTCAGCAGATTTTGCAAAATCGCCGAGAAACAGTTCTCTTGGCGAGGCCTTACTCACTCCTCCCCTCACGATGGTGAGGGGTAACGGTTGTGGTGGGGACAGTGCTACAAATAGGCCGTACGCCGCGGTAATCAGACTGTAATTGTTACGGAGCCGCGGTAGAGATTAATGCAGAGAAAAAGACGCGAGTTGAAAGCACGTATAGAAGTTTTCTTGCAAAATATCGCCATTCTTCAAAGTCTCGTAGAAAAGAGAACTCCGTTAAATATTTTAACACGGAATTTCAAATCAGCGATGGACTTTACGCGCATCAATAAAGTCGGCGCGATGGCCGACTTCCTGCCGACGAAGAAGGCGTCAGAACTCTCCCTAAAAACGGACTACAAAATTTCCGATATACAAGTGGTGAAAACTCGATTCGGATCACGTCTTATCGCGGAGGTGGACAAGACGTTCGTTTGCTTTCTGCCAGCGAGATTCATGAGAACGCTTGATGAAGACTCGGCGCTGTTCAAGCAGATGGTTGCGTCGGCCCATGCAGAAAATCTCGTTATGGAATACCTTGGCTCCGAATATAATAATTTGGAGTTCAAGCCAGCTGTCAAATAGCTCTGCACGACAGCTCTCGTATGCTACATCAGCCTTGTCAGAGCGCGTCAGTCTGCAGGAAGAAGCCATGGCGGGCAAACGTTCATCTTCGACTCTCTCGGCACAAAACAAACGTGCCTATAATCTGCGACCATTGGTATTGCAGACGTTTTACAGTTTGAATAGTCAACTGACGAAAAATGTGTGGCTAGGCATAGATGTCGACGCCGGCCAACAGCAACTCATTATTCGTTTCATGTGTGATACCAACGGTTGGACAACCCTAAATACATCATCATGGCTGACATTTCAAAAACAGCTCAACACCATCATCGCTGCATACTTCAACGAAGACAACATTGCAAGCGCCTCCGACTACCCTACTGTTCATACGGTGGTCGCTTGTGATGACTACATTCTGGAATATGGTGAATATTACGACCAACCCGGCGTAACTATTTAAAATTTCAACGACTCTGGCGTACACGCTGTACACCGTGCGGCGCCATTCTTCACCTTCGGTAAAGATGACTTCATCACGTTAAAATTATTGGAGGATCGCATAAACGCGTACGCAGCATGGCTTAACAATGCTTCGATCGACGTGGGTAAATGTGAGAATGCGCTTGTCACCGCCATTGCATCGGAATTTTACAACACGACGGCAAGACGTTTACGGCGTCAGGTTAGAAAGAAACACGCTAAAATTCGGGAGGCTGTTCACGGCACTTCATCCAGTGTCTCCTGCAACCTCTCCACACACGCTAGAACAATCGTGACCGATAATCTCATAAATCATCAATTGAAGCGCATAGTCGATATAATGAATATTTGTAAATAAACCTGTATGTATGTGTAACACAAAAAAAATTTTAAAGGGGCTACTATGGCGACACCACCGGTCGGCCCCACTCTTCCCCCACCACCTCGGCTGTCCCTACCATGGGCCGAGGGGTGGGGATGGGAGTGGGAGGCGCCATAGTGGTCCCTATACTACTTAAGTATATTGTGATATTCGACATGTACTCTTTTTAAAACAATAAACTGATTTTTTTAGTTATTTGGACGTACAGAATGCGATATGATCGATCAAGCATCGTATTGGATTCCGTTCGATAATGTGGGAATGCTTTGTGATTCTTTGATTGGATCCCGATGGAAAATCCCTATTGGATACCGATGGGGAATCCCTATTGGATCTCACACTAACAGAAAAATTCTATTGACATGAACTAATCGTGTCTATTTGATTTTTGTTTATTTGAATTAAGAGGGAATGGTACCCCATCGCTGTCGGTATGGCAGATCGGAATAGTAGATACCCACGGATTTCCAAAACGGCTCTTCCGATTTTCATAAAATTTGACCAGACAATGTCAAATTGATAGACGAACAGCTGTCTTCTCATCAAATTGCTTAAAACGAATTTTTTTGTAGATTGTATTACCATGCTGACGCCGTGATAAAAATGATATAAAATACAAAGTTTGGCTAATGCCATGACTTGGAGGGGAGAAGAGCCGCGTAGCCACGCAAAAACACGTATTTTGGCACCTCGATCATCTCATTCCTCCGCATATTTCAGGAAATCCGTAACTGTCTACAATTAGTAGGTAGTTGCTGATAATTTCAAGCAAATCTCACACGATGTTGGCGAGACTTAGTTCCCGCGAATTCCAGCGAGGCGCTCAGGACGCATTCTCTGCAGACGACGTATGTATTTCGAGTTGGCGCGAAATCGGTGAGCCGAGAAAGTGACAGCTTGAATTCAACGAATAAAATGTCGAAAATTGTGCGGTGGTGTTCAAAAATTGTATATTTTAATTGTTTTCCGACGAAAAAGAAAATTCGATGCGGAGTGTTCTAGTTGTCTCCAGTCCGACGGGCTTACGTATACTTTCATCGTGCGAGCCGCATTTGTGACGTATTGATCGAGCGACGTTGAGGTTATGTACTCACATCGCTCATTAATTTTTTCCCTAAGAACGTATTTCTTTATTGTGTGGAATCGTTTAATCGCACGCGATATTACAAGTTATAAAAGCATAATTTAATGTCGGAATAAAAACTCATTCTCGCTCAAAATTCTGTTGGGGGAAAGTTACGGTCTCGGCCTCTTACAATCTCACAACAAGATTTTTTCAGTCTGTCATACAAACTTTGTCAGTGCATCATAAAACAATGTGAATACGCATGGCATCATGTGTTCCATGAAGGCTCATAATTATTTTAAAGAATTATATCTCGGGTCGTGAACATGAATTGCACCAGTGCTTATGACTGTGTGTACGGTGAGTGAAAAGCTGCACTTCGCAGTGTGCTTCCTACGCTTTGCAAAAGACACAAGCTCTTTGCGGATACTTTTGTGTGGTGAATACATTTCTAAACCGTGCAAACCAAAAACAACTTCAGATGTGAAAATTGGAAAAATCTCACCCTCCGCTGTATTCGCAATATTGTTCATGCGAACAATTACAAGTGATGGAAGTAATGTTTCGTTCAACTTTCTCCATGATACTGGTCATGTGAAAAACTCTGACTAACATTTTATAACTTGATTTAGAAGGATTCAGTAAATTATCAGAAGATTTTTCTCGCCACTGAACAAGATAAAAATGTTGACAAGCAGTGGCAAAGCAAATAATTTGCCCAGCTGCTTATAAAACGTTTTATTGTGTTCACTGGCGAGAGAAATATTTTGATGATTTCGTGAATCTCTGTAAATAATGTTTTTAAATATTACTAAGATTTTTCCACATAAAGAGTAGCGTGGAGATAGTCTAACGAATTATTTCTTCCATCAATTGTCGTTCTTCGCATGGACACTATTGCGAGTACAGCGAGAGGTGAGTTTTTCCTCATTTTTATATGCGAACGATTTTTTTTTTGGTTCACACAGTGTAGAAATTTGTTTGCGACACTAAAATATCGGCAAAGAGCTTGCACCTCTTGTAAAGCGCAGAGAGCTCACTGCAGCGTGCAGTTTTTGCACTCACTGTACACAGAGTTATAAGCGCTGATGCTAGGTAATTCATTTATCTTTCCACATTAAATGTAATTTTCTTAAATGATTCTGATTATAGAACAACTAATGTCAAACTCGTTCTCAACATTCTAAATATAATGCATCCGCAATGATTGAACCTAAAAGGTGGGAAATTATTAAGTAGTGAGAAAATTTAAGAGAGCACGTTGAAGCAGAGAATCCCTATTTTTTTAGCTTCCACTTAGAAAATTGTATTATATAGTATTATATAGTATTGTAAATAGTAATTAATAAGTCAAAAGAAACGTCGCAATGGAAAAATACCCTATTTCTCTTTTTACAATAAAGTCTGCAGACGAGGAAAAATTTGTTTGATTAATGACGCAATCAGACCCACTTTCCTTGGATGACCCTCTCGATTCGGAGCTTTTGTTACTTCAATACAAAAGTTATGATATCTTTGCGGGTGACTATCGCGACTATTATTTTTGGGCATTTTTTTCAAGGTTTTCCATGTTTTTTTTTCACAAAAAGTATGCTAAGCGTAAAGTTTCTCCTATTTATTTGTGTGGCCCGAATTATGAAGGTTTTGAATTGGGTAGAAGAAGTGAAGAAATGTTATTATGAGTTTTGACCACGATTATTTCGCTCGTTAGGTGAGAAAAGTTTGCTTTTCAACATTTACGAGGATTTTCGCTCAGGAACAGTGACAATTAGTAGGAAGAAAAACTAAATAAACTTTTTTTTCAAGAAATAAAATTTCTCTTTATTTTCTCAAGGTAACTTTCATTTGTTTGTCAATTTTGTATTATAAAATAACAAATAAACCCGCTAAAATAAAAGTCTATTTGGTAACGTTTTGTTTTATTTGGAGAATTTTTTGGATGTTGAAAGTTATAACCTTTCTGTATTTCCTATACCTTTTTTATATGAAATTTATCTTCTGCTGAATTGGAATATCGGGAATTTGTTACGTCTCTAAATTTGTGGACAAGAAAATACAGTATATAAATGTCTTCAGAAAAAAATTGAGAGCACTGAAAATTAATGTTACCATTTAAAAAGTTTGAATATACCAATATACCAATGTAGCAGAAAAGAAATTGCGTAATATAGAAATATTGGAAATACAGGGTGGTATTAAGGGAAGGGTAGGGATTTTAGCGTGACAAAAACACTTTTTTGCGATTTTTTCATCTATATGGATAGAGTAAATTTATTGAAACCGTTTGTACATTGTTAAGTGTCATTTCAAGAACATTCCGTAAAATTTGTACGCGAAAATATCCACAAACAAGCCGATGACAAAGCTTTTCCAAGAACGCTTTTCGAAAAACACGATTTGCGGTGTTCACTGTATCTCAGCTAGAAATTATCTGAAATCAAGTACCATTAAAATTTAGTCAAAGGATTATCAAATCCTCCCCCAACAGTCTGAGATAATTTTTTTTTCATTTCTAAATTTTGAGTGGTCATGTAACGTGAAAAGTGCTATTTTTCACGAAAAATTCCGCCATTTTGGAGGTGGAAAACCTCCTCAATGTGAAAAAAATCTCAAACTAACCGTTTTGGGGAGGTATTTTATATGTAGAACGTGTGCATCAAGTTTGAAATAAATCGGTCATGTAGTTTTTTGACTTTGAAAAGGTGGTTTCGAGAAAAAGCGCGGCATCGGCTTGTTTGTGGATATTTTCGCGTACAAATTTCATGAAATGTTCTTGAAATGACACTTAACAATGTACAAAAGGTTTCAATAAATTTACTCTATCCATATAGATGAAAAAAATTCGCAAATAAGTTTTTTTTTACGCTGAAACCCCTACCCTCCCCTTAAACGATTATTCCAAATGTACAGCTTTCGCTTTTTACAATACCCCTCCTCTTTCCACTTTTTCATCACATGTTTTCTTACTTTAGCGCCACTTAAACACTACTCATGAACTAAATACTAAATACTAATCAGTGCCCCGCTCTTTCTCTTTGCTTTTATTCTTCCTCCTCCCGGCTCTCCTCTTTTCTCCCCTTTTTCGGCCTTGCGAGCGCCTTCAAATATTCGCAAATCTCCACCACCGGTTCCCCCCTTAGCGTTTGTTTGGTCCACTCCTCTAACTCCTCGCCCTCCCTTCCTCCTCTCCAGTCATCCACCCCCTAACCCATTCTTCTCTTACCTTTCCTCTCGCCACCTTGCATTTCCATATATGTTCTAGATTTTCGACTTCCTCTCCGCAAATTCTACACGACTAGCTGTCATATCCCTTTTTCCTTACTTTTCCTACGTTTCCGCATGGCAGTCTAGCCCACTGCTTCTTTGTTCCCCCCCCCCATCTGTTTGTTATCCCAATACTTCTCTCTCTCAATCCCCACCTTTGTATCCTTGCACCAGGGGCAGAAGGATGACCTGTTCACTTTGGTCCAGTCCCCTTGCACGTCCTGATGCTTTTTCCTGCTCACCCCCTCGCTCAAGCATCTCTCGACCCTCTCCCTGTTCCCCATATCTGACCACAGCAGATCGATGATTCTTCCATCACCTTCTTCGCTCATCGCCTTCTTAAACTCCTTCCCCCACCTTGACGGCTGCCCGTTTAAAATACTTCTGACCTCTTCTCTTAAACACACCCTTGGCCACCTCCCCTCTTCCATCTTCAGAATTTGGACTATGTAACTGCCTGCTCTTTTCCTTGCTTCCACCTCCACACTCCTCCTGCCCGCCTCCAACTCCCACATGTAGCTTGGTGTGTTCCCTGCCACCCCCAGAGCCATTTTTACTAGTTTCCCCTGTAGTTTCTCGACTTCCTCACTTCTCTTCCACCCCCATACCTCAACGCCATACAGTGCTCCCGCCTTGACTAATGAGTCAAAGAGCTGTAGCCTCTCTTTCAGTCCATCTACTTTCGCCCTCTTCATGACCCCCCACACCGCATTTGCCGCCTTTTGCGCCCTTGCTACCAGTTCTCTCAAGTGCCGTCCTCCAGTGTTTCGTGTCGAGAACCAGTACCCCGGATACTTGAACTCGCTCACCACCTCTATTATTTTTCCTTTGTAACTCCACTCCTCCCCTCTCTTTCTCCCACCCCCGTTTCTAAACACCATGATTTTTGTTTTTTTGAGCATTCACCTCCATCTTAGCTTCTTCCACGTATTTTTCCAGCACATCTAACACCCTCCTGAGCCCTTCCGCATCCTCCGCTATTATCGCGATATCGTCCGCGTATTTGAGCGCCCAAAATTTCACGCCACCCATTGACGTTCCCCCCGTTCCATCCCTTTCCCATACGTCGTCCACGTCGTCTAACGCTATATTAAACAGCGTCGGGCTGAGCGGGCAGCCCTGTCGCACTCCCTTTCCGGTACTAAAGCCCTCCGTTATCCCTTCCTCTGCGATCACCTCATTTTTGTCCTCTTATTCATTCCCCCTATCATTTTCAGCATTCTTCCCCTCACCCCCTTCTTTCTTAAGTTCTCAAACAGCCTATCCCTGTCTATCAGGTCGAAAGCCGCCCTGAAATCTACGAAAGCCACGTACAACTTCCCCCCTTAATTTTAAGCCTGTTGTTAATTAAGGCGTTCAACACAAACACGTGGTCCCTTGTCCCCCTTCCCCCCCGGAAACCCGCCTGACTCTCTCTAAGAATTCCCTCCCGCTCTACCCACCCATTTAGCCGTCTGACTATAATACTCGCTAGCAGCTTGTACCCTATGTCCAACAGCGCGACCCCCCTGTAGTTGCCTACGACCCCTACATCCCCCGCCTTGTGGATCGAGTGAATTCTTGCCAGGTCCCTACTCTCCGGCATCTCTCAACTCTCCCAAATTTGATTCATTATTCCCCGCAATTCTTCCTCGCGAAGACCCCGCGACATTCCACGTTACCGCTCTTATAGCTCCCCCAGCCCTTTCAATTCTTTCGCCCCCGCCCCCGAAACGGCACTCTTTCCATTTTTCCCTCTCTCTCTCGACCCAGTACCACCAGGCCCCATCCACAAACATTTTCATGTCACCCAAACCCACGGTCTTCCCCGCACGCCTGTTCTCTGCCGCTTCTTTTTTCATCCATTCCGTAACGGTCGCCTCTCGCGCCGTTAGGTCGTCCCCTATCCAGATTCCGGTGCCCCGCAACTCCCCCCTTCTTCTCATGATACCTATTTTGTTGTCCTTAGGCGCTAAAGCGACCACCGTTTCTTCCCCCGCGCGCCGCACCCTCTTGATTTGTGGGGTAATCCACGTTTTTGCTCACACTACTTTTTTAATCTCCCGCGCTATTACCCGCTCATTCCCGGCCGTATTGATCCCTCTTATTACTATATTGCACTTTCTTCTATTTCTCCCCTGCGCTTCCCAATATCATTCTTCTTCGCTTAGCGCCTCCGGCTTTCGCGTCACTCTGCCGCTGTATCGCCGCCCTCTTTGGAGTCTCCACTCTCCCCCCTCCGTCGGTTTCTCCTCTCTGCTGGCCGATCCTCTTGGGTCTCCTCCGCTTGCCTCGCCTTCCTCACGTGGCGTCCCGTGCCTCGTGCTCCCGCCGTTTACTTCCTCTCCGATTTCTGTCTCGTCCAATGCTCGGTTCACATGGGGCAGTTCTCTCTTGCAGCTTTGTACCCATCCTCGCTTGCCCGTCTCGCTGCCTCAAGTTGGAGCGCGTATTTCCATGGCCTCGTGCTGCTTTTGGATCAGTCGTGGTTCTTCTCCTTCCACCTCGTCGTCTGCTGACTTCCGTTCTTCCGCCAGGTCGATCGTCTGCGTGTCCACGCTCCCTCCTTGCCGCCCTCTGCTTTCAACTTTTCGCGGCAGCCTTCTTACCTCCAGCTGCAGTTGCTCCTTTTCCTCATCCCAGATCGCTTTGTCCTTGTACCTCAGGAATCTCCATTGTTCCGCTTCCGCTAGCAGTCCCCTGATCATTTGGTTCATCTTTTCGCACCGACACGGTAGGGGCGCAATCTCCTCCCTAATTTTCCTGATCAAATCCTCGCACATATTGACCCCTTTTCTCTCCGCCTTACGGATGGCCCGTCTTATATCCTCTGTTGCGGCAAATGTAAGCCTCTCCGAAATATGATGTCTCTCAAATTTACTATCGTTCGGATCGAAGGCTCTCGAGACAGCTGGAAATTCGCACATAAAAACACTCGCGAACAGCGAGGTCTTTGGTTTACATTTTTTTTCTAGTCTCGACTGGTTCAAGGCTATCCGCGCTCTCGGTACTTTCGACCCTGTTATTCGGTCGAATTGGGTCAGTCGCGTTAAATCAACCGCCGGATTATGAACTCGAAACTCAATATCATACAGTCCACGACACCTATCAAATAAATATATTCTATCTGTCGCTATCAAAACTGCTCTTACGACTCCAGTTATTTCTCCTTCTCTTTCCTCGTTGTTTGCGGATTTCGTCAAAACCAACTCAAGTCTATCTCGAAACATTTGGTCCTTCGAGCCGGATCTCGACGAAAATCGTAAATTGTTATCTCGGTGGAGATATTCTCATTAGAACAGTTTTGGTGTAACCTCGTTATCCATTCTCGCTTTACGAAGAAAAAAAAACAGTTCTAGATTACAAATTGAGTCTGGATCGTTCTCGAAAACGATTCAAAGTGTGGAATCTCTCGTCCGTGTCTAGTCCTGTGCGAGAAAAGTAAGTGTGTGCGTGCGAGTAGCTAGGTCGTTAAAACATTTAAAAGGAAAAATGACGGACAGAATCGAGAGTGTGCTCGCGGATCAAGCCGAATTATTCGGACTAATTAGCCGCGGATTATCGAACCTCAAAAAGGTCGAGATTAAAAGACGAACACCCGCAAATGGTAACATGCGAGTAAAGGCTCTCGACTCCAACTGGGAAAAATTCCAGGCCAACCACGCTCTGCTTAAAATTCTAAACTCCGAGGAAAGGGCAAAATTGAGCTATTTTACAAATGAGAAATACGCTCAATGTCAAGAATCATATTTCGACAGGCGAGTGGATATGCTTGAGCTCATCGAGAGTTGGACGCCGAAAACGGCTGCATCCACTCCCTCCCTCGAACCTCAACGACACACGCTAACGTCGCGCCAGCTTCCAAGAATTAATCTTCCAAAATTCTCGGGATCACCACGTGAGTGGGCCGAATTTAGAGACTTGTTCACATCGATGGTAAGAACGAACACTGAGCTCCAGAGCGTAGAGAAACTTCAATATCTGAAGATGAGTGTTACAGGTGAAGCGTCAATGTTGTTGAGAAATATCCCGATAACGGACGACAACTTTGCGAGAGCTTGGGACAGTCTTGTCTCCAGGTACGAAAACAAACGGAAGCTTATCGATACCTACATCGCTTCTCTTTTCGCCGTCAGTGCAGTGACAAAAGAAACGTCCTCCGCTCTCAAGACTTTCCTAAATGATACAAAGGATGCTCTCGGTGCTCTAAAGGTTCTCGCGACTCCCGCGGAGTCGTGGGATCATATGGTTGTGCACATTACCTCGCAAAAACTTGATCCAGACTCTCTAAAAAATTGGGGACTAAAAATTGGAGCATCAACGGATCCACCCCGGTTTAATGACCTTCAGGAATTTTTGCTCGCTCGGATTGACGCTTTGGAAACGATCGAAGTCCAATCTTCATCGCGAAACCCAAGGCAAATTACAAAGTCAAAGGGTTTGATAACGTCAGGAGCAAAAGTTCATCAAGCAAATGTCGATCTCACTCGCGAAAATTCCGCTCAAGAAAGGAGCAAATTTTCTTGGGTCTGTTCTCTCTGCAACGCGGCTCATTACATCTCCGCTTGTCCTGACTATCGCGCAAAGACAAGCGAACAACGACGAGCTTTCCTCGTCGAGAAAAATCTGTGTTTTAACTGTTTGGGATCGCATCAAGTGAAAAACTGCAAATCATCGAAGCGATGCCACACGTGTGCCGGTCATCATCACACAACGATTCATCGAACCAGTAATGTCGTTGCAAGTGCACCGGGTGCAGCAACGACCGATCAGCCTTCCGCCTCGACGTCTCTCGTTAATCTTCAGCCGATAATCGCGCACTAGTGCTCTAGTGAAACTCAACTCGAAACGCCGAGTTCGAGAAACCTCCCGCTCTCTCTTCAACCCAAGTATAGACCCGTGCTTCTCGCAACCGCTCTCGTCAAGATCACCTCAAATGACGGGTGCCAATACGAAGTACGTGCTTTGTTGGATCAAGGTTCGGAAGTTTCGTTTATTTCCGAGTCTCTCGCTCAACGTGTTAATTATCCACGGAGTCGTGTGTCTCTTCCGATAAACGGTATCGGAGGAAATCTATCGACGGTGTGTCGCGGCCTCGTAACGCTAAATATCACGTCGCGAATAAACTCGGAATTCTTTATCTTGGTAAACGCGTACGTTCTGTCAAAGCTCACGTCGTATACTCCACCGGTACGAATGATCACGTCATCCTGGTCGCATCTTAAAGGACTCTCTCTCGCTGACCCAGGATTCGCGAACGCGCAATCATTTGATCTCGTGCTTGGCGCGGAGATTTACGGCGCGATTCTCAAAGAAGGTTTAAGAAGGGGCGGTCCCGACAGTCCCACCGCTCAAAACACGGCGCTTGGGTGGATATTGTCGGGATCAATCGCGTCCAATCCGGAAAATCACCAGAAAGACGCCTCCGGACTTCAATGCTCCGTCGATCACGAGCTTTTAGATCTTGTTCGGAGCTTTTGGCTGCAAGAAGAAACAAAAGCTTCTCAAAAGGCCCTCCTCTCGAAAGAGGATGCCCAGTGCGAACAGCACTATGCAGAGACGCACTCTCGCTCCCCTGATGGCCGGTACATTGTGCGATTACCATTGAAAAATCTGCCGGAAGAACTTGGGGATTCCAGGATGTCCGCTCAACTAACGCTATTGCGTCAAGAGAAAAGATTTGCCGGAAACCCAAACCTCAAGGAAGCCTATTTGAAATTTCTCGCCGAGTACGAACAGCTCGGACACATGGAACTCGAATCGCCATCTCTCTCTCAGCCGCGTCGCGTATTCTATCTCCCGCATCACGCCGTCTTACGCGAAAGCAGTTCGACGACGAAAACCCGCGTCGTGTTCAACGGATCGTATCGGACGAATCGCGGGATCTCGGTCAACGACCTTCAATGCGTCGGGCCTAAGCTCCAAATCGATCTCGCGGACGTAATCACGCGCTGGCGGCTCTACGAGTACGTTTTCTTTGCGGACATCGAAAAGATGTACCGTCAAATTCGCATGCACCCCGAGGATTGGGATCTGCAGCGAATTTTATGGAGAGGTGATCCCGACCAATCAGTTTCATCGTACCGTTTGTGCACGGTAACGTACGGGTTGACAAGTGTCCCGTACCTCGCGCTCCGTACTCTTCGGCAACTGTCATCCGACGAAAATCATCGTTTTCCTCGTGCGGCCGAAATTATTCAGAAGGAGATTTACGTGGACGACGTGCTCTCAGGAGCACACGAAATTTCGGAAGCGAGGGAAAAATTACGACAAATAAATGAATGTCTCAAGGCCGGTGGCTTCGTCCTTCAGAAATGGGCATCAAATGACGAAGACTTGCTCTCAGAGATATCATCGGAAAATCAAGAAAAATCATCAATCGTCTCTATTGAAGATGAGTCACCACTTCGCATGCTCGGCATTTTGTGGCGTCTGAGATCGGACTCCTTTCTCTTCTCATCGCCGTATTTCTCGGACTCAGCGCGTGTAACGAAAAGAAGCGTGCTCTCGAAAATCGCGCAACTTTTCGACCCGCTCGGCTAGATTGCGCCCGTCGTCATCGGCGGAAAAATCTTCATGCAAAACCTCTGGAGAGCCGGTCTCGACTGGGTCGATCCCTGAGTCCCTCAAAAAAAATGGAGAATTTACGAAGAAAGCCTGAAGGATCTCACTCAAATTTCGGTCCCGCGTTGGTTCGGGCCTCGCCCGGATGGTTCATTTGTCGAGATCCACGGGTTTTCGGATGCATCTCAATCTGCCCTCGGGGCAGTTGTTTATTTGCGCATCGCATCCGACTTTGACGATGTTCGCGTGTCTCTCATATCGGCGAAAACAAAAGTGGCTCCGCTTAAAAAACTTACGATTCCGCGCCTCGAATTTTCAGCTGCAGTGCTTCTCACCCGTTTAATTTCTCGAGTACGTGACGTGTTAAATCTTGCCGACGCCCCCACGTACCTATGGACCGACTCAACGGTAACTCTCGCGTACATTCATGGAGATGTGCACCGGTGGGCAGAATTCGTGCAAAATCGAGTGACTGCGATCAAGGAACTTGAAAACGCGCGGTGGCAGCACGTCCCGGGTTTAGAAAATCCTGCCGACCTCGCGTCCAGAGGAGTTTCTCCTCAGCAACTAGCGACCGAAAATCTCTGGTGGAAAGGCCCCGCGTGGCTTTCTAACCACTCAACATCCTGGCCATTGACAACTCCAACAATTGACTCAGACGTTGTCCTCGAGGTTCGAAAAAAGCATGCGAATCTCACCACAACAACCACGGAAATAGAAATCTGGGATCTCGTCAATCGGTTCTCGTCCCTCGAGAAGTTGCTACGCGTGACAGCGTGGTGTTTCCGCGCAGCACAACGATTTCGTCGAAGTGAAAACTCCACGATTCACGAAAATGCAATCACGCCAGCCGAACTCGACCAAAGTCGCCTTTTTTGGGTAAAACTCATTCAACAAGCGTACTTTATGTCAGAGATTCGAGAGATCCGCAAAAATTCGCAATTATCGCGGTCAAATCCCCTCTTCCGCCTCATGCCGTTCATTGATAATGCCGGTCTCGTTCGGGTCGGCGGGCGGATTCGAAACTCACTTTATTCCTATGACGAGAAGCATCCGCTGATCCTCCCGCGAAATTCTCCTCTAACCACTCTCGTCATCGATCAAGTGCACCGCTCGACTCTTCACGGCGGACCGCAAGTTACTCTCGCAACGCTTCGCCATCGTTACTGGATAGTGGGTGGACGCGTACCGATTCGCGCGTTTATTCACCGCTGCGTCATTTGTGTTCGACATCGCGCTTCCGTTGGTTGGCAGCTTCTGGGACAACTCCCACCCTCTCGGGTCGTTCGCGTACGGCCATTTCTCCACACGGGGGTGGATCTCGCAGGGCCAATTATCCTGCGTTCGTTCCGCGGCAGAGGGGCCAAAACGTACAAGGGATATATTGTCGTCTTCGTTTGTCTCTCGTCATCCGCCGTACATCTGGAGATCGTGACTGACTACTCGACCAACGCTTTCCTCGCTGCCCTCAAACGATTCTCAGGTCGTCGCGGAATCTGCGAGACGACCACGAGCGACTGCGGAACAAATCTCGTCGGAGCGGCTACCGAACTTAAAAATCTTTTCCGTGCCACATCGACGGAGTTCGCTCATCTCGCTAGCGTTCTCGCAACGGATGGAACATTATGGAAATTTAATCCACCATCAGCGCCGCACTTCGGCGGTAAATGGGAGGCTGCGGTGAAGGCTGTAAAATTCCACCTGAAGCGTGTCATCGGAAACACAGGCCTAACTTATGAGGAATATTCAACCCTGCTTACTCAAATCGAAGCAGTGCTGAATTCTCGGCCCCTCTGCGCGCTCTCGGATGATCCGACAGGTCTTTCGGCGCTGACTCCGGGGCATTTTTTAATCGGCTCTGCCCTTAATACGGTCCCGGAGCCTTCTCTCATCGACTTGCCCAGCTGCCGGTTGTCTCGATGGCAACTCCTTCGTCAAATGCTCGAGCATTTCTGGACGCGTTGGAGCAGCGAATATATCCAGCAATTGCAAGTGGCCACAAAATGGCACCAACAGCAAGAAAATGTAAAAATTGGGGCTCTCGTACTCGTTAAGGACGAGCGTTATCCCCCCTCCAAATGGGCTCTTGGCCGTATCACCGAGGTGCATCCCGGCAGCGACGATCTCGTACGTGTCGTTACCGTTCGCACCCAAACCTCGATTTTCAAACGGCCCATCGTAAAATTATGTTTGCTACCAGTGTCGGCCTAAGACAATTAGCGAAACACATTTTTAAAAAACTCGAATATGCGAACCAAGAAATCTGTGTCTAAATGAATCTTAATTTTGTTTTGTTTACAATCTCGTCAAGATTGTCAAGGCGGGTGGAATGTTGCGGCAAATGTAATCCTCTCCGAAATATGATGTCTCTCAAATTTAGTATCGTCCGGATTGAAGGCTCTCGAGTCAGCTGGAAATTCGCACATAAACACACTCGCGAACAGCGAGGTGTTTGGTTTACATTTTTTTTCTAGTCTCGACTGGTTCAAGGCTATCCGCGCTCTCGGTACTTTCGACCCTGTTATTCGGTCGAATTGGGTCAGTCGCGTTAAATCAACCGCCGGATTATGAACTCGAAACTCAATATCATACAGTCCACGACACCTATCAAATAAATATATTCTATCTGTCGCTATCAAAACTGCTCTTACGACTCCAGTTATTTCTCCTTCTCTTTCCTCGTTGTTTGCGGATTTCGTCAAAACCAGCTCAAGTCTATCTCGAAACATCTTCCAACGTCGTTTTTTGTTCGGTCTCACTTCTTTCCATTTCCATTACACTTTCCCCCTCCACTGTCGTCGGGACTTGCTCCCTCTCCTCCCACTGCCCTTCCTCAACCGTCGTGTCCTCCGGGTTCGATTGCTCTCCCTCGACATAGCCCTCACTTTTCCCTTCCTCCTGCTCGATATCGCTTTCCCTCTCACTTCCACTTGCGACTTCCTCGTCCACAATATTCTCGTTCCAGTCGACCGTGTCATCCTTCGTCGATTTCCTGCCTGTCACTCCGCGATAGCGCTTCCTTGTTGTCTGTGGTGGCGCTGGTGGCGTTGGCGGAGTATGCAGCACCTTTGCCCTCGCTACCGCCACCCCGACGTCGAAAAACTCCCTAACGTCCCTATTTCTCTCCGCTTTTTTGCATAGCGGTGGGCGTCCTCTCTTTTTCTTTCCCGAGCCCTGGGGGCCAGACCCTGCCATACCGGCCGTTTTCTCCTCCGGGTTCCCCAACTTGCCGCGGCGCTGCCGCTCCTCGCCATTTCCGTTTATTTCCCCTCTTTCACTTTTCCCCATCCTAACCTTACTTTCTCGAGTCTCTATTTCTCCACTTTCCCTGTTTCCCACACTCGTCTGCATCCTTTCTTTATTATCTCATGTGGTTCCTGGATCGTACCTCCTGCCCTACCCCACTTTGCTGCTTTCTTCCTCACTTTGAACCACTCTATCTGCTAATATAAATATTCGCTTACTCGCCACACGTCTAGCCTCTACCGTTCCAACCGGAAGTCTCCTCCCCTTAATCGTTCAAAATACAGTTCATGTTTCAAACAAAAAACCGAGTCAGACAATGGAATATTTATTGTCAGAGGGTATATTAGTTATTTTTCAATGAGAAATTGACAAACGAATAGTATTAGACTGTCGAAAATAAGAATAAAAATTCGCCTGTTAAAAAAATATTAAACAAAATTTTGGAAAAGTTGATTTTTTTCTCTCTCCAAATTGCCATTTTCCATAAGCAAAAAGAACGTGTTTGCGTCATTTTTACCGTTGAATTTGACAGCGCGTATGCAGCAATCATATTTATTGCTGAGAAGTATAGAAAGTACCAGGGGGGCGGGTAGCAGAATTGGTCGGGTCGGGTAATTAGACTATGATTCGGATCGAGTACCCGAATCTGTCGGGCATGATCGGACGGGTATACTCGAAGTTTATCGAGTACCCGAGTTTTTCGAGTACTCGTTTCACATCGGGTACTCGATAAGCCGTGTTGCCGGAACGAAATTTCTAATTTCGTTTCATAGTAAATAGCGCCACGAAAACGCACCAAAACGGACGAAATAGACTCCAGTTTTATGTTCTCTACCCTTCGCCAATAGGTGGGAGTCCATAAGAAATACAAATAATTGATTTAATAATTTTAGAATGATTTTTATGTGTATATTTACAATTTTTTTCCGGCGAACTTCTTTTAAGACACTCGCAATTCAGAAAATATCAAGATATTTGAATGTCGGAAAACTGAATAAAAGCAAGATTCTTTGTCGAATTTTCATTAATTCTGTCTAGTGCTAACTGTTTGAGGGAATACCTTGTTTAACTCCATGATCCTTGTGAAAAGTGCTGTTAATAGAGTGAAGGTGGTAAAATTAATAAGAGTTCAGATTTTCGTATCTATAGTTTAATAAAAAATGAGACTCGAGAAATCGCTTGATTGAGAACCGGTGATCGAATAGATAATTCACTTGAATTCGATCATAACCGCGCGAGTGTCCAAGGCCTGATATACGCGCTGGGTAGCGAAAAGACGACTGGTCGAGAGCACGGTACAATTGTTCGATAGAATTTCCGCTTGACCATGGCCTTGAAGCGAGATTTGGTAAACACGCGACTCGATGCGAAATTACCGTACAGTGCTAGAATATTCGAGAATACGTGACGTATATAAATTTATATTCTAAAGAAAAGTAAAGTATATCTTGCCGTAACAGCTAACTGGTAATTTCGGTGATTCATTCTTCTTAGTTTAATTTTTTTTCAATTTCACAGTTTTTTCCCAGAAAAAAGTTGCTCTTCAAACTAATCAAGATATTTTCAATTTAAAAACATCAAATAGAACCTACATTTTTTCGCTTCGAATAAACTCAGGGCGTTGAATCTTGGTCTTTTTGGGTTTTTCTCCATATAAAGCCCACGTTAAAAAATTCAAAACATTAAGGCGTTTGCCAGAACAGAAGATATTTATTGTATTTTTTTCCTTTCGCATACTTTTTAGTGATGCCAAAGCGTCTGTATGCCGCGTGTTAGCTTTGTTTACGCGAGCTTCAATAAGTCTTCGGGACTTACAAGCGAGCATTTGTTTCGCGACTGCAAAGCAAATTCATGTTCTAACGCTAGAAAAATAATTTAATATCGGACTGTTATATCGTGATTTGTGGACAGTGAAACTTGTAGTCATAATTCGAAATAGAACAATAATGGGTCGACCGCAAAAAAAGAGGTTGTCGCGCAAATATGCCTTCCGTCTAAAGTACGTATTGTTATTATTTTTATTTCCACCACTTAGTTTACTATTTCATAATATTTTTTTCGCAGCAATATTTTTTTTACATTTCGCGGGAAAAATTATAATATAAATATAAAAAATATAATAGGGCGGGCGGAAGGGTCAGAAAATGAGAAGAAAAGTATCAATATAAAGGCAAAATATGCGAGCAAGAAAAAAGTGGGAAACATGTAGAAAGCGAATAAAACTCAAAACGGTATTTACGTAAATGCAATGAATGATTTAGATAATTGAATCTGTAGTATAAAACTAGATCGAACGAGAGCGCTAATATCTTCATATGAGCGCTGTCGTTCGCAGTGCGTCACCAGCAAATACTTGCCGAGCGGTGCGAAGCTCTTCGCACCTACCGATCACAAGCGTGGTCGAGATAAAAGTCCATTGTTTAAATAATTGATTGCAAATATTGTGACTGTATTTTGCAGCGAGCCGCCGGCGAACACTCACGGTGTGTCATGATTTACGTCACTATTTGGCGACGGGGGCCATTAGAGAAGCAAATGCCATCAATTATTTAGATAATTGAATCTGTAGTATAAAACTAGACGGAACGAGAGCGCTAATATTTTCATATGAGCGCTGTCGTTTGCAGTGCGTCACCAGCAAAGACTAGCTGAGCGGTGCGAAGCTCTTCACACCTACCAATCACAAGCGCAGTCGAGATAAAAGTCCATTGTTTAAATGATTTATTGCAAATATAGTCACTGCATTTTGCAGCCAGCCGCAGGCGAACACTCACGATGTGTCATGCCTTACGTCAATATTTGGCGACGGGCTCCATTCGAGATGAAAATGCCATCAATTATTTAGATAATTGAATCTGTAGTATAAAACGTGATCGAACGAGAGCGCTATTATCTACATATGAACGCTATTGTTCGCAGTGCGTCAACAGCAAAGACTTGCTGAGTGGTGCGAAGCTCTTTGCACCTACCGATCATACCCGTGATTGAGAATAAATGCAAAAATCATTCTTTTAACAATTTTTTTTGCGTAATTTTTGCTGAGAGGTATAGAAAGTACCGTATGTACCGATCATACCCGTGATCTCGAATAAAAGCAAAAATAATTGTTCAAATAATTATTTTTGCGAATTTTTTGCACCGTTGTTTTTTGCAGCGCGTAAGCAGCAATCTATATTTGCTGAGAGGTACAGCAAGTACCGTATCTACCGATCACACCCGTGATCGAGAATAAATGCAAAAATAATTTTTTTAACAATTATTTTTGCGTAATTTTTACCGTTGTTTTTTGCAGTGCGTAAGCAGCAATCATTTTTGTTGAGAGGTACAGAAAGTACCGCACATTTGTTAATGTGTTATTTGTTAAAAATAATTAATTTTTAACAATTATCTCGCTGCAGAAAAGCGCGAGCCGCCAGCAAGAACTCTTGCTGTGAAATTGAGATTCTCGATGATCTTGAATTTCGTGCGAAGTCGGCGTTGACGAAGAAAAAAAATTCTTTGTCCCCACCAACCGTGGGTCAGCGTGTGGGTATATACGCGTATATACCCACACGAAGCGTGTAGTCGCTGCAAAGGGACAACATCCGGGAAGAAAACCATCTTCAACCCCGTGCGCCCGACGTAGCGAACGCACACAGACACACGCGCACACACCCGTTGCGTCGAAGCATACATTGTTATGCATCGATGCGAGGAGGCCCGCAGCCCCGTAGCAGCGTGCGTTCGGAACGAACAGGCGTTCGAGATGAACGCGCGCTGTGACATCTAGCGGTAGGGAGCAGTAGCTCGTGCGAGCGCTGCCCTACCAACTCCAGCCGGGGCTTCCTTCTTAACTACCCAGGTAGCAATTTTCAAAAAGTTGTCCAAAAGTCGGCTAAAAGGGTGCCAAATGTCCGCCCGGAAGTTATCTTAAAGTCAACAACCATCCAAAAAGATAACTGTTGAAGACATGATAACTTATAGGTAACTTCCAAGCGAACATTTGGTACCCATTTGGACAACTAATAGACAACTATTTTGAAATTGATACCTGGGTAGATTTTTCGTGGCATCAAATTTTTCCTTTTGCATTCCAATATGGAAATGATTTACTTTAAATATATTTATCTATTCATATATATATTTTTTTAATATATCTTTTCCAGTCTCCAACTATAAGCTGTCACTGTTATGGCATTAAATAGTTTTCTTAATATTTTCTTTTCTTTTCGTTCAGAGGGTACATCCATACATTTACTCTACTCTATTTTTCGGTTTTTGTTTTTAAACATACCATACATTTATAAGTTCTTACTTACATTGATACATGCGTTCATTCATTCATATCTACAAGTTACATACACTCGTGTACTCTTACATTTAAAATTAGGCTGCTAATGCAACGCGTGTTTATGCAGGGTGGAATCTCCGTCGTAGGTCCATCGGTTTAAACTTTTTGAGCCTTCGCATGATATTTTCTCTGTTGAGGAGGTTCTGCGCTAGCTCATTTGGATGGCTCCTGAGCCTCTGTTCGTAGCTCGTGCATAAGTTTAAAGTTTCGGCCTTCACCGTTTCGATCTCGAGGTCTTTATGGAGATAAGCGCTTGTGACGTACCAGGGTGCGTTGGTGATCGTTCTGAGGGCTTTCGACTGAAATCTCTGTAGGATCTCGATATTGGAGTTGCTTGCGGTTCCCCACAGCTGTATGCCATATGTCCAAATTGGCCTCAGAACTGCTTTGCATACCGGAACTTTATTCCAGAGCGATAGTTTTGACCTCCTGCCCAGGAGCCTGTACATTTTCCGGAATCTTATGTCCAATGCCTTTCTTTTTTTCCGAATGTGATTAGCCCACGTGAGCCTTCTGTCAAAGTGCAAACCAAGGTACTTTACTTCGCTAACTCTTGGAAGAGGATGACCATTCAGCGTGACCGTTGGCCACTCCTTTTCCCTCATGGTGAATGTGATATGCACCGATTTAGTCGCACTGGCTTCGAGTCTCCATTTGTCTAGCCATGATTGCACGTCGTTGAGTCCTTTTTGGGGCTTCTTTGATGCTGTGACCTCGTTCCTGTGCATAACCATGACTGCCGTATCGTCGGCAAACGTGGCCACGACTGTGTTGCGTCGCACCGGCAGATCGGCCGTAAACAGTGTGTACAACACTGGGCCTAGCACACTGCCCTGCGGAACTCCCGATTTGATTGGGTAGAGGTCCGTATTTTTCGCTCCGTGTTTCACCTGGAATATCGGGTTGTTTAGGTACGATTTTAAGAGTAGATAGGATTTTGGAATGACCTGTTTGATTTTGTAGAGCAGCCCAAGACGCCACACTTTGTCAACAGCCTGCTGGATGTCTAAGAACATTGCTGAACAAAACTTGCTCTCTTCGAGTGCGTTGGCTATGGTGTTATATACTCAGTTGGCCTGTTCCACTATTGAATGTTGGGATCTGAAGCCACATTGGTGAGTTAGTCTGACATTCCGAGTTTCTCTGTTGAACCTTCTTTTGTCGATAATGTTTCTGCTCAGCTGCCACTGCCTCCTAGCTCGTCGTTTTGTCGCTATTTTTCTTCGGATTTCACCTGGAAACCGTACAGCCCCATGGCTTTCTGTTGTTATTGGAGTAGAGTCCCAGGCTGCTCTCCGGATTAGCCGCGTAAACTCCTCAGTACCGTCGTCTATGTTTGGTTCATTTTTTAGGGGCATTTTTAAGTCCACATTTCCGCTTATTATTTCCTTGAAGGGTGACCAATCCGTTTTCCTACTGTATAATGATAAACATTTATCTCTAGTTAAGACTTCGCTACTTAGGGTTAGTGTTACCGGTGTATTGTCCGACGATAAATCGAAGCTTATTTCTACTCTCGTATATATACCCGCGATTCCCTTGGCTATAAAGAAGTCCAGTAGGTCCGGAATTTTGCTTCTATCGGTTGGCCAGTATGTTGGTTGGTTTGGAGATAGATGGGTGCAGTTGCAATCTGCCGTTGCTTTAAGTTTTCGCGGTCCCTGGTTGTTGTTAACCTTGACCCCCACACCTAATGCTTTGCGTTGTAATCACCTCCTGCGATAAATTGTGGACCCAGGCTTTGGAAAATTCTTTGAATTTCCTTTTTTTAATACTATGTCTCGGTGGGCAGTATACCGCTGCGAGAACTGTAGGAGCAATTTTCTTATCTTCGATGACAATTTTTTCCGCCTGGAGGTAATCCTTATCAAGTGGGCGTAACACGGGATGTTTAATGGTTTTTTTTATTAGTATGGCTGTTCCTCCATGCGCCGTACCATCCGAGTGCTCAGTGCGATAGACATTGTAGCCATGTATTTTCAGGTGACTTTTGTCTGTAAAATGACTCTCCGCGATCAGTATGACGTCGGCTTTGTTTGTCTGCAAAAATACTGCTAGTTCCTGTCGATATTGGGCCAACCCATTAGCATTCCATAGTACTATTTTGTACAAGCCGGAGCTATTTGTCGGCAAACTTCGTTAGTACTGCTGTTCGCAGATTTAACTTTGTTTTGAGAAACTCATTTTGTTGCGTTAGCACGAATCTAAATTCATTGAATGACTTATCGAGAATGTTAATAATTGTCGAATTGTCATTGGAAACGTTTCCGTTGTAACCTGGTCCTGTCGCTTGTGCATAACTACGGGTTGGCCGGGTTTTCCCGATTCGCTCGCTAGTCGATTGCTGGTTGTGCTGTTCGTCTGTCCTTTGTACGTCCTGCCTTGGCCGAGATCGAAGCCAGTGTGGTTTTTGCGCGCTCGAGTTCCTTTTCTCCAACATACTCTGGTATGCGCGGCAGCCTTTGTAACTCGCTGGGTGATCGCCCTTACAGAGCACGCACTTGACTGGTAGGTCGCATTTGACGCACCAAAATTGTCTGCGGCAGTAGCTCTTCGTGTGACCATAGCGCTGACACCTGGTACATTGGGCTATCGTGGACTTTTTGCTCGGTGGTTCAACTTCGATTTTGGCGTTAAGGAGCACATCGATGGAATACATTTCTTTGTTGTTGGGTTTAGGCTCCAGGTCCACAAAGAAGAGAGGTAACGGCTTTTTTGTTTTCCCGTGCCTGACGTTTATGATATTACGCACTTGGTGCCACAATTCTTCGATGGCACTTTTTATTTCATCGATGGGAGTTGTTGGGTGCAGAGATCTCATAACCACTCGGTATGCACGATTTTCCTTTAATTGACATGTGTGATATGCAGCCTTCTCATCGTTAAGGATGTGTATGATTTTCCTGAATGTGTCGAAATTCTTGGCTATTATCTTGATCTGCCCGTTGGCATCGATTGTCTTGTGTGAGTAATTACTTCTGCTTATGTCTCTATCAAAACATCTTGTCAGCGCGGTCATCGATCCAACACATGGGACGAATATCGGCGGCGGTTTTAGAACTCTCTTGCTTACCTCATTTGTGTTGGTGCTGTCAGCGTTCATATCATGATCATTGTTATCATCTGTATAGCTAAAAGTCGTATATCTATTATTACATGGAATTTTATTGCTTTCCTCTTCTTCGGTATCCGAAGCGTTAGAGTGTTTGGGACGTTTTTTGCTATGGACGAACTGCCATGCTGGTGATTCGTTTCTTTCGCTTGGTCTATTAGAGTTTCTTGATAAAACGATACGTACATCATTGGAATTTTTAGTTAGTGGAGTAGCAGAAGGAGTGTAGTTTGCTGGCGTTTTAGAAGACCCTGGCGCCGGACTGTTGATAGCTCCCGATTCATTCTGAGCTAAGTTCAATGGCATTTTGGCCGATTGGCCGTTTTTCACAACACTACACAACATAGCTTTGTTCGTAACACTACACAACGCAGCTTAAATATTTTACATTTTTGATGCACGTGGATGCATTTTCTGAGTAGTAAATAATTTAATTTTGCGAACTTTCTGCGTTTAACACTATCACACGTGCTCGAACTTGGTATTTCGCAAGTAAACTTACTTATACGTCTCGCACATGAACACGTCCTCATTCGACGAAGGTTCGAACCGAACTATCTATTCATATGAAAATATATTCAATATCGTCCAATAACTAAATATTTCATTGAATCCTAATAAATCTGTGATTCGGTTTCATCTGCTCAAAAAACAGATTAGTTGAATCCACTTAATGGATCTATTTGGTTTTTTTTAGAAATTTTAATTAAATAAAATGTTCGTACAATCAACCCTGTTACGGATTGCAACGGCCAAAAGTCACGCAGTCAATCACGACACAGAGCACTCAATAGCTACGGCACTGGTCACTCTAGAAACTTCGTCGCCCCTGTCCCTCACACATGTTCCGATAGCAATAGCGAAAATACGTGCTCTCCCCCTTTTTGTCTAATCTGTTCGGTCATCTCATCTAGTTATATTGCACTCATCGTAATTCGCAGTCACTCAAATTCATATCGTACTACTTTAACAAGTCAGCGCATAACTTTTCGGGTAAATATACTTTCAAATTCGAGCCCGGGCTCTCTCGGCGGATCGACAGCGATCTCACCGGTCATCTCTCGGCACCATTACGCGTGCCACGTGCTTCGAGAGAAAAGAAACTCTTCGTAGTGACACTCAAGCAATCATTATTAACTTTAAGACATTATCATCGAGAATTTAAGGAGGTGTAAAAGGAAGGCGTGGTGTTAGTTAATAAAGTGGTTAATATCAAGGCTTTTTCCGTAACTGACCAGTGTATCTAATTTCCTTTCCAACAACCTTTCACTCACACAACAAATCACGAGTGTTAATATTTTACATTATTGGTCCTTCGAGCCGGATTAATTAGTCAGTTACGGCATTCCTGTAATTCTCATCGGTCAATCAGTGTCGCGCGCGAGTGTGTGTACTCTCCCTCGCGCCTTTGTTGTTTTCGTCACCGCGCTCTCGTGTGTGTGCGAGTTGGCCCGCGCGTACGTGATCGAGGTCGTAGTCACGCGCTCGTGTGTGTATGCGAGCCCGCTCTCTAGCGCGCCGGTAACTCATCGTGCCGCGCTCACGAGTGCACGTGCACCCTCTGTCTCACCTCGTTCTCTGGACAGCTGTGCCGTCCGCGCGCGTGTGGTTCGCTCTCGTGCTTCGGTAGTACAGTGACGCTCAGTAGCATCAAGACACTCGAATAAGGGGTCTCAAGACAATCTATCGCGCTCGCGTCATCAGTCTCGTAAAGTGACCCCCGGTTAAATAACCACAACCTATTGAAAATTCGTGCCATTCTCGTGGCGACCGTTGTCAAATCAATTTTCACATGAAGCGATTTTTCAAGACCAATTCTTTCGTCAAATCAACTTACGTGATTTTTTTAGTGACAATCTTTTGCCATCTCAATCTTCGTTATTCTTTTTGTGACAATCTTTTGCCAAATCAACTTTCGTTACATTTTGTTTTTTTTTGTGAGAATCGGTGCCACAAACAAAGTGACAATTTATTATCAGTACGTGCTAATAATTTTGACAGTAAATTGTGGCTCTTCGCAACACTCAAGTGACAACTCAATTGTGACTCACGATGTCGGCTACGATGTCTGATCCAGCCAACAAAACTGACGTCGACGGCGACAACGTCGAAGGAGAATAGCAATACGAAGATGCAAAGTCTCACGGTGTCGCAACGTCCTTACAGGGAAGTGATGGTCCGCAAATTGATGATGACGCAGCAAATCATGTAAGTCAAGCCAGCTCAGTCAAATCAGTCAAATCTCGCAATGCATCACCAGCTCGACTGTCGACAGAGCTTGCCATGAAAGCTCGCTCTCAATGGAGTCGATGCAAGGCAATCAAGGGTTATTTTAAAGAAGTGGATGACAATCGTGACCGTGAGCCAGCTGCTGTCAGAATGGTTCTAGAGTCAGCTGAGGAGATTCATAGAACCTTCATATCAGAACATTCATTTTTGGAAGCGCATTGGCCAATACGACATCTCGATCACGAGTACTTTGACGAGGAGGTGTCCAATCAAGAAGCGTCAATCATTTGCTCCATCCGTCAAATTGTCGCAATCAGATTGCAATCGGTGAACAATCAACCAGCCAATCATTCCGTTCGGGAAGGCAACTCGCCTACCGCAAAATTGCCCAAAACATCTTTGCCAACTTTCAGTGGAGACTATCAGCACTGAACGTCATTCGCAGCGCTCTTCAAGTCAATGGTAATCGACAATCACGAGCTCAATGATCTCGCGCGCCTGCATTATCTACGGACATCCGTAACGCAAAAGGCATTGAACCTCATCTCACCCATTCCTGTTACGGACACAGCGTTTCCAACGGCCTGGCGAGCACTCGAAGAGCGATACGGAAACATGAGAGTCCTTATCGATGCTCAACTGGCAACTCTCTTACAAGAGCACTCAGCCGCCGGCAAGCAACGAGAATCAGCTGTTTTCTTACAACAACTGATTACAGCGGTGGTTTCAGCACTCAGCGCCCTTGCACTCATCGGACAATCTACTGACATTGGGGACTGCTTGATTGTGTACAACACAGTTCGCCAGTTCTCATCTCGCACTCGTGAACTGTGGGGAGCGTCGGTCAGTCAAATGACGATCTACCCGACTTACGAACAGCTCAAGGGTTTTATTACCCAACGTTCGTGATTGTTGGAGCAAACTGAGTCGGCACACCCCACTTCCAATCAAGCAACTCAAGAACGGCACAACTCACGATCATCAAATCATGCCTCAGCACGACCATCAACAACTAATCAACCCGAACACGTTTTAGGGCACCAATTTCAATGCGACTGCTGTCCTGAAACGCATTTTATTGCAACCTGTGCAACGTTTCGTGGGTTGTCACCTCAAGACCGTCGTGAAACAATCACTCAACGTCGACTTTGTCACAATTGTTTAGGTCGACACAATTCCGACTCCTGCAAGAGCACCACTCGGTGCAAGACATGCAATCAAGCGCATCACACGATGTTATATGATGCACTCACCAACCAGGACTTACCTGCACCAACCTTCAAGGTCGAACCTCGCCGGTTCACACCCAGCAACTCCTCGTCAGCTCAACCACGTCCACAGTAGGACAAATCAGCAGTCTCCAATCACACACATCAAGTCTGCAATACACTCAACGCCAACGACAATCATCCAAATCATCAGGTATCTCGTCAAGCTACTCTATTAGCTACAGCAAAGGCAAGTCTCATCACTCAACTCAAAACCGTTAAAGTTAGACTACTAGTCGACAACGGCTCCGAAGTCTCACTTGTCGCCGAGCAGCTAATCAAGCAAGCTGCAATCACAAGATGCCACTCCTCATTGACAATCACAGGAATCGGTGGTAAGACGCCCATTAAATCAAAAGAAGCAGCGATGCTCTCGCTGCAATCAATGCAGTCTGACGCAAGGATCACTATTCGAGCGCAGATACTGCCCACACTCAACATTCATTTGCCATCATCTCAAGTGTCATAACAACAATGGAATCATCCAAGACAACTAAAGCTTGCAGATCCCGAGTTCTTCATACCTCAGCCAGTCGATCTTGTCATTGGCGCAGATTATTACGGGCAAATCATCGAGCCTAATCTTATCAAGCACCCTGCAAACTCCCCAATTGCTCAACTGTCAATCTTCGGTTGGCTTATCATTGGACCGGTACTCGAAATGGCTCCTCAAGCAGTATGCCATTCACTCACTGTCACTCAACAAAGTCAAGAAGAGGATCATCTCGATGAGCTACTCACCAAGTTCTGGGTTCAAGAGGAAGTTCCAACCGACAATCAACATCAGCTCACATCTGAGGAAGAGCAATGTGAAGAATACTTCAAGACCACTCACCAGCGAGACGCATCAGGACGATACATTGTTCGTTTGTCACTCATCCTCGGCGACTCCTATAGAGCAGTCTACCGTCGACTTCAACGCACACTCAAAAAATTCAAAGACAATCCGGGATATCAGTCACTCTACACCGACTTCATGAAAACCTACAACGATATGGGACACATGGCAATCGTGCCATCTACGTCTGCGCTGGCCGGTGGTGTGAGTGAGTCGGAATCAGCTGATCTGTCCTCTGAGACGACCTTAACACATGATGCCTCGGTTTCAGGAGGGTTGAGGGTCTCGCTTGGTCAGTCGACTGTGAAAACTCACTCTCGCACTCAGTATTATCTCCCACATCATGGAGTTCTACGACCAGACAGCACAAGCACCAAACTCAAAGTCGTCTTTGACGGCTCTTGTTCCACTTCATCAGGAAGGTCACTTAACGATTTGCTTCATATCGGTGCTAAAATTCAGCCAGACATTACCGACGTCCTACTCTGGATTAGACAACATCAGTTCATCTTTGCTATGAACATCACAAAAATGTTCCGACAAATCAACGTGCACCCAGATGATTGGGATTTGCAAAGAATACTCTGGACCGATGACAACAACAAAATTGTACCATATCATCTCACAACGGTCACATACGGCACTCGATCAGCGCCATTCCTTGCAGTGAGAGTGCTGCAGCACGTCGTTGAGGACGAAGGAGAAAAATATCCACTCGCAATTCCAGCTCTCAAGTTCGGCAGATATGTCGACGATATCTTCGGTGGCGCCGATTTAATCACGCAGCTCACATTAATCGCAGACCAACTCAATCAACTCTGCATGGTGGGCGGATTTCCTCTCGCCAAGTGGCATTCAAACAGCACTGATGTTCGTCAGGACATCGCACCAACTGAATCAAACGAAGCATCAATTCAACTTGGAGACTGCACCAGCAAATTACTCGGGTTGTGCTGGCATGCATTGTCAGACAACTTCACGTTCCGCTCAACGGTCACTCAAGAAAAAAGAAAGGTCACATCAAAACGGTCAATCTTGTCTGAGGTGGCTCAGTCATATGATCCATTGCGCTTTTTATGTCCAATCACCATCAAATCAAAAATGCTACTCCAACAGCTGTGGCTCCACAAACTCGGTTGGGACCAACAAGTGCCACCAAAAATCCTAAAGTCGTGGCTCAAGCTTCGAGAGGAACTCACTCAACTCGATGTGATCAAGGTTCCAAGGTGGGTTCAGACGTCAAAGACCACGACGTGTGAGCTCCATGGGTTCTGCGACGCGTCACAGCTCGCCACAGCGGCAGCAGTATTTGTCGAAGTCATATCACCGTCCGGAGAAGCGATCATCACTCTACTTTGCGCAAAGACTAAGGTAACACCTCTCACTCGTCTAATAATCCCCAAACTAGAACTCTCAGCAGCGCTGCTACTTGCAAAACTCGTCAAATACGTCCAAGCCACACTCAAACTGAACATACATTCAACAACACTCTGGACGGATTCAACTACAACACTCTCATGGATCATCACTCACCCGTCACGCTGGAAAGACTTCATACGGAACAGAGTTGCTAACATCCAACAACTTACCTCAGACTGCAGCTGGAGGTATGTTCCAGGAAAACAAAACCCAGCTGATTATGCATCTCGTAGGATATCGCTTGCCCAGCTCACAACTCACTCATTATGGTGGAGGGAACCACCATGGCTCCCGAGGTCCGAAGAACACTGGCCAAAACAGCCAAGCAGAATGGACGAGCCTCCTGGAGAGGAAGCTCGCCCAGGCCTCACCATGGTCATGACCACCACTCAGCCAGGTACTCAATGGGACTTAATCTACAGGTATTTGAAACTGCGCACACTCCTTCACGTCACTGCAACGATCTTTCGATCGATTGCAACATTCAAGCGAATTCCTGGATCGTCCCTTGCCACGCCTCTCACCCCCATGGACATTAAGGAAGCCACCATATACTGGGCAAAATCCACTCAAGCAGCGTACTTCGCGGTCGAGCTACAACAGCTCAACAGCAATCACGACCTTCCTCCTAATCACATCTTCCACCGGTTAACAGCATTCATAGACAATCAAGGAGTGTTACATGTTGGCGGTCGACTCGAACATGCCGCACTCAGTTATCAGGAACAGCACCCAATCATTCTGCCGAGGCACTCACCCCTAACGTCAATCATAATCTACAACGTACACCTCCGTACATTACACTGTGGCACTCAATTGACGTTGGCAGAAATAAGACAATCGTACTCGATAATCGGCGGACGAGTTCCAGTTAAATCTTTCATTCTGCGCTGTCTGCGCTGTGCTCGACAACGGGGGAAACGAGCACAGC
The DNA here is from genome assembly GCA_944452715.1 of Ophion slaviceki. Lineage (NCBI taxonomy): Eukaryota > Metazoa > Arthropoda > Insecta > Hymenoptera > Ichneumonidae > Ophion > Ophion slaviceki. Next base: position 1,982,031 of record OX101790.1, read on the forward strand.
AACTGATGGGCCAATTACCTCCATCGAGGGTCCAACCGTCCAGAGCATTTCACCACACTGGTGTGGATTATGCAGGACCCATCGTCCCCAAATCATGGAAAGGTCGATGAGCCAAACGCGTGAAGGGCTGGATATGCGTATTTGTCTGTATGTGCACATCAGCCATCCACATTGAGGTAGTTTGCGACTACTCGTCGGACACATTCATTGCTGCGTACAGGCGATTCACTGCACGCAGAGGCATCTGTCACTCACTTTACTCAGACTGTGGCACGACGTTCGTGGGTGCAGACACCGCCCTCAAAAAATTCTTCACTCAAGGATCAAAGGAAAATCAGACCATCGCAGCACACTTTTTGGATGACAGCACTCACTGGCACTTCAACCCACCTGCAGCCCCACACATGGGAGGAAAATGGGAAGCAGCAGTCAGGTCAATCAAGTTTCATCTAAATCGAACCATGGGAGAAACCGCTTACACGCTAGATGAACGCATGACTCTGCTCACTCAAATAGAAGCCATCCTCAACTCCAAACCGCTACAATCACTCAGCAATGACCCGGATGATCTTACGACACTCACGCCAGGTCACTTCGTGATCGGCAAAGCACTCACAACACTACCAGAGCCTAACCTACAATCACTTAACCCTGCAAGACTCTCACGCTGGCAGCTTATCCAACAAAAAACGCAATCATTCTGGAGCCAGTGGTCTAAAGCTCATCTCCAACGTCAACTTGCCACATCAAAATGGTGGCATAAGAATAATCAACTGAAGGTTGGATCTCTGGTACTGCTCACAGACGAGAGGTTTCCACCCTGCAAGTGGTCACTTGCAAGGATCACTCACCTACATCCTGGTGCCGATGGCCTCACTCAAGTTGTGACAATCAAAACGGCAACCACTACTCTCGTTAGACCAATCGCTAAACTTGCAATCCTTCCACAAATAGAAGCGGAAGTCGAAGAAACTTCGACGACGCTCGAGGGCCGGTGCTCGAGAGCGTCGCCCCTGTCCCTCACTCATGTTCCGACAGCAATAGCGAAAAGACGTGCTCTCCCCCTTTTTGTCTAATCTATTCGGTCATCTCATCTAGTTATATTGCACTCACCGTAATTCGCAGTCACTCAAATTCATATCGTACAACTTTAACAAGTCAGCGCATAACTTTTCAGGTAAAGATACTTTCGAATTCGAGCCCGGGCTCTCTCGGTGGATCTCACCGGTTATCTCTCGGCACCATTACGCGCGCCACGTGCTTCGAGAGAAAAGAAACTCTTCTCGTAGTGACACTCAAGCAATCATTATTAACTTTAAGACATTATTATCGAGAATTTAAGGAGGTGTAAAAGGAAGGCGTGGTATTAGTTAATAAAGTGGTTAATATCAAGGCTTTTTCCGTAACTGACCAGTGTATCTAATCTCCTTTCCAACAACTGTTCACTCACACAACAAATCACGAGTGTTAATATTTTACCAACCATTTTTCTAGTAGCTTGAATGGTCTGTCTTAATTGCTACACACATATCAAAGAGAGGGGTAGAAAGGGTGGATAGTGCGGAATTTTATATATGTTGTCACGTGGCAGAATGGAGGAGCCCCGAAGCCACTTTTAAGGCGACCCTCTCGCTCGGTTTTCATCCTCGGACGGGAGCACGAGCGCGCCGTTATCGTTTATTATTTATTCATCTTGTTGTCCCTTGATATCTTTAATCTTTTTATTGTAGAATTATATTCTTTTTATTCGTTCATTCGATATCAATTGGTACGATGGCGCGCGGGAAATGGCGGTCGTCTCGGAAACCTCGAGATCCTTCTCACAGCAGCGGCCTCGTGTCTTCCAGTCTGAGCGCGCCTGGTCGATCTTGCCCTCGCTCGAGAGTTCAGTTCGATTCAGCTCGGCCAACTGCCTCGAACGCTATTCCACTGCGATCAGCGGTATAAGGCGGACGCTTCGAACACGTAACACCGTCATCACAGTACCAGCCTTCTTCGAAGACTCGCAGCGTCACGCAACCAAAGACGCCGGGACCCTTTCTGCCTCGAACGTATGGCGTATCATAAACGAACCTACGCCGGCCGGCTGGTCCTCAATCCCTCTCAGTCGGTAACGGCGCGTCCGCCGACCTTGGCACGTCGCATAAACGCCGTGGGCACGAATCGCTGCGACACTCGATGCGCTGGGTAGGATCGACGGGCTGAGACTGGATTTTCATCATCAGCATCCGTCAACGGTCATCGTACCCGTTATGATCGTTATCGTCATCGTCATCGTTATCGTTATCGTTATCGCCATCGTACCCATCATCGTCATCTTCACCGTCATTTTAATAAGTTTCTAATATTTAATTTTGGCGCGGTAACGGCCGACGCGAATGACGGAGAGGAGGGCTGAACGGCTCGGACAGAGATCTCGAGTCAACCGTTTCGCTCGCGGGAAGGGACTTGACCACGTAAAGCCGACCGAGACGGTCGACGAGTAGAAGTAATTGTTGGGGACAATTAAGTCGGCCTGTGGAGTGTGGCCGCCCCCGGCGTAAAGGAAAATTCTGCCGTTAACTTAAAGATAATCTTTCCGTCATTCGCGTGTGCGTTGCTTCGGATCGCGGTGCAGGGAGGAACGTGGCAGGTCCCTCGCGTGTTTTATGTTGTTGGATGTGTTTGTTAGCCCGTTGGAAAAGTGTGAGAGTGAGAGAGAGAGAGAGAGAGAGAGAGAGAGAGAGAGAGAGAGAGAGAGATAGGCCGACCGGCGGCTTTATATAATTTTTGTATCGAGTCATCCGCCGAGAAACAACTCGGAGTGAATAAAGTGAAACTCTCTCTCCAGAGGTGTCTGCAAGTGTTTATTTTTTTGTTGTTGCATAAGTGTTTAGCCCCTGACCCCGCCACTCTACCTTAGAAAAGGCTGTGCCGGTCGGGCAAATCGGTCGTCTCGACTTACCGCTCGGCGAGCCGCTAACGCGGCTGGCGCCCGGGGAAAAATCGCCGGGCGGAGGCGCGACGCCCTTTATGACGCGAAGGGTGGAATTTGAATTTTCCGTCACAAATTTGGCGCCCAATGTGGGGCTGGGGGAGATTACGATATCTCCGGCGCCTTAATTTTATCATTGGATTATGTAATATGAGCGAAAAAAATACGAAAAACAAGAATAACTTTTTTCGTTTTGAGCCTTAGTTTCGGAGTTACAGCGCTTTGAAGAGTAAAACATTTATTTCCCCGATTTTTCGATGTGAATCGAATTTCCGCGTGCTTTGCATTGCTTCATCGTACTTCGTCGGTGATTTATGTAAATTGGCTGCAGATTATTAGCGTTATCCAGAATACACCACGTGGAGGTTATCAAACAAACTCAAACAAACGGTGCCGAAGGTGCTTCAGACCCACCCAACGATTCCGCCCACACATCGAAGGTGCTTCAGACCCACCCAACGATTCCGCCCACACATCGAAGGTGCTTCAGACCCAGCCAACGATTCCGCCCACACATCGAAGGTGCTCCAGACCCACCCAACGATTCCGCCCACACATCGAAGGTGCTTCAGACCCAGCCAACGATTCCGCCCATACATTGAAGGTGCTCCAGACCCACCCAACGATTCCGCCCACACATCGAAGGTGCTTCAGACCCAGCCAACGATTCCGCCCACACATCGAAGGTGCTCCAGACCCACCCAACGATTCCGCCCACACATCGAAGGTGCTTCAGACCCAGCCAACAATTCCGCCCACACATCGAAGGTGCTCCAGATCCACCCAACGATTCCGCCCACACATCGAAGGTGCTTCAGACCCACCCAACGATTCCGCCCACACATCGAAGGTGCTTCAGACCCACCCAACGATTCCGCCCACACATCGAAGGTGCTCCAGACCCACCCAACGATTCCGCCCACACATCGAAGGTGCTTCAGACCCAGCCAACAATTCCGCCCACACATCGAAGGTGCTCCAGATCCACCCAACGATTCCGCCCACACATCGAAGGTGCTTCAGACCCACCCAACGATTCCGCCCACACATCGAAGGTGCTTCAGACCCACCCAACGATTCCGCCCACACATCGAAGGTGCTCCAGACCCACCCAACAATTCCGCCCACACATCGAAGGTGCTTCAGACCCACCCAACGATTCCGCACACACATCGATATTCTTTATTCGGGTTGACTCTTTATCTATATATATTATAGAGAGGGGATTGTATCTGTATCTACTAAACGAAGCCAAAATCGCGATTTTTTTATTCTTCAAAAAGTGCTTATTTTGGCCTAAATATTGATTATCCATGGTTAAATCAAGGCGCCGGAGATATCGTAATCGTGCCTGGGGCTGGGCAAACATTTTAAATAAGATTCGTCAAATAAAAATAAATAAATAAAAATTATATATTTAATATCTCTCTTCTCTCGACGGGCCTGTGTGTGTGTTTTTTTGTGTTGGTGATCGACATGTCCTATCGTATTTTTGGTGTCGGGAAAAACTTATTTATTACATGCAAAGATTGGTGTGAGAAAATTAATTTCGATTTAATAGTCGCAGGTTTGATCGACGAGCCGTTCGACACCGAGCGCGCGTCCTTTTTTTCCCTGCCCTTGGTCAACCACGTAGAGTTCGCCGCTATTGTTGCTCGGCGAGGTATTGTTCGAACTCCGAATTGATCACGGCCTTGGTCGCGATTTGGAAGGCTATTAAATTAGCACGGAGGAAATTCCCAGAATAATATTTCGGAAAATTTTATTCGAGCCTCGCCGAGGACGCGCTTCGATAGTACCCGACTTTACCGACGGCGCCGGGCGTGAGTTAAGAATTTTGCAATTGATTATTCGCGCCAACCGTTTATTGGTTATTTAATTATTCTATTTTTAATTTGTTTATTATTTATTTCGTCGAAAATTCCTTTTGTCTGTTTTAATTTAATTGTTTGACGATTGGATGATTTTACAAATTGACTCCGTCTATTTATTTTACGTTATTTTATTTATTCATCACGGCTGTTAACAATTCACCGACTCCATTCATTTTTTTAAATCATTTAAAAAAATTTTTTTTTTAATATTCCGTCATTTTATCTATCTGACGATTTGTCCAGTACGCACTGACGGTTCATTTTCATAGTTTATCTATTTTATTTATTATACAATTTTATTTTGTTGTTGCGGTTTATTCATTTTATTTCTTGACTACCGATTTTAGCGATTAACTCAGTTTATTAATTTTACCCATTTTATCATTTGAGAACTTTTATGAATTGACTTCAGTACTTTATGCAATTTATTTATTACTCACTGACTGCTCTTATTGGGTGATTAGTTTAGTTATTTAGTTTTACTTATATTTATTTTGTGTTTGCCGTTTAATATCGTTTTTTTTATTGGTCATAGATAGTGACTGATCATATTAATTTCATTCTGTTCTGTCGACATTTTATTCATAGACCCGATTTATTTGTTTTATTTATTAGACCTATCATCTTTTTTTTTGTTACTCATTTATTTTTTTGTTTTATTTGGGACTATCTACTTTCCTACATTTTTTTTAATTATTAATTTTAATTAATTTTTTTTCCCTTTCTTTCTCAATTTTGTTTTTTCGCTGTTTATTTATTTATTTATGCATTCTTATTACCGACTATTCGTTATTATCATCTGGTTATTTTTCGAGATAATATTCGACTCGTTTCGCGTTTTGTTCCTTGTCTCCCCTCGATACTCGTGACCCAACATAATTGATTCGGACTGTATTTGGCGCCGGGGTATTATTTGCCCCTTTCCCGCTCAATAGGACCCTCCAACTGTCAGAAGGCTTGGCTCGGGTCAGTTGGTAATAGGCATAGGTGGGGATCCACTGGGGCACTCATCTGCCCCAGTGGAACCTCGCGTGACCACGCTCGGGCTTAATCTCCGCCACGTACCTTCAGTCGACATTATAAATTGTTAATTTTAAAGCTAGTTTAAGAATATTGTGTCGCATCCGCGACAATCCTTCCCCTTCCTCCCCTTGCCCCTCGGGCAAGGACCACGCAGACTGGCGTGTAAGGCCACGTCGGCTTGGTGTCGACGAAGGTCTACCACCAGCGCCATTACTCGGCCCCGCGGAACATCGGGCTCGCCTGTCAGAGGCCTCCTCCCGCCATCTCTCGAGTCGTCGGGGTACGGAGCGTCACCCGAAAGCACGAGTCTCGCGCCCGGCAGGGCTGGCCGAGCAAAACTTATCGATCGGGGAGTTCCACGACTCGGGCCTCGATCATCGGCGGCGGCCGGAAGGGCGAGCGGCGGCGATCGAGCGAGGATCGATGGGAGATTCGCTTATCTACCGAAAATTCAGGCGAGACGAAGGAGCCGGCCGGCGTGGCCAGCCATTGAGTCTCCGAGCGTGGTCAGCGAAGGACGAGGATTTCCGGGCGAAAACGCGAGACGGATCGCAAGCCCCGGCGCAAGAAAAAGAGCGAGTAATCGGGAAACGAGAGAAAGGATCTCTATCGAGTCGATCGAAGGATCCTCTCCAAGCTGTAAGTCTCTTCACTTTTCTTCTTATTTTGCGAGAGCGGCAAAAGGCCAAGTAAAATTTGTACGGAAAAATGTGTCGCACGGGCGACGTTAGAATCATTCCCTTTCACCCCTCCCCGTGTGAATCCGCAAATCGACGTCCCTCTTCCGTGCGCGTCGCCGCGAAAAGATATTGTAAATTAGTAAAACATTTCGAAGGCAATCGTGCGAGTCATTTAGAATACTTTGTCCAAGTCGTGTAATAATGAGGATCGGTATAAATTGTGAAAAGGTGTCGTGGCGGATCCCCGTTGTCCCTCGAAATATTTTCCCTCGTGTGCGCGTAGCCGCGGCCAGGCTTGACGTGGCTACGGCCGTCGGCCGAATCGAATGACACTTTTCGCGAGAAGACATCGCGAAGGGTTAACTAGAGTCTTTGGTATTTTTCCTTTACTTCCGTTGTTCATAATTAATTTGTGTTTTCTAGAATAAAATAAAAATAGTCATGGTCCAGTTATTAAGAGGCCATTGCGTTCGTAGAACCCCGTCTGTCCCCGATACCCCGAGATGTCCCGTAACGTTTAGATCGAGCCTCATGCGAGCTAGCGTTTGTTTTCATTTTTTTTTTGGTTATTGATACCTTGCGTACGCGGTTGGCCGCGTTACCCGAGAACGGCTGGCGCCCAATATTACTGTGAATTTATAAAATGTAAAATATTCGAACGGGTCGAGAAACCGAGTAGGGACTTCGCGTGTCCAGTAACCCGTTCACTTAGAGTCAAAAACACATTGTCTATAATTAATCAATTAACTTCTTTTTTTCTTGTATCGAGCCTATTTCTTTTCTTGTGTGTGAATTAAATCGTATTTAAATTATATGTCAGGATTTAAGAATTTATTAGGCCCCCCCCCCCCCACCCCCTCCGCCAACGTGAACACGCGATACCCGTGACAATATATATACAGGATGATCCAGAATTGGTGTATCAGCGGGAAATCCCGGGTTCAGCAGGTTGCTCCGAACATTTCTACTGAGCCTTTTTTTTCGACCGCGTCATCAAATGGGAAGCATTAGAAAAAAGGCGTTCGATCTTTGAAAGGAACGCTCGAATCCGCCATGATGGACGATCGAAAAGGGCCGAAGAGTAGAGGAAGGGCGACGTAGCCGTGGCTGACGTCAGGAGGGTTCTGCGAAAATGCAACGTTTGGCAGATGCCAGTGCGCGTGATCTGACGTTTCGCGAATCATTCGCTACGTTACCTGTCAACCTATCCGGTTCGAGACTCGTGGCAAGCCGCACGATTTGACGTTTCGCCTGTCGTCTGCTATCGGTCGGCGTACCAAAGAGTGAAGCACGCTGCAATTCATGGGATTTACGATTTTTATCGTGCTTAAACATTGAGGGGGCCTGTAGTTTTCGTTTTCTTCAGAAATAAAAATTAACAAATCCAGAAAATTGTCAATGATCATCAAATTTCGATATACCGAGCGATTTTTTGCGTTGAATAATCAATAATTTGACGCTTAGTTTTCGGCGTTTGGGTGTTATTCGGATTCCATTTCTCATTCGACCACTCCGCCTTGTATGATAGTCCGATTTATCTCCTAAAATATTTTTTTCTGCACCAATATCAATGCAAAGTGTGTTCGAGCTGGGTTAGGGAAGATGAGGAGAAGCTTTGCATTCTCTCATTAGGGGAGACGAAATCAGTCGGTTCCGGCAAAAGAAAATTGATACGACGTTTTTTTGAGGATTGAAACAAGATGAACAGATCTTCTGTACCGCCTGAGATGCAATTTTTCGTGTGCCGATATGGATTGATTCCGAAAATCCCAAAGCGTTGCGAGTCCGTTTGCGATTTCTTTTAAGAATATTAGGATGCCAACGTAGTCTGAAATGTCGAAATTTGCGCACTTTTATAAATGAATGTCATTTAGTAGCAATCGTCCGAGTTCAGTTACAGCGATAGACCATCCACATCTCCCGCTTCTTTTACTGAACCAGAGATGAAATCGATGCAGTTTATGACGAGTATGACGGGGTCGTGGTAAGAACTATACGAATGTATCACTCGAGCCGTTGATGTCATCTTTTGCACGTACGCAAAGGAGCTTCTACCTCTGATTACATGATCCACTCCCCCCGATCGGGAACGAGATGAAATCAACGATAAACTCGACGGGATGGTTTCGAGAATGTGTTATGGATGCTAGAAATATGATTGAAAGAATCGATTTCACCTCTGTTCGCTAGGAACTGAGTGGCAATCGTCCGAGCTCCGTTTCGGCGCTAGACCATCCACGTCTTGAGCATCCGTTACTAAAGCAGAGATGACATCGATGCGGTTTATGACGAATAGGACGGGGTTATGGTGAAAACAACCCGAATGTACCAATCGAGCCGTTGATTTCATCTTTTGCACGTACGCAAAGGAGCTATCGTATTCGCAGCTTATGCCTCTGCTCACATGATCCACTCTCCCCGATCAGGAACGAGATGAAATCGATTCTCTCAATCATTTTTCTAGCATCCATGACTGTTTGAGAAGGACCCGGAAGATCTGGTGTAGGTGGAAAAAGAAAAGGCGCCAAGTTCTTGATGTACGGAAAAATAATATAAAAGTATATTAACAAGATATAATACAAAGTCACAATACACGTGTGGAAAATTAGCCCGATAAATGTGAGGAAAGCCCGGTTTTAAGGCGTTGATGAGAACTTTCCCGAACGAGGGCGGACAATGGCCGCCGCCGAGAGACGCGTCCCGACTCGCGGGAGAAGGATCGGATCGACCGAGATCTCGACGATCCGCCCGTAACGCCGTAATATCGCCCGAATTACGCGTTTTTAAATGAGTCCCGAATACTGTCGTTCAGAGGAACTGTGGTCCCGAAATATATGGTGAAATATATGGTCGTCGTCGTCGTCGTCGTCGTCGTCGTCGTCGTTTATGACAAGTGTGACGGGGTTATGGTGAAAATTGTCCGAATGTACCAATCGAGCCGTTGATTTCATGTTTTACACGTACACAAAGGAGCTATCGTAATCGCAGCTTATACCTCTGCTTACATGATCCACTCTCCTTGATCGGGAACGAGATGAAATCAACGACAAACTCGACGGGACGGTTTCGAGAATGTCTCGTGAAAAATTTGCCGGCGCTTAAGATGCGGCCGACGCTTGGTACGATATTCAGCACCAACCACTAATACCCAGTGTTGGTCCTTTATACGGGCCAATGATTTGGCCATGATTCTGCCAGTGCTCATTTGAAGCATGGCAAACCAACGAACACCCAACCTTGGGCCGAATATCGATTACCTACTGTCAGCCAACTATCGGGTCCTAGTGTTGGCCCCGAACATGGGCCACTCGGTTGATCATGGGTTTGCCAGTCTCGAATTGAAGCTCGGCACACCATCGAAGAGCCAACGCTGGGCCAGTACTAATTAATGACCGTCGGCCAATTATCGGGGCGAGCGCAGGCCCTGAGTCTGAGCCAATCGTTTGACCGTGGTTTCGCCAATGCTTATTTTTAGCATGGCAAACTGACGAATGGCCAATCCTGGCCCAACACTGGCTTTGAACGGTATAGTCCATACATATATACGAGAATGCTTTTTTACGTATATTATTATTATATATTTTTTATTATCGCTGCATGCAATTTTCTACGTCCTGTGATAATAAAAACTCATAATTACAGTTATCTGAAATTTACTTTATTAAAAATAAAATTGATTTATACTAAAGTTTTGTGGTGTATTAAAAAAATGCCGAGTTATTATGATAGTATTACGAAACGTCGAGTGTTAAAACGACGACAAAAATTAAAAGACTCTTTACAGCAGATTAGGTTCAAGGGCAACGAAACAAAAAGACAAGTAGATAGTGAAACAAATTTGGAAACATTCCACGAACAAGTGATTGTGCATAACAATGTTAGTGAATCTAATAATTCTTTCGATGAGCAATCATCGAACACAGAAACTTGTGAATCTGAACGATTGTTGGCTATGCATTGGGTTGTACACTACGCCGGTAGTGCTGCCGTCCATCGGCCAATGGTAGAATGTGATTGGCGTAACGCTGGCTCGAGGTTGGGTAGGTTGCCAAGTTTTCACGGGGTGTTATGGATGCTAGAAAAATGATTGAGAGAATCGATTTCACCTCGGTTCGCGAGGGACTGAGTGGCAATCGTCCGAGCTCCGTTTCGGCAATAGACCATCCACGTCGTCAGCATCGTTTACTGAACTAGAGATGAAATCAGTGTAGTTTATGATAAGTATGACGGGGTTATGGTGAAAACCACCCGAATGTACCAATCGAGCCGTTGATTTCATATTTTACACGTACGCAAGAGAGCTATCGTATTCGCAGCCTATACCTCTGCTTACATGATCCAATATACCCGATCGGGAACGAGATGAAATCAACGACAAACTCGACGGGACGGTTTCGAGAATATGTCGTTGTTCAGGAATTATGATCCGCTCGTAATTCCCGAATTGTTCATAATTTTCCACAGGAATTAGACGAGCGAGTCACGCCGGGATCCTCTCGTGGCTATCGTCGATGGCGCCACTTTTCGGGGCATTTCCTCTCATCGATCGCGTGATCGCGCGGCTTTTCCCTCACTCACCCTCATTCTTTCCTCATCGATTACACAGACCACACGAGTCGTCTCACGGGTTAATTGGTATACGGGAAATTCCTCACCATATATTTCGGGACCACAGTTCCTCTGAACGACAGTATTCGGGACTCATTTAAAAACGCGTAATTCGGGCGATATTACGGCGTTACGGGCGGATCGTCGAGATCTCGGTCGATCCGATCCTTCTCCCGCGAGTCGGGACGCGTCTCTCGGCGGCGGCCATTGTCCGCCCTCGTTCGGGAAAGTTCTCATCAACGCCTTAAAACCGGGCTTTCCTCACATTTATCGGGCTAATTTTCCACACGTGTATTGTGACTTTGTATTATATCTTGTTAATATACTTTTATATTATTTTTCCGTACATCAAGAACTTGGCGCCTTTTCTTTTTCCACCTACACCAGATCTTCCGGGTCCTTCTCAAACAGTCATGGATGCTAGAAAAATGATTGAGAGAATCGATTTCATCTCGTTCCTGATCGGGGAGAGTGGATCATGTGAGCAGAGGCATAAGCTGCGAATACGATAGCTCCTTTGCGTACGTGCAAAAGATGAAATCAACGGCTCGATTGGTACATTCGGACAATTTTCACCATAACCCCGTCGACGACCACCAACCGTAACTGTCAGCATTCCCCGGTTATCTTCCGTAGTCTTTATCATTTCTTGGTCACCTCTGGCCTCTGGTCATAGCTGATGATACTTCCCGTTATCGCCATCGTTCGAAGACTGTACCTACGAAAGTCCCGATTCGTATCGATTATCGGGCGCACCAGATCTTCGTCGGAGAGACCTATCTTTTTCGGGGTCATCCTAAGACCACGCGTTTGCGAAGGCTATTGGCCATTTCGAGGGTTGTCCCCGTCTAACGGACCCCACGAATTATTTTGGTTAATTTGGGCGATGTCGCGCCCTACGAGCTGTCGCGTGTTTTCTGGCGTTTCGTCTCAACTATTTTAGTGGCCCCGCGTCGCTTTTGCGTTTTGCGTTTACGATTGTCTTGCGCGAGCATGTAATGCCATGTAAATTCTGGGCTACTTAAATAAAAGCCTGTCATTATTTATGTTCCGAAATTTTCTTTATTTCACACGTCTGCGTCCCTCTACCATATTCTCTCACTCAGGTGAGCTGAGCTAGCCGTTTCTCCCTGAGTCCTCACCGCCCTTTTTACTGCGTTTGCATGGCCCTTGTACTCGCCGCGTCGCGAATAATCAAGTCGGTCGTAGACCGGCGGTATTCCATACCTGGCACCCAACACGATGTCGTGAGACCCGTTTCCGGGATCGGGCATTCGCCCATTACCTCCTTTTGGCCGACGCCGTAGGTAAGGGGCGGAATTGACATCGATTAAGAAGTGTAGTCAAAAGTTCGTCACAAGACACACCGATACTCATGACCGCTCATGGGAATTCTACGAATACCCAATGCTCCCCGCAACCTCAACACACATGTGGGCTGTGAATACATCTACGCAACTTGAGAAGCCGCGACATGTCATTCTAGCCTTCCAGACCGATCGTAAAAATGAGAAAAGCGCAAATGCGTGTAATTTCGATCATTGTGACATCACAGATGTCAAACTCTACCTGAATTCGCAAAGTATCCCTATGGGAATTTGAATCTGGACATTGCTAAGAACCAATATGCGCTTCTCTATCAAATGTATGCAAACTTTCAACATTCATACTACAATAGAAAGCCCGAACCATGCTTGAAAAAATTGGATTACATAAAGTATGCTCCGCTCATTGTCATTGATTGCTCGAAGCAGAACGATTCTCTCAAGTCCGGTCCCGTTGACGAACGCATCGAATTCGAATCAAAGACCAATATTCTCGCCAATACTTCCGCATACTGTCTCATTCTCCATGATCGTATTGTCGAGTGCAATCCGATAGGTGGCGGGGTAATAAAGTTGATATCAAGTTGAGATCACGCGCCCCTCTTCAATCATCATGGAGTTCATTGTTGATGTGCAAGGCTTCAAGCCACCGATCAACAAATTCATCCGGAAGGAAATATCAATTGTCGACGTGGTGAGCGTTGACTGCAAGCCCTTGCAGAGTTTGCGATGGGACGATGGCGACTTTCCACACGACACGATCCCCATGTTCATTCAATCTTACAACACCCCCAAATCGTCTACCTCAAGGGATTGGAAAAATCGCTGTGGTTGAAGAAATCCACCGACCTAGCAACGGAGATCATCGAACTGGAGACTCTGGATTGCCCATCGTAGGAGAAGCTTGCGACAAAAGAGCTGAGAAACAACGGATGTCCCTACCATGCGACTCTCGACCCAAAATTCGAATGTGCCTATGAAAATGTGATATGTCTGGAAAGATGGCTGAAAGAGGATGAAAGGAAACACATTTTTTTATTACAAAATTTTTTCTTTTTATTGAAAAAAATATATTTTTTACAAAATGTTCCCCCACTCACACACACACTCACACACACACACACACACACACACACACACACACACACACACACACACACGCACGCACGCACGCACGCACGCACGCACGCACGCACGCACGCACGCACGCACGCACGCACGCACGCTCGCACGCACGCACGCACGCACGCACGCACGCACGCACGCACGCACGCACGCTCGCACGCACGCACGCACGCACGCACACACACACACACACACACACACACACACACACACAAAATGTTCTTCAAAACTGTCATGGCGAGGTTTGTGGATTCTTTCAGAATCAGATCTTCTCTAAGCGCTGATGTCAACCTGGAGCGCCTCGGTGAAACACGATCTTATGCCATGAATTGTAGAATCTTTTGCTATGATTCGTAGAATTCCAGGCTGGAGTACCTCTGCCAACATCGAGCCTTTGTGATGTGTTTTTTGCCTGGACCCCATAGCGACTCGGGGTTCTTCACCTGGAGAAAAAAACAGCATTTTTTCACTCGCAATTCACTTAAGAAGTCAATCGACATTGGTGGCCTTCCTCCTCACTGGTCACTGCATTCGCGAGGTTCGTTTGCCACGTTTTTGAATTCCATACTTTGGAACTTTCCACTGATGTAGAGCATGCATAGATCTCCGTTGTACGCTGATGCCAACATCGTCTGGAATGTCGCTGGATTGGTTTCAAGTACTTTGCTGAACCTCCCCGGTAGAAACGCGGTAAACTCATTGCGAATGTCAATCACGAACTTTTTGCCGTAACTCGCGTTCACTTGTATGTTGCCGTATGTTGATGATGGGATACTCCGACTCGGGGGTCAAATCGTTCAATTCCTTCGCCGGGAGAAAATCGGCGTATTTACCAGTCTTGTTGATCGCGTCCATTTTCACTTACTGTCTGATCGTTCGGAGCCGTCTCCACAAGATTATATACTTGCCCCCTCCACTCTGAATCCTCAACGAATGACGTTTGTCGGTGAGGAGGGAAGATTTTTAGCGCCGTGGCTCCAAATTTATTTTTTCAAATATCATCCTCAGTGAATGAATCTGCGCCCACGAGTCTATTTCTCCTTTCAATTTTTGAATGTCTGGCAACAATCGTTCGATGCGCACTTTTACTTCACGTCTCTTGCACGATTTTTTTTTTCGTTGCGCCGCATGATACCGCAGCCTTCCGCGGCAACTTCTCAACAAGAGCCGATTTTTTCCGTGAATCACTTACAGCTCCGTATCGCCTGGGATGAACATTATCATTGTATGCTTCACTGCCTTTGAACTTTTGAACTCTTGAATCGGAGGGGGGAGGGCCTTTTCGAAATTGATCTTTAGCAAACTTCTTCAAGTTTTAAGAAACAGGTTTTTTAAATTTCTAAAATGACTCGTGTTGACGGGGGAACGCTATACTGACAAATATTTTTCTAGATATTCCCACTTATAGTCCCCTTCATCATGGCGGCCGAGTTTCGACGCGTTTATCGATATCGCATTTGATGGGGGGGGGGCTTTGTCAAGCCACGGCAAGCGCCTGATGAGTCAGCACCCACAAATGTTTCAAAAACAATTTCTGAGAAATCAGCCCCCCCCCCCCCCCTCTTCCTCGCACTGACCCGTCCTTCCAGCGGGAGGGGAGGGGGGGCTGATTTCTCAGAAATTGTTTTTGAAACATTTGTGGGTGCACTTCGACTCTTTATCAGTCGTTGCGCGGCCGTGCTAGGAATCGGACGTATGTCCCTGCGTTTAACCCCGCCCCATTCCGCCGAATTCCACTCGGGGAGAAGGGGGACTTACCATCATCGGTTGGTAAGCAGGTAAGCCTTACCATCGGTCGGCAAGCAGTGCAGCCATGGGTTGGTAAGTACAGACATCAACAGTCGATCATGCGACCGATTCTAACCAAAACCCTACCCGACCATCCGATGATAACTCGGGGATCAACCTTTTTTGGTTCCTTTCTCAACTAAGTCGGTAAATGTCGGTAGTAAGAATCTTGGGTTAGAATCGGCCCCATTACACTACCTACAGAATATCAATTTGCAACTTAGTTCATTTATTTGCCATATGGCCTGTTGCAGGTTGGACATTAAATATCGCGGTCAATTTGGAAACTTTGTAGCCGCCGCTTTTGGATTCTCAGTACGTAACAATAAAAAGCCGCGGATTCTCCGCATAGTACATGCAATTTTACGAAGTCTTCTTACAATGAAATTTCTGGGAAAGCGTAATTAATGTTTAATGAAACATTTCCAAGAAGATAAATTTGCGACGGCTCTGTCCTTGTCTTTGGATTATTTATTGTGCTACCACCGATGGAAGTAGTGGTAACAGGCCTGTTCTAACCCTGGGATCTCAGGGGGGAGTGGAGAGGGGGTCCAGTGCGGGGAAGCCTAGTATGCATGATGCAGAGATGGGCAATAATGTAATTGAATAAAATTCAATTATAGATTATCCCAGTAATGTGTAATTGAACCTCACATTAATTACTCATTGAATGGGTAATGGATAATTGAAACACGATTTAATTACACACTAAGCTGGTAATGGATAATTGGACTCTGTTAAATTAAGAATTACATTGAGCATTAAATACCAATTGTAATTCAATTACATTTGTAATTCAATTACAATTGTAATTTAATTACATTTGTAATTTAATTACAATTGTACTTTAATTACATTTGTACTTTAATTACATTTGTACTTTAATTACAATTGTAATTCAATTAAATTTGTAATTTAATTACGATTGTAATTCAATCACATTTGTAATTTAATTCCAGTTTCTATTTAATTATATTTGCAATTTAGATACATTCATATGATTCGGATGGGAGCAAATGTTAAAGAGACTATGCGAGGGTGCGGACCACCCTATCTGTACCCAAGTGCGTGTCTTTAATTGAAGATATGTGACTTTGTGCTTACCTGGGTGAGTGGATGCCTAACATTACGAGTGCGTGTATGTGTGTTCGCAAGCATGTGTGCATGTGTGTGTATGCGTACGTGCGCGTGTATGTCGAAATTCAAAATGGCGGATCAAAAAAAAACAATATTTTATTTTTTTGAAATGAAAGCTGATACTCGGGGGTTTTCAGGGTCTCTGAATCCGAACCTGAACTCAGATTTTCAAAATTTAACATGGTGGATAAAAAAATCACAATTTTTTTTAACAAAAGCTAACCCTCAGGGGGTTTTCGGTGTTGTTGAATCTAAATCTGTAATCAGATTTTGAAAATTTTAAATGGCGGATATAATTAACGGATCGGAAGAAAGAACATTTCAATTTTTGGCGGATATAGTGGAATATAGCGGATGCAAAATTCGAAAAATCGTTTGATTCCGATAAAAGTATCTTTTGTTTTCAAGGTCGTTAAATTCAAACCTAATATAAGTTTTTTAAATATTTTCAACGGTAGATACAATATCATGAATGCAAATTAAAAATATAGTTGCATTTCGACAAGAGTGAGTATACTTCGGTTTTTGAGACCAATGAATCACATCTGGAGTTAAATTTTCAAAATTCAAAATGGCGGATAAAAAACGAAATTTCATTTCTTTGAAATAAAAGCTGTTGCGCGGGGGTTTTGGGGTTGCTGAATTCAAACTTCGTATTCAAATAATGAATTTGAACCTAACGACTTCAAAATGGTTTCTATAAAACTCAAAACTTGTTGGATTAGGATGAAACTTGTGCTTCCCATCTTTTCCACTCAGCCAAACTATATTTATGTTTAGGAAAGTTGGCGTGATCGTTAGATTTTTTTCTTTAATGTCTCATTTGTTCAATTTTTTTCAATTCTTCGCAGACGTTTTAAAGCTCTTTTTATTTTCGAATATTTACATTAACTTGGGATCGTGTGACGTCAACAACTTCCAAGTGACAGTTTTTGTTTTAATGAAAAAACATTTAGCTTTTTTGATCCACCATATTGGCTCCGTCATTTAGAATTTATAAAATTTGATATGGGATTTGAATTCAGTGACCCCAAAATCCCCGAGTGTTAGATTACATTTCAATATAGTATTCGATATAGCATTCAATCATTTTTGTCGAAATTTTTAAAACAATCAAAATATTGATTTTTGAATTATATTCATTCTTGAATTCAGTACATTGTACGATTCAATTATTTTTAAATTTTATTAATCTTTTTGCATTCTTGTGTTATCGTCGATACAGCATACGTTGGAATATGATAACAAAATCAATTTAGGGGTTACGTGAGTTTCGAAGTAAAAAAAAAATATTTTCTCCATTTAAAAAAATATAATATATGAATTTTTTAATCAAAATGCTAAGCACATAGAAGAGCAATATTCCAACAATATTTTTTAAAAAATTCATCCAAAAATTTAGAAAATTCAGCCGGTGGGACCTGGTTTCCGGAGACCCGTCAAAAACGGTGGACACAATTTCTCAAAGACTAATGCATCTCTCATATTGAAATTTTGCACACTTCTTCAAAATAGCATTGACTAGTGATTGAATGAAGGTTTTTTTTATTTATATTGCTACTAATTCTACAAGGCTATACGTAGTGTAAATTGTACCAAAAATTGAACTATTTTGCATACAACTCTGCCAAAAATTCAAATATCAATTTTTTAAAAAATCCTTCGTCCAATCACTAGTCAATGCTATTTGAAGAAGAGTGAAAAAATTCAATAAGATCGGTGCATTATTTGTTGAGAAATCGTGTCCACCGGTTTTTTAGGGGTTTCCGAAAAACAGGTCCCATCGGCTGAATTTCCCAAATTTTTAAATGAAATTTAGCTAAGTATTGTCAAAATGTTACTCTTTTATATGCTTAACATTTTAAATAAAATAATTTATATGTTATATTTTTTTAATAGAGAAAATATGCTTGTATTGGTGTGTAACCCCTTAAAACAAAATTATTATGTTTAGGCTTGATGCCCGTTTCTCCCACAATTCCGGTATTCAGCCGAGGTGCCCGTTTTGCTCTACTGTCCATTTTGTTACAAAAGTAATTAAATTACAAAAGTAATGTAATTACAAATGTAATTAAATTACAAAAGTAATTTAATTACAAATGAAATTAAATTACAAAAGTATTTTTTCTCCTTAGGTACATGGTTATCGTATTTGTTACCTATTCTTTCCCTCATTGTGCCCGTTTCTTTCCTCTACTGTGTACTCCTTTTTTCTCCATCTTTCTCACTGCCCCCCCCCCCCTCTTGCGGCCGCAGCGGACTTCCATCTCTGTATTATATTCATCATGACATTTCTGTCATGGGTGTAGGGAAACTGCGAAAAACCTACACCAATACAGCCGGTCATCGAGTTCGCCCCCCAGTCGTGGAACTAGTCTTATTTCGCCACGAAATGCCGAAGAAAAACATTTCACGACGAAATGTACGCGACTGGGATTCGAACCTGGGACCTCCCGGTCCGCTGGTTTAGTGGCGAGCACGCTTACCACTAGACCATCGCACCGGTGTCTAAATTACAAAAGTAATTCAATTACAAAAGTAATTCAATTACAAATGCTGGAAGTAATTTGTAATTAAATGCATTCTGATTGCAAATGCGCGAAGTAATTTGTAATTAAATAATTTCTAATTATAAACGCTTGAAGTAATTTGTAATTAAATAAATTCGCATTCGGCATGATGGAGGGGGGGTCCAACGCGTGACGTTATAAGGGGGGATGTCAGGGGTATCTATGGAGGGGGTAGCCATGTGGTTCGAAGAGCGGGTGGCGGGAAGCCGCTGTCGCCCAGTGTTTTGTGGGGGCGGAGATCATGGTGAGTGACCGTTGAAAACCCATAAATCTTCTAATTTATTATAGACCAGGGTTGCAAATAATGCATTACTTTTTGTAATGCATTACCGTTTTCATTACCCCTTACTTTACATTTTGTAATGTAAAAAATTTCCATTACTCATTACATTGCATTTTGTAATGTAAAAAATTTGCATTACTCATTCCATTGGATTTTGTAATGTAAAAATTTTCCATTACCCATTACATTGGATTTTGTAATGGAAAAATTTCCATTACCCATTACTTTACATATTGCAATGTAAACAATTTCCATTACTCATTACATTGAATTTTGTAATGTAAAAAAATCCATTCCTCATTACATTATATTTTGTAATGTGAAACATTTTCATTGCCCATTACAATGTAGTGGATAATGGAATTTTTTTACATTACAAAATAAAAAGTAATGAGTAATGGAATTTTTACATTACTTTTTTGCGTTGAGAGGGAGAGGGAGAGGGAGAGGGAGGGAGAGAGAGAGAGAGAGAGAGAGAGAGAGAGAGAGAGAGAGAGAGAGAGAGAGAGAGAGAGAGAGAGAATTTATTATGCCCTAGCGGACTTTGGGGCAAATAATGAAAGCTTTGAGAAAGTACAAAAATACAAAAATACAAAATAACTTACATAGAATAAAAGAATGTTTCAAGAAGCAAGCACACCAGAAGAAAAAGTATATATATATAAATATAAATGCGTGAATAACGATGAAAAGAATTTATACAAAATTAAAGAAATATAAAGAAATATCGAAATAAAGAACGAAGAAGCCGAGAAATGGAGAGAAAAGAAGTAGCAAAGAAAAATAGCAGGATTATAACGAAAACTAAAAACTAAAAATGCCCTGCGCATGACGCAGCATGCAGTAGCCGAAAAGAAAAAAAGTATACAAAAATATACAAACACTATCAGTGTGAACATGCGCTTTGTCGATCACTGGTCGCCTTCAGAATATGATCAATTTACGATGATAGACGTAGTAACTCGAAGTGAGTACGTGCGGTTTATATAATGAAGTAACAAAATCGAATAATTCGGAAAGTAACAATGAAAAATGTGTGAATAACGGTGGAATAACGAAATTATACAATATAATAAAATAAATCAAATGAAATAAAATGAAGAAAATGAAGAAATGAAGAGAATGAAGAAAAGCCATGCGCATGACGCAGCATGCAATAGCCGAAAGCTCTGCAACCACGTCGGTGTGGACATGCAGTTAATCGAACGATGGTTTGTCGCCGTCGGATCATGATCAAATCATAATCATAATCAATCCACAATGAAATAAATTTTAATGGTGTAGTGGTGTAGCGATGAAATCCCATATTGGTGGCAAAGAAAATGAAATCAGACTTAAAGGTAAAATGCGTGCAATCACATAGCGAGGTAAATGAGATTTGAATAATGACCTTCCATATAAGTGTAACTAAGAATATGAGTTCAAGATAATGTCGGAAAACCCAACTCGCAAAACGAAATCGAATCAGATCAAGATAGGGTGCGCAAATAAGACGTGCAGTAAGGAAGCGAGCGTGTCAAGCCAGTGAGCATAAGTGAGTAATGTCGCGCGATATTTCACAAGCCCGTCCGCCAAGAATTTAGCGATGAGAAGCCTAAGTCAAGGTCGAGCCGCAATATACTGCCAAGTCCCCGTCGAGTTTGTTAGCCTAGTAATAGTGAAAGTAGTGATAAAGATAATGAATGATGCGTGAAGAAGACCTGCCGCCATGAGCTAAATAAATACAATAACTTGGTCACGTGGAATTAGTGGAATTTGATGGATTAGCAGAAATTGCGGTGTTGCGGTGTTGCGGTGATTGCAGTGCCCTCCCTCATGCTGTGACCACCTCGCTATCAAGCAGATACTCAAACACGTTATTTTTGAAGGCAGGAAACGAAGGAGAGGCAGTCACCCACTCGGGAAGTGAGTGCCACAAGCGACAAGCGGAAATAGCGGTGGAGTTGAAAAACATGGATGTCCTAGCGAAGGGAATTATGAACGTGGGTCGAGGGAGTCGTTGAGACGTCCTTATCCCAGGATTTGCACATTCAACCATGTCGTCGATATACGCAGGAACATCGCCATTTAGAATTCTGAAGGCGAGGATCGCCAAGAATTATCTACGCCGATTTTTTACCGAAAGCCACTTGGATCTTAGCCTGAAGCCTGTAACGTGTGAATCCCTGCGAAGATCGAACACGAATCGGATGCAGCAGTTCATCACTATCTGCAATTTATGAGTTAAGGTGACTGATAAATTGCCATACACCGTCGAACAATAATCAATCCTAGGAAAAATCTACGCACCTACTAGCTTAGCGCGAACGTCGGTAGGGAAAGAATTTCTATGGAACTTTAGCTTGTGCAGAATATTGTGGAAACTACGAGAGCCATTTGCTACCTGAGGCTTCCAGGACAAGGTGGAGTTTAGGATCATCCCTAGATTTCTATGTTCGCTGACGTACGGAAGAGGCACACCCCCCACTGATATCTGCGGAAGGGTTTGGGTATCCAGTGTCCTCATTCGGGAGTTGCTACCTATAATTAAAACCTTAGACTTGGGTAGACTTAGCGACAGCTCGTTAGCAAGGGAATACTCGTAGATGGAGTTGACATCACTGTATGTGAGCGCAAGAGACGCTCGCAGCTCGTGTGGAAGACAGCTGCGATAAATCTGAATATCGTCAACCATGTAGCGCGAGTATCTCAAACAGCAAGAAATATCGTTGACGAACAATGAGAAAAGGAGGGGCCCCAGAACCGACCCCTGAGGGATCCCTAAAGAAGTCCGTAGCCACGGTGAGCAACCGCCTTGATCATCGATTACCGTTTGAGAACGACCTGAAAGATACGAATGCATCCGCTTTAAGGAGGGCATCGAGAAACCTAGCTGCTGGAGTTTGCATAACAGTAAGTGATGCGGGACTCGGTCAAAAGCCTTACTGAAATCGAACATTGTCAGGATGGTAAGCTTGTCCTCATCCATGGCGCGTCTTATGTCGTCACAGATTCGGATCAATGCCATCTCCGTCGAGAATGCCGACCTGTACGCCGACTGCCTCGGATCCAGTAGATTATGCGTGGTGATGAAACTGACAATCTGGTCCTTAATAATCCGCTCGAATACTTTAGAAACCTCGGACAGATTTGCGACAGGGCGGGCGTCAGACGGGGAGGTAGGAGTCCTGACCTTTAACAATGGGCGAATGAAGGCTTGTTTCCACAGAGAGGGAAAATGACTCACTGAAATAGAGCTATTGAAGATGGAATAAAGGTGATCAGAAATCAAGGCGGAAGACGCATTGCGGAGGCAAAACGCGGAAACGCCGTCCGGAGTGTCTGCCAATGAGGATGATTTGAGCGAGCATAAGTGTTGGCGGATCGTCAGTCAGTCGATTTCTGCGAACACAAAGGTGGGCTCTGCACCAGTGATATCCGTGAGAACTGACTCAATCTCAAGCCAATTCCAGGCGTTAGGGGATGAAGAGACGGAGGCAAAATGCTCATTTAGGGAGGTGGCCGAGAAAAAATCGAGGGGCGAGGCTGACGTGGATTTTACCAACTTAAGTCTCTTTAACTCCTTCCAAAGGGCTGCGGGATCCGATAAGGCAGAAAGTCTATTCCGATGATAGTCGTTTTTGGCGATTCGAATGTCACGGGTAAGTTGGTCCCGCAACTCGCGATATTGAGCATAACCCAGTAAGCTGTTGGACCGCTTTGCAGCTTTATATAGGTGGTCGCGCTGTGTAATACGCTTCTTGAGATCGGCGGATAACCACGGGATAGGAGGCCGAGACGCAGGAAAAACTTTCCAAGGCGCACACGAGTCCATAGCGGTGACAAAAGCCGCTCTAAACTGATCCACAGTGCAATCGAGTTCAATATCCGACCGGGCAGGCGATACACCACCCACCGTGAACAAGGCCGACACCAATTCTGAAAAGGGGGTGCTATCAAACGCTGACAAGTTTCGCCGACGCAGTAGTATCGAATTAGATAGGGAATAGCCGATAGAGTAACAAACTTCGAGAAGATCATGACCATTTATAAAAGGAGCGGTGGACCTAGACTGAGCTAAGACTTTCAGCGGATCATCAACAATGATCACGTCGAGCCAGGAATGGCATGAGTTAATATGAAACGTGGCTCCCGAATTGACAATGCTTAATCCCGATTCGAACACTAAGTCCTTTAAATAGCCAGACTCGAACCCTTCACCCAAAAGGTTACAATTTAAGTCGCCTGTAATCACAATATTGCGATAGACGTGAGCAAAGTTATGATACGAGTCGATGAAATTGCTAAGGAGCAAGCCCCGTGGTCTTCTGTAGATAGCCGCAAGTAAAAGGGAGTCGGACCTATTGCGAGAAATGTCAAGCAGAATAAATTCTGGTGAGTTAGAAAAGAGACTAGGAGACTTGGCTAATACATTGGCTCTTAAGGACCTTCGGACATATACAGCAACACCACCTCCTCCCTTGCCCAATCTATCGTTTCGAATGACGAAAAACCCCTCGATATCAATGAGTGAATCATCGACATGCGGCTTCAACCAGGTCTCAGAAATCGCGATGATATGGTCATCCCTATTATAAAAGAACAATCTCACCTGGTCGATGTGGGCAAGCAAGGAACTGGCATTGAAGTACGCAATATTCAAGGCGGATCGCTTTGCCGAGCAGGAGGAATTTGTGATGGTCGAGGCTCTCGCAGGAGGGACGCCACCGCTAGGCGAATCAAGTCAAATTGACTGAGTAAGATCGTCCTCTGAAGTAATTACAAGACGCGGTCCGCCGTCAGTCTTCCTCGCGTAGATAATGCCATATTACGAGTCCCGACATACTTATGGCCAGTGACAGCCGCCCTTGCCTTGATTCGACGATATCGCCTATACAATTCGGATGGGAGCCACTCGTTTACAAAGATGTTGAAATCACTGGTACCGGCCGAAGCGTCGCCGAAGACTGCCGACCACTTCAACTCTTTTTTTTCACGTTTCTTGGCCAACAAAATGTCTCTGACTGAGTTAGCAGTCAAGGTGACGATATACGAAACTTTTAGAGTGACCGGAAGCTCGCCGACTGCACCGGCCGGGCTACGGGGAAGTTTGCGAACTGCGAGCACGTGAATAGAAAGATCAGAGATGCCAAGCACATCGAAAATGCGCTTGACAGTCTCGACCGGGCTGGGGTCGTCACGGGAGGGTAATCCCGTAACCACTACCTCACTAGTCATCGAAGACATGTGTCCACCCGATCCGGCATTGTGTGAGCCACGCAATTCGGCTATCTCCGCTCGGAGAGCCCGATTTGCATTTTCCAATTCGGTGAATCGATTTGTTTGTTCAGTCCCAAGAGCCAGATTTGCATTTTCTAATTCAGATAGACGAATTGCGTGTTCAGTCACTGCAGCATCGATGGGCGGGATACGCTCCAGCAAGGCTCTGAATTCAGCATTTGTTTGCTCTTGCCGCTGGCTAAAGTCGGTAATGGTCAAATTTGTTTGTTCGTGGAGAACAAGTAACCTTGCTAGCGTATCTTCTGAAGAGAGGTTACAGATGGAGACGTAGTGAGCTGACGAGCGCCGGATCTGCGCGAAGCGTCGACATCTGATCCACCGGATGACGGGAGCGGCTGACTCAACGAGCCCGAAACGGACGATAGGTTTAGGAGGCAGCAGTCACGCACAGACTTCGACATCAGATGAATTTTGGCGCATCCCGGATGGAACATTAGTTCGCAGCCGACACATGCATTCGTTAGACCCGCGATGACCTTGCTGCACTTTGAACAGAATTTATCCATCGTTATAAGATGTCCGCAGGCCGACGAAGACACTACGTAGAATTAAAGTGACAGGTGAGACAATGGCGCGGAAAACGCGGGGCCGACGATCGGCAGAACCGATGAGCTGAGATGGGACGACAAGTGCGCCCGAACGGCGAAATGGTGAAGCGTGCGATGATTTGTTGGCTTGCGGGCGGGCCAGGGAGCGCGCGCGGTCGGCCACCCGAACGAGAGAGGCAATCAGCCGGGATGCGCGTTGATTCGCGACGATACGTAAGCCGTGGTGTAGACTCGAGCACGAGTGTGGCCGACTTCAGCCGAATAAGGCCGAACCGGAGATGCCAAGCAAGATGGACTCGAACCGACGAGATCGACGATCGATGAAAGGCACAGGCCGTAGTCCACAAAAGCTTCCCAGTCAATAGACCAAGCCCCGCGATGCGGGAGAATGACCGAAATGATGGAAAGCGAAAGGTTGCGCGCTTTTATCTGCAAGAAGAAGCGCCCGTGGGCGAAAATCTGCAGAATCACAATCAAAAAACGAGGAGCGACGCGAAACACGTCCGAGACAACTCACCTCACACGCAAGAGCGTGTGTGAGAGAGAGAGAGAGAGAGAGAGAGAGAGAGAGGGAGGTGGGTGGATGGATGGATCGATGGATGGATGGATGGATGCGGAATCATTTGTAGTTAACAAACACATCGATGAAAATGTTCATTTAATATAATCAAATATTGGTTTGGAAATAACCAAAAAGCAGATACACGTTTTTCTTGGACATCCTTGATCTTTCGAGGAAGAAAAGAGTTTTACCTCATTCTCTGACGAAAGGAGTACACCACTTAAATTTTCCTTTGAATATAAAGCCTCTCCGAACAAAACGTGCAGCCAGAGTTTAACTGACCGGGCAACTGATTGATCACCTTAGATGAAAAATAAAAAAATTAAGTTTGACCAATTTCTCAGCATTGTTCGATCAAAAAAATTCAGTTGCATATATAACTTCGAGTTTTTTCCATTATAATCTTTTGGAATTCGTTTGAGAGAGAGAGAGAGAGAGAGAGGGAGAATGTCATCTGCGGATAGCTCAAATTTCCGACTTTTGCCGCAATGTGATACATAAACGTAAAGAGGAAGAAAAAAATCTATTTTTATCAGCATTCTCGAGAAAAATGAAAGGAAAGAACAAAAACCAGAAATGATTTAATACTTTCCTTGATTTTTTTGCCGTCAAACTTTAAATTATATTACGATTAAACTTCGCTGTGATCGAAAATCAACATTTTGGAGCTACCTTAGCGGTGCTTTTCAATTGATCATTTTTTTCGTTACGCTTATGTTAAAAGTATATTTAAGGGGTTTTCTCACTTTAGACGCTTAAAAAAGGCTACTTTCTTGATTTTTTAAAATAGGTTTATATTACAGATATTGATATAAAAGTTGTTACACTTAGTAAATACACTGTCGAAATACATTTAAAAAATATATATTTACTTAGGTCTACGTATAGACGAAAATGGTAATTAAATTGAAGGTAAAAAATTTCCTAAAAATATGTAGGTCTGTGCTGTTGATGAAATCTCGGAGATGGATCATCCGAAACAAAAGAATCAAACGGTTTTAGATTCAGTATGTTAATGGCTACAGCGCATATCAAAAGATTTTTGAGATATGCAAAATAACAAAATGGCGGACATTTTCCGAAAAAAGAAAAAAACGAGTTTTTCTCCCCGTTTTAGGCAAAAAAAATAGTAAATATCAAAATTTAAAAAATCCTTCATATGCGCTATAGTTTTAGTTGTAAAGAATATGTGGTTAAAATTTCATAAGGAGCGGTTCAGTAGTTTCGAAGATTTTATCAACAAGCCGTCGGAAACCGTCGTTTCGAGAAAAGCGCGGTTCAAGTTTATTTGGGTTACATAAATACATAACGAATTTTTTTAAATTTATTTCGAAAGTGTATTTATTGAGTGTAACAACTTTTATATCAATAACTATAATACAGACCTATGATTAAATTAATGAAAATAGTCTTTTTTAGCGTCTGAAGTGCGAAGACCCCTTAATCAAATAATCACGGTCAAACGAATTGCAAAAGATTATAATGGAAAAAATTCGAAGTTATATATGCGAATGAATTTTTTGGACCGAAGAATGCTGAGAAATTGGTCACACTTCATTTTTCTATTTTACATTTAAGGTGATCAATCAGTTGCTCGGTCAGTAAAACTCCGGCTACTCATTTTGTTCGGAGAGGCTTTATATTGAAAGGAAAATTTAAATTGTACTCCTTTCGTCAGAGAATGAGGTGCAACTCTAATTTTCCTCGAAATATCAAGGATGTCCAAGAAAAACGTGTATCTGCTTTTTGGTTATTTCCAAACCAATATTTGATTATATTAAATGAACATTTTCATCGATGTGTTTGTTAACTACAAATGATTCCGCATCCATCTATCCATCCATCCATCCGTCCATTTATCCATCCATCCATTCATCTATATAGTACATGCATCCATCCATCCATCTATACAGTACATCCATCCATGGATCCATCTATACATACATCATCTATCCACCCATCCATAGGATGGATAGGTGAATGAATGGATGGATAGATGATGGATGGATGGATAGATGATGTATGTATATCTAGACATACATCATCTATCCATCCATCCATCCATCCATCTATCTATCTATCTATGCATCTTTCCATCTATCCATTTATCTATCCATCCATCCATCCAACCACGAACCCACTCATATATCCATCCATCCACCCATCCGTCCGGCCGTCCATCCATCCATCCATCCATCCATCCATCCATCCATCTATCCACCCATCCATCCATCTAAACATACATCATCTATCCATCCATCCATCCATCCATCCATCTATCCATCCATCCATCTATCCATCCATCGATCTATCGATCCATCCATCTATCCATCGATCCATCCATCCATCGATCCATCGATCCATCCATCTATTCATCCATCCTTCCATCCATCCATCTATCCATCCATCCGTCTATCCATCCATCCATCTATCCATCCATCCATCCATCTATCCATTGATCCATCCATTGACCTATCTATCTATCCCTCCATCCATTCATCTATCTATCTATCCACCCATCCATCCATCTATTCATCCATCCATCCATCCATCTATGCATCCATCCATCCATCTATACATCCATCCATCTATCCATCGATCCATCCATTCATCTATCTATCTATCCATCCGTCCATACATCCATCCATCCATCCATCGATCCATCTATCCATCCATCCGTCCATCCATCCATCCATCCATCTATCCACCCATCCATCCACCCATCCATCCATCCATCCACGTATACAT